>CM068959.1:32003176-32016791 GCA_035128595.1 Eptatretus atami | reverse complement strand
AAACCATGTTTAAATGTGAAATTTTATTTTTTAATACAAGTTTGTTTTTCTCTTGCAGGTTTGTATGAAGCATCATTTAGTTTCGAGGAAAAACTGCAAAATCAGAGAGTCACACTGTTAATTTTAAAGATGGCATGGACAATAAGACCTGAGTGCAAGAAGTACTTTAGTCACAAAATAACACTTTTGAGATATTGAGGATCAAAGTTTTCAAAACATGCTGCAGATACTTTTTTTTAAAGGTGGCATACTATGAGCTTTGCTGGTTCCAGGGGCTATACGGAGCAGACAACCCTTTTTTGTGGAAAATAATCCTTTATTACGAAGAAAACGAGAAAATTAGTTTTGGACTTAAGTACTTTTTGTGGCTAAGTACCTGGACTTAGGTACTTTTTGGACAAAATGGCTGGACTTGGGTACTTTTAAACAAAGCCCTTTATTGCTCATTTTTATTGCCAAACAGTCATTTTTGCTACGTCTCTTGCCTTTCGTGGTTTAATTTATGCAGAAATACTCAGTTAACTACAATATTATCCACAGTTAAGTCAAAATAACTCAGTTAAATCGGAAATTAATGTCCTAAATAAAAGAAAACCTAACTTTGGTGCCAGTCGTCTTTCACATCACAAGTCCCTCATTCAGCAAAGTCCTCCTGCTCAGAAAGTTTGCATCAAAATCATACCAGATCGGAAATATTACAACAAAGTCAACTCTTAAAGATAAAAAAATACCATGGCCACCTTTATGAGGGCTCAAAATCTGATGACGAATGTAGTGCCTTTTTCAGTACCAGCAAAGTATAATGCATAGAAACTACATACCTGATGCTTTGGCATCCTTCATTCTCTTTCTAGCCCAGTCTCCAGGGTTCTTTTACGTTTTTTGCCCTGTCATGCCTGTTATCAGGGTTATCCTCATTCACACCATGCTGTCCAGCCTCCATGGTCACCATTTTCATAGCTTGTCACGTGACACAACTAGCATTTTGATTGGACAGTCATGGACTTAGGAACTTCTTGCTCAAACATTATGGACTTGGTATTCCTTGCACTACATTTTAGTGAATTCAAACAATGACATATACAAATATACAGGACTTGAGTACTTATTTTCGGAATTTTTTGGTATCAAATGATGCTCCGGCCATTATAGATTATAGTACTGGTGCCAGCTCATTTTTTTTTCAAAAATGTGACTTAAGTACTTCTTGCACCCAGGTCTTCTATTGAACAAAGGATTTCTATTGTGGAGTCTTACTTTTGCAGCAAAGTCATTCAAACAAAGTCAAACACGATTCAGAAAGAAGTTCGAGACCAGATTAGGCACAGATACGTCTGCTATTTTTTGATTGATAAATATGTTTATCTTAAACATCAACATAAGATTGATCTTAAAAGTCCGTTGCACAGGCAGAAATACACTGCACTTGTTGCCGTTAAGAAAATCTGGCATTATTGGGCCTTTCTGGTTTCAAGATGAAGAAGGGAAATCGGTAACAGTAACCGCTGAACGGTAATTGAAAGTTATCCAGAAGTTCTGGGTTGCGTTAGTGAGGAAGCACCACATCGACAGGGCTGTGCCACGGTTTCAGCAAGATGGGACCGCACCTCAAACTTTCAACAGATCGATACAGACTATGGCAACAACAGAAATTCAGTGATCGAATCTTCTCGAGGACAGATGTTTAATGGGCGCCCCATTCTCCAGACCTCAACCACCTGACTTCTAGATTTGGGGTTACCTGAAGGATGCAGTGTATCGGGGAGAACTCAGACTATTGACGACCTCAAAAATGCGAATGTCACCAACATCAAAGCTATTGTTATTGTTTGGAATGTTTCCTGTTTGGAATGATTTTCAGGTTATTACCCTTATTCAAACATGTAATTTAAAACACCTCTCCAAAATACCTCACTGCACTGGGAAACTGTACTGTAAAGGGTCGAGACTTGTTGTAATACACTCTCCCACCTGGAGCGGCGCTACACAATACATATTTACATTGAGCATTTGCATTCCCGCCCTGCCCCCCACCCCCAAAGACCACCAGCAAGGATAAGAAATGCCCCGATGCATTAATTGGGGTCATGCTGATTCTATGTAGGAAGTCTGGATGTAATTGGCCCAGAACTGCAGGAGGAGTAAGTAGCATGGGCAAACACACATCAGTCAGTGAATTATAGTAAGGATTACTCACAGAGTACCCCTCTCTCTTGGAGGATGAGAGTTTGCGCATTGGTGAAAAAAGTTACTCTGTGTTTAGCAAGAAGAGTGGAGATGTTTGTGTGGTGTGCTCAAAAGGTGAGTGATGGTCTAATGAAAGGGCCTAAAGATCAAAAGGGTGTTAAGGTCTAATGGGTCGAAAGAGCATTAAGGTCTAAGGGTCGAAAGGGCGTTAAGGTTTATTGGGTCTAAAGGGCGTTAATGTCAAACGGGTCTTAAGGGTGTTTAAGTGTTATTGGGTCTAAATGGCGTTTATGTCTAACGGGTCTTAAGGGCTAAGGTTTAAGCGGGTCGAAAGGGCATTAAGGTCTATGGGGTCTAAAGGGCGTTAATGTCTAACGGGTCGAAAGGGCGTTAAGGTTTATTAGGGTCAAAAGGGCGTTAATGTCTAACGGGTCTTAAGGGCGTATGGTTATTGGGTCTAAATGGCGTTAATGTCTAACGGGTCTTAAGGGCGTTAAGGTTTAATGGGTCGAAAGGGCATTAAGGTCTATGGGGTCTAAAGGGCGTTAATGTCTAACGGGTCTTAAGGGCGTTAAGGTTTTAATGGGTCGAAAGGGCGTTAAGTTTTAACGGTCTAAAGGGCGTTAATGTCTAAGGTCTGAGGGCGTTGGGGTCTATGGGTCTAAAGGGCGTTAATGTCTAAGGTGTCTAAAGGGTGTTAAGGTCTAAGGGATCTAAAGGGCGTTAGTGCTCTGGGGTCTAAAGGTGTTAAGGTCTAAGGGTCGAAAGGGCATTAATGTCTAAGGGGTCTAAAGGGCGTTAAGGTTATGGGTCTAAAGGGCGTTAATGTCTAAGGGGTCTAAAGGCATTAAGGTTTGATGGGTCTAAAGGGCGTTAAGGTCTATGGGGTCTAAGAGTGTTAATGTCTAAGGGTCTAAGGGCATAATGTCTTAGGGTCTAAAGGGCATTAATGGTTTGAGGGTCTAAAGGGTGTTAAGGTCTATGGGGTCTAAAGGGCGTTAATGTCTAAGGGGTCTAAAGGGCATTAGGCTAAGGGTCGAAAGGGTGTTAAGGTCTAAGGGGTCTTAAGGCCGTTAATGTCTTGGGGTCTAAAGGGCGTTAAGGTTAACGGGTCTAAAGGGCATTAAATGTCTTAGGGGTCTAAAGGGCGTTAAGGTCTATGGGGTCTAAAGGGCGTTAATGTCTCTGGGGTCTAAAGGCGTTAAGGTCTAATGGGTCTAAAGGGCGTTAAGGTCCAGCGGGTCTAAAGGGTGTTAAGGTTTAACGGTCTAAGGGTGTTAAGGTTTAACGGGTCTAAAGGCTTTAGGTTAACGGGTCTAAAGGGCGTTAATGTTGAGGGTCTAAAGGGCGTTAATGTTGAAGGGGTCTAAAGTGCGTTAAGGTCTATGGGGTCGAAAGGCATTCGGTCTATGGGGTCTAAAGGGTGTTACGGTCTATGGGGTCTAAAGGGCGTTACGGTCTATGGGGTCTAAAGGGCGTTAATGTCTAAGGGGTCTAAAGGGCGTTAAGGTCTATGGGGTCGAAAGGGCGTTACGGTCTATGGAGTCTAAAGGGCGTTAATGTCTAAGGGGTCTAAAGGGCATTAAGGTCTAAGGGTCTAAAGGCGTTAATGTCTCTGGGGTCTAAAGGGCGTTAAGGTCTAACAGGTCGAAAGGGCGTTAATGTTTAAGGGGTCTAAAGGGCATTAATCTCAGGGGTCTAAAGGGCATTAAGGTCTATGGGGTCTAAAGGGGCGTTAATGTCTAAGGGGTCTAAAGGGCTTTAAGGTCTAAGGGGCCTAAAGGGCGGTAAGGTCAAAGGGGTTTAAAAGGCGTTAAGGTCTAATGGGTCGAAAGGGTGTTAATGTTTAATGGGTCGAAATGGCGTTAAAGTCGAAGGGGTGTAAACCTCTCAAGGGTCTGCGGGGTCTCAATAGTCTTTGAAAGGTACAAGGGGTCTAAAGGGTCTTAAAACTACAAGGGGTCTTGGGAGGTTTTAAGGGCAGTTTTAGGGAGGTTTCAAGGGTCCATGTTGTCTTACATTCCGAAGGTATATAGGGGTCTAACGGTTCTAATGGTTTAAAAGGTATATTCTAATTTCACGCAATTAATAGACTTAGTCATGATGCAACTGACGTTCAAACAGTCAGTAACTGGAGAGTTCAAAGAATACCTAACCCCATGCAGTGTTGATGTATATAATTTTATTACTATAAAATGATTTTAAAGGTCGTAGAAAAAAATTCCGGAAGTTTAGTGCCATTGATGCAGTCTTCTGCACCACTTTATATAACATGTCGAAGTACTGCAAAACTGGAGGTTTTTTGGAAACAATAAGAAGGCGATTTGTGTTCTAAAGTGTTCAAGTACCGTCGGTCCCCACTATTCGCTGATCCCAGGTATTCGCGGTTGATAAAATCTGACATGCTTCTACATTTGCAGCCGTGTGCTTCACGTACTCGCGGTTTTTCGCAGGTGTATTCACTGGAGTTTTGATTTTTCCCTTATGAATCATGAACCGCCGGTAACCTATCCCTCTTTTTCATATTGAAACAATGACAAAACAATGACATTCATGGATTTTACATTCGCAGCATTTTCCAGGAACGTATCCCCCCATGAATCGCGGGGAAGTTTTCCGTTGTTGACGCAGTGGCTATTACATCACCATATCTAACATGTTACATTAGTTCTTCATGCCTGTTGTTTGTGTCCTTTATGACATCCTTAAAAACAGTAAGTTTCCTGTTTGGAATGATTTCCAATTTTGTTTGACTGCCAGACAACCAAACAGGGTAGAAAAATTTCTCACTCCCCTCTGATCGGGATGGATTCAGAGCCAAAGTACTGCTAAACTGCAGGTTTGTTTTCTGATTCATGTTCCGATTCGTGCTCAAAATAAAACATTCAATTGAAATTAAGTTCTTCCTCGATCAAACTGAAGTTGATGGATGGACGGACAGACAGACAGCCAGTGAACCAATTGCTTAACCCCGCTCTTTGCTTTGTGTGCGTGGGCTAAGAGACAGTCACATGGGTTAGTGGCTGGACATAAACTTGCTCCATTGTATATACTGTCGATTATCACTATGATCATAAGGTTTTAAAATCCGAGAATAACAGATCTCTACTTGCATGCACCAATGTACAAGCACTTGCATAGTGACACTCAAATCCTTTTAACATTTGCTTCTTCAATATAAGGGGCTTTCACTCCAACTTTTGTTTTGTTCAGCTGAACTCACCTGACTTCCTGGCTCTATTGGAGCATCGGTTGGACAGTGGCATCACCTCTGTTTCCTTTAAATTACCAACTTGATTGCCCTCCTTTTCATGGTCTTGGTATCCATGTTGAAGACGCTAAACCTTTAGCTCGTGAAAATTCTCTGGAAAGTAGCACTCATGAGTTCATGTGTTTCTGCCTTGCTCTTCTACATTCAACAACATATCTCTTCTTTCTGTATCGCTCGCTTTCTTTTCCCTCTTGCGCTGTGCTCGATGTGATCTCAGACAACATTGACAGGGCTATCTTACTCCACCCTTCTGTACACAACATGGCATTTGGTGACTTCAACGTTCACCACAAGGAATGGCTGGTACACTTGTAATACTGACACTCCTTGTATCGATACCTATAATTTTTCAATCTCTCAAAATCTCACCCAAATTGTTTCCTCTCCCACTCATATTCCTTACAGTACCTTGGATGGAAGATAATTGCTTGATCTCTTTTTGCGTCTAACCCTGGTGACTGTGTTGCTGATGTTCTGCCTCCAATTGGAAACTTGGATCATTCCACTGTTTCTGTTTGTGTCTCTTACTCCTCACTCTCAATCAACTCCAGCTCTTCCTTTTCATCGTACCGTGTTTCAGTTTGGGAAAGCTGATTAGGTTGGACTTTGTTCATTTGTTGCTGATGTGCCATGGACCTCAGCATTGTCTTGGTCTGGATATAGCTGCTAAGGAAATATCCCAATGCATTCACACAGGTATGGACACATTCTCTCACGTACAAATCAAGTGAAGGTTCATTCCCATCCATGGTTCACTCCGGTTTGTGCATCAGCAATTGCTTATCACAAGCACTTTTTCACGCAGTACCATGTGCAAGGGTCTCTGGAATATAAATGTCTCTTCCACAAAGCTAGTAACCTCTGTTATTGAGGATGCCACACACAATATGCAGAATATGTAGCCGATTATAGTGCCACTCAACAGCTTGGCTCTTGGGACTCTTCGTGGATTTCCAATTGTGTACTCAACTGCAATACATCTTCTATACCTCCTCTATTTCATGGACCTGAGGTTTGTACTTCACCTCTGGATAAGGCTAACCTCTTTGCTTGTAATTTTACCAGGTATCATCCTCTCCTGATTTTCTATCTCATTCAGGCTCTGATATTCCTGTTCTCTTTATCGCTCCTAAGAAGGTTGCAGGAATTATTTGTACTCGAGATGCCTCAAAAGTCACTTGTCCTGATGGAATCCCTGTGATTGTATTGAAGATGTGTTGGCCTGAACTGTCATAGATTCTTACCAAGCTATACAACCTGTGCTTGTCTGATTCAGTGTTTCCTTCATCCTGGAAAGTGGCTTCTGTTTTCCCTGCTTTCAAGGGTGCTGGTGAGCATTCTGAGCCAAGAAACTATTGCCCTATCAGCCTGATTCTTGTAATAAGTAAGGTATTTGAATGCCTTATCAACAACTTCTCAGACACCTGGAGGAGAATGAACTGTTCATTGACTGCCACTCTGGTTTTGCCATTCTCGCTCTGCTGGTGATCTGCTATCTTTAATTACTGATCATTTCAGCTTTCCTGACAAAGCACAAGTAGAAGATGGTGGTACTTAAGGGTCAATATTCTTCAAATTGCTCCAACAACTCTAGTGTTCCACAGGGCTCTGTCCTTGGTCCCACTTTGTTCCTTGTGTACATCAATGGTCTTCATGATATTATTATGTCTGAGCTAGCCACATATGCTGAGGACTCCTCACTTTACTGTCCATCTACTGATTCACTCAAAACTACTCGCAATGAGAAGATCCGGATCCGGATCAGGCCTATCAGTGGGATACAAAACATAAACTGTTCAGACTAGCAGAGGGATGTGCTCTACCAAGTGCCGTTCTAGTTACCTCCACCACTGGAGGTTGATGGAGGTGATGTTTTCACCCATGTTTGTTTGTCTGTGAGCAGGATATCTCAAAGTTATAGACGGATTCGGACAGAACATGCTGGAGAAGTTGGGTGTGTGGCAAAGACAAATTGATTACATTTTGGTGATGATCTGGGAAATACAATTTTAAAAATGATTCTTCATCATTGAGAGATGGGGCCAAAATATATATAGCATGATATTTCAAAACGTTATGGACGAGTAATGAAAAAAAAACTTGGGAGGTGATTTGGGGTCGCCACTACTCTTAAATGGTTGGGCATAAATTCACCAAACTTGGTAGTTTCACCAAGAATGTCAAAAGCAATATAATATTTTGGCCCCCACCACCTGGGGGGAGGGGGGTTAAAAGGTTAAATACTGCACCAAAAATGAAATTCCAGGCACATTAAAAAATATATATACTGTATACTGTCAGACCCCGCTATTCACGGGAGATATGTTCCTGGAAAATGTCGTGAATGGCGAATCCGCGAATAGCGGGCCATTGTTTCAATGGAAAAAGGTGGATAGGTTCCCAGTGGTTCATAATTCATAAGGAAAAAAAAAATCCCATGAAAAAAAAAAACATGAAAAACTGCAAATACGCTTGCAAAACACCCACAAAAACGTGGAAAAAAACGCGAATATGCCCACGAACAATCATGCATGCGCATGCGAAAAACCATGAAAATGTGAAAAAAAACCAAAAACATGAATACGCGAAGCACAGGGCCACAAATGTAGAAGCAGGTCGCATATAATCAACCGCGACTACGCGGAGTCCGCGAATTGTAGGTTCCGACAGTATTTAATAAAACTTTGTATATGCAATCAACATTGGGGGATGCATGAAATATGTAACGATTTTTTGGATTTGACCCCCGATTCATACTGCAGAGGATGAAGTCTTAGGGGAGATAGATCAAAATGGGGGAATTTTTTTTTACCTCAAAATTTGATATTGGGTTAATCTTGGTACGAGAACTCAGAATGGATCACAATGCAATAGAACAAAAGGAACAGCAGAAAGAGGGAGGGGGGTACAGCAACAACAGTATTGAGGGACAAAACAGAGGGAGATGGGTGAATAAGGGATGTGGGGAAAAATTATGGATTGGGGAGCATTTTTTATTCCCAATAGCAAATAAAACCATACTTGAAATAAATAAAAGCAAGATAGAAGCATATAGAAATCCAAGGGTCCAGTATAGTCCATAGTTTTTACTCATCCTTGATCACTGCAACCCATCCCAGTCTATGAATTCCTCAAGGTAGTAGTAGAGCAGAAATTATATGAAGCAAACAGAAGGCAAGATAAGTTTTCATGATATGCACTCCATTTGCTATATATTTACAGGAATGAAGTATTTTTTTTATTTTTTATTTCCCTGCAGCAAAGGCTATTGAAATGACTCTGGGCAAAATGCCCAGATGATGCACAATAATGGGGAAAATTATGAAAAATGTCAAATTCCTTGAGTGACACCTAAAACGTCATTCGTCCACCACTGGATTTTGTTATTTTTTAAGCAAAATCATTTATATGAAGTAAAATGCTAACCAGAAAAGAGAATTGCAAGACAATGAAGGCATGAACACAAAGACACTTAAAAAGTTAAATATTCAGATGTTTATCCCAATCAGCATGGACATGGCAAGCAATAGGGATGCACTGACTCACCAAGCGAAGCGCAATCCACCAATCGGACATTCCAATTTTCTGATTGGAATGAGAACGCAAATCTAATAATGAACCATTCACCAAATAATCATTCCCGGTCAGAATCTCCATAACTTTCACGTTGGCTGGAAGCGTCATGTTCATGTAGACAAGGGGTGTTGGATCCACAGGAAATTCCATGTTACAAGCTTTTACATTATTTTCACCAAATATGGCTGATCTCCCAGAGCTTATACGGCTCACAATGCATCGAGCCATTTTGTCGAGGTCTTTCAAGAAATGTTTTGAAAGGTTAAACCTACACAGGTACAAGCAACAGAAAGGTGATTAAAGAAAAAAAAAAACAATCTTATGAGCTTCTTTAAGATAGTTTTTGAAATAAAAATAAAAATGTTCAATGTTATGAAATTAGACATTCGGAAAAACTACACTTACTTATAAGGATTCAGGTTGCAAATGGTCACAGTAGGAAATTCGTTTTTTCCATGACGCATCGTCACCGACATGGTTGCCGTGTGATAGGTCAAGTGGAGTTGAACACATTCCCAAAAGATCATTGCTGCAGCCGTCATGGTCAAAAGAATCCACAAAGTTCTCTTGATAGGACCTTTTGAAGCAGCGATTCGGCGACAGCCATGAGTATTTGTGTTCCAAAGATAGAAATCTACTAGGGTCACCATGGATGGTTCTGGGCCCTTTAACTTGAGGTTTCTCTTAATCGTGCGTATCGTGTCACACTTTTTCAATCCCGATCTCTCCATTTTCTCAGGTCAAATACTTGGGGCAAAGGGCAATAAAATTGCACAAAATAATAGTTCATCTTTTGCAAGTCACGATAACCATACAATTTGCAAGTCTGCACTCAAGAATAAAAATGCTTTGAGAAAGCAGGATTCATTTATCAGGCTTAGTCCTTCAATCAAAAACAAAAATCAACATCTTCCAATCTGGCAAACACTACTACCATGACTACCACCCCCAAATATCATTACCCTATGAGGTTTCCTGCTGAAGTTGTGGTCAGAGTCTTTCATGAACTGGGAAGAAGACATAGCATGTGAGAAGTGGGTATGGCATGTAAGAGGGTGCAGTATTGGGGTGAAGATGAGGCTGCCAATATGCCTATGTACGATACCGATGAACACTATGTTCTATGGCAATCAATCAACTCTTCCACCTCCTCAGCTGACTCAATATATTATTACAGTGTATAAGGGTGGTACATAGACTGCTTCAATAGTGTTATGCATCCAGATTTTATTTTTTTAAACAATCTATAAAATCATCATTTTATGAAAATGAAAGTACAATAAATCCTCAAATATCGTGGGTTCTGACCAATCGCAGGAAACCTATTGTAATCCAATTGAGTCATCATGGTATTTCATTTCAGTTTTTGATGACGAGTCATTGTTTGTGTCCGTGTGTACAATTACCTCCAATTACGAGCCTTTTATTGTTTCTCATGCACCATTAATTGAAGTAATCAATCCAGCAAAAAGGAACGAAGCCAAAATTAATAATCAATCGTCATCGAACAGGAAATGACATATGGAGATTCTGTAATACTAGATCTACAAGATCTAAGACACACAATAGTTACTAATGATGCCCAAACATAAAATGATGGACAAAATTAATTGTGCTAAAAGGCAGAAAAAGGTTTTGACATTGTGTGAAAAAAATCGAGTTGTTAGATACTTTTGGGCAAGAAGTGAGAGTGCGGTATCTGTGAGCCGAGATTACGGGATCAATGAATCAAATGTGTGGCAAACGTGAGTCAAATATCTGTGCAAGTGTTCCAGCAACCAAAACACAAATTATCATTTGAGTCCCCTGATCCTCTTATTGAAAGGATGGAAAAATCTCGTAATGTTTGGATCTAAGACCAAATAGAAAAAATGCTTCTGAGTGGACCGGTGTATGGAAGAAACCATTGCGAATTTCCCTACGATTCCACAAGGCACCCAGGACCCACCGCAGCTCATGAAAATAATTGAGGCGAAGGGATTTATACCGGAGCAGGTTTTTACTGCCGAAGGGACGGGATTATTTTGGAAGAGGATGCCATCGCATACCTTCCTGTACAAGCAGGAAAGATCTGCTCCAGATCAAGATGGGTAAGGATTGTTTTACCCTTCTTCTATGACACTGGTCAATATATTTTTTTCTTATGCTTCAAGAACTTCCCTAAATTTCTGGTCATAGCGGTGTGCTTGGAGGTTACTTCTGATCATCTTTGTAGCAGCAAACATTCCAGAGACTGTCATATCTGATTGCTGAAGGGCCTTGTTGAAGTGCTGAAGGCATTGAATGACAGGGAATGAAGCAAACAAGCCAACAACACACTTTCCTGAAGACAGGAAGCTGTGAATGCTGTTAGCATGAGACACAGTGTTTGTCCCAAAGTCATCAGTTTCTTTCATCAGACTTCTTGCACAGCTTCGTGTTTCTGCAAGACAGATGTGATGTTTCCTTAGTCAGGTAATATCGACTCTCCCGCCTCCGATCGTGTTGTGCACCGACTGCAGAGTGCGCTGGTTCTGGGTGTGCCAAGTAACGAGCGTAATGATATCTGAGTGCGTCGAGTGCCAGCCACCAAGATTGTCGGGATGTCCAGGTGGATGAGCCGACAAGGAGTCTAAAGGGTACTCCGAGTACTGGGTGCCACCAACACAGATACTCCAAGACATGCTGCAGGCTGAGCGTCAGCATGCAGAGTTGATGTACAGTTTGTACACAACCAACTTGAGTCCCAAGTGAACGAACAACAAAAGAAATACACTTTGATAAACTTTGGAATCTTTGAATAACTTTTTATATGCTTTGTAAGATTTAAGTTGTATGTCACAATCCAAAATTGAGAGTTACTTTATATTTTTTAGCAACCACCTCAAATTTCCAATACATTCCAACCAGAGGTGCATACAAGTCAAATAAAGTAAATAAATAGAGAGGTGTCAAATTTCCCCCACTTTTATGAAAAAGAAAAAACATAACTTGGAGGTTGCTATCCAAATTTAGTAGAATTTCATGCACACTCCGAGTACGACGCTCCAAGCTGCAAACATTTTTTCCAAGGTGGAAAAAGTCAATAAAACATCAGAAGTCTTCCTGTATGGGGTTCGGTGCACGTGAACAACTGATCGGCTCTTGCTCCTACCAGTTCATCTGAACTAAATTCCCCGGACCAGCTACGATGTGTTTTACCATTTTAATTTTTTCCTGTTTTTCTGTTCATGTTTTCCGTCAATCTTTCTGTCCGAAATTGTATCCTGCTGTGTTGAATCGATGAATGTGTCTACTGAGTTCCACCTGAGAAGGTGGAAAAGTTTCTGGCAACCCTACACTCTGACTCTGCAACTGGACTGGACGGCATCAGCTCACGTGTCATAAAACCTGCTCTGTTGCTCTTGCACATCCTCTCTCTGCACTTTTCACCCTGTCATTTACCCTAGGTTATCTTCCAACTTCTTGGAAATCAGCCAACATCACAGCATTACATTAAAAAGGTGCAAAAAATACACACACCCTTAACTACAGACTAGCTTACTTTCAATCACCAGCAAGGCCATTAAATCAATCATCACAGTTGGCATAAAATCAAGTTCCTTTTCTCCAACGGCCTCATCTCAGATCATCAATTCGGATTCAGACCTGGTCATTCTAACACGATCATGCAAAAAAGTCACACGTGGCAAAGAGGAAATGGTTTCCATGACAACAATTTCACCCCCATTATAATAGGATGGGATTTTTTTTGCGATTTTATTATTGCCAAACCTCAGGAATTTTTCAAGATATCAGAATGAAACTTACAACGCTTATTTGTATGCATGTGCTGTATATGTGCATGTGTATAAAATCTCATAAAAAATAGGCAAAGGTCAGGGTCAATGCCATCCAAAACATGCAAAACACCGACAAGGCCACAATTCAAAATATTATCAACCAAATTTGTTATGCACACCATTCAATCATGTAAAACACTTTATGGATCAACTTTTGAAAATTACTGTTTCCATGGCAACTATCATTTATTTGGATTTCGCAAGTATCATGCTGTGCACCACATCTTACCGACAACCCCACCCCCCCCCCCATTCCCAACTCTGGATCCAGCAAAAGAGCCCCAGATCATCAGCTTCCTCCTCCATGTTTGACAGTTGGTGTCACACTGAGGAACTATCCTTTCGCCTACTCGACGGCATACAAAAACCCTGCTTGATGAACTGAAGATTTAAAATTTTGATTCATCGGTCCATAAGCCTTCTTCCAGTTTCAGTAGTCCACTAGCAGTGCTTCATGGCCCAGGAAAGCCTCTTTTTCTTATTTTGCCATCTTAGCAATGGCTTTCTTACTGCCACTCGACCTGTCAAACCTGCAGCTCGAAGTTCTTCTCTTCACAGTTGAAACTGAAACTTCCTTACTTCGACCAGTGTTAAGCTGTTCTTGAAACTGCTGTCCAGTGAGCCACCTATCACGCAAGATGTTGACTCTCAGAAACTTGTCTTCCGATTGTGTTGTGGCTTTGGGTCTGCCAGACCTCTTCCTGTCAGAGTTTCACCCAGTTTCCAAATGCCTTTTGATGGTGTAGGAAACTGTACTCAC
>CM068959.1:31984260-31995757 GCA_035128595.1 Eptatretus atami | reverse complement strand
TGAGCTTCAGTCTTCCCCCTTGTGATAAGCTTCAGACTGCTTCCTGGTGATGAGCTTCAGACTGTCCCCTTGTGGTGATCTTTAGACTGCCCCCTTGTGATGAGCTTCAGACGGCCCCCTTGTGATGATGTTTAGACTGTCCCCTTGTGATGGTCTTCAGACTACCCCCTTGTGGTGAGCTTCAGATGGGTACCCTTGTGGTGAGGCTTCAGATCTGTCCTTGTGGTGAGCTTCAGACTGTCCCTTGTGGTGAGCTTCAGACTGCCCCCTTGTGAGCTTCAGACTGTCCCTTTGTGAAGTCTCAGTGTCCCTCTGTGATGAATTTCAGAAACTGCCCATGTTTGTGGATTTGAGCTTGCAGACTCGCCCTCGCCTTTTTGTGATGAGCTTATAGAATGTCTGCCTCCTTGTGATGAACTTCAGACTGCCCCCTTGTGTTGATCTTTAGACTGCCCTCTTGTGATGATCTTTAGACTGTCCCCTTGTGATGATCTTCAGTCTGCCCCCTTGTGATGAGGTTTAGACTGCCCCCTTGTGATGAGCTTCAGACTGCCCCCTTGTGATGAACTTCAGACTGCCCAATTGTGATGAGATTCGGACTGCCCCCTTTTGATGACCTTCAGAATGCCCCCTTGAGATGAGCTTTGAACTGCCCCCTTGTGATGTGATGAGCTTCCAGGTCTGTCCGCCTTGTGGGATTGAGGATTCAGACTGGGCCCTCGCCTTGTGATGAGCGTGCAAGAACTGTCCCCCTGTGTGATAGATCGGTCTTCCTTGCAGAGCTGTCACGCCACTCTTGTGTTGAGGCTTCAGACTGCCTCTGTGATGAAGCTTCAGCTGCCTCTGATGATAGAGCTTTCAGTCTGCCCCCTGTTGATGAATTGCCAGACTACCGCCCTTGCTTGCAGTGCCGATGACCCCTGGATGAGCTTCAAAGGCCACTTCGTATGTGTTGGTGATGCCTTATACCTAGACTGCCTCCCTTTGTGGTGAGCCGCATACTTCCCCTTGGATAGCTAAACGCCCCTTATTGTGAGTGTTGGCCTTAGACTTCAGACTGGACCCCTTGTGGTGGAGCTCAACTGTGCCCCTTGGTCGAAAGCTCTGCAGTGTCCCGCCTTGTGTGACTTGAGGCATTGTCGAGATTAAGCTTAGGACTCCCCCTTGTGATTGAGCTTTAGACGTGCCCCTTTGATGAACTTCAGACATGCCTGTCATCGCTGTTCCGATGGTGTGAGTAGATCCTCTTATCTCAGCACTTCCCTTGGTGATGATCTTCAGACTGTCCCCTTGTGAAGGATGGCTTCAAGACCCCTTTGTGACTTAGGACTGTCCCCGATTGTGAAGCTCTGCAGTGTCCCTCTTGCTGATGAGTTGATGACAGCTGGACTTCAGACTCGCCCCTTGGTGATGATGAGCTGTTAGACTAGCCCCTTTGTGATGACTTAGACTGTCCCTGCTGATTGATAGCTACTGCCTTGTGATGAATGTTTCAGACTGCCCACGCTTGATGGTGAGCTTCATAGACACGTCCCTTGAGTAAGCTCTGCAGTGTCCCCTTGTGATGTGCTTTGTACCGCCGTTGTGATGAACTTCAGACTGCTCCCTTGTGGATTGAGCTTCAGACTGCCCCCTTGTGATGGGCTTTAGACTGCCCCTTGTGATGAGCTACGGACTGCCCCCATGTGATGACCTTCAGAATGCCCCTTGAGATGAGTTTTTTGAAACTGCCCCTTGTGATGAGCTCCAATCTGTCCCCTTGTGATGAGCTTCGAGTCTTCCCTTGTGATGAGCTTCAGTCTTCCACGTGTGATGAGCTTCAGACTGCCTCTTATGATGAACTTCAGACTTCCTCCTGGTGATGAGTCTTCAGACTGCCCTCCTGGTGATGAGCTTCAGAGTGCCCCTTGTGATGAGCTTCAGACTGCCTCCTTGGTGAATGAGCTTCAGTCTTCCCCTTGTGATGATGTTTAGACTGTTCCCTTGTGATGGTCTTTCAGACCCACCCCTTGTGGTGAGCTCAGACTGTCCCTTGTGGTGAGCTTCCAGACTGTCCCCTTGTGGTGAGCTTTCAGACTGTCCCCTTTGTTGTGAGCCTTGCAGACTGGTCCCTTGTGTGACTTCAGAGTGCCGCCTTGTGGTGAGCTTCAGACTGCCCCTCTTGTGAAAGGTGCCTGCAGTGTCCCCTTTGGGATGAATTCAGACTGCCCCCGTTGTGATGAGCTTTCAGTCTTCCCCTTTGTGATGAGCTCGAGTCTCCCTGGATGAGCTTCAGACTGCCCTCTTATGATGAACTATCAGACTTCCTCCTGGTGATGAAGCTTCAGACTTCCCGCCTGGTGATGAGCTTCAGACTGCCTCCTGGTGATGAGCTTCAGACTGCCCCTTGTGATGAGCTTCAGTCTGCCCCCTTGTGATGAGCTTTCAGACTGCCCGTTGTGATGAGCCTTCAGACTGCCCCTTGTGATGGAGCTTCAGACTTCCCCTTGTGATGAGCTCCAGTCTGCCCTTGTGTGAGCTCCAGACTGCCCCTTGTGATGAGCTCCAGACTGGCCCCTGGTGTTGAGCTTCAGACTGCCCTTGTGATGATCTCAGACTGCCCCCTTGTGTGATCTTTGAATTTGCCCTCTTGTGGGTGATCTTCAGACTGTCCCCTTGTGTATCTTCAGCTGTCCCCTTGTGGTATTGCAGACTGGACCCTTGTGATGAGCTCAGACTGCCCCTTGTGATGGCTTTAGACTGCCCCCCTTGTGATGAGCTGACGGACTGCCCCCATGTGATGACCTTCAGAATGCCCCCTTGAGATGATTGGATCGCCTTTGTGACTCCGATCTGTCGCCCTTGTGATGAGCTTAGTCTTGCCCCTTGTGATGAGCTTCAGTCTCCCCCTGGTGGATGAGCTTCAGACTGCCCTCTTATGATGAACTCAGACGTCCTCTCTGTTGATGAGCTTCAGACTTCCCCTGGTGATAGCTTCAGAATGGGCCTGCCTGGTGATGAGCTTCAAGACTGTCCCCTTGTGGTGGAGCTTCAGACGGCCCCTTTGAGATGTGTTTGACTGTCCCTTGTGATGCGTTTCGACCCCCTTGTGGTGAGCTTCAGACTGTCCCTGTGTGTGGCTCAGCCTGCCCCCTTGGGAATGAATTTCAGACTGCCCCTTGTGATGAGACTTCAGACTGCCCCCTTGTGATGAGCTTTGAGACTGCCCCCTTGTGATGAATCAGACTGTCCTGTGGTGAGCTTCAGACTGTCCCTTGTGGTGAGCGGTTCAGACTCTCCCCTGGTGTGAGCTTCAGACTGCCTTTCTCTGTTTGATGAGCTTCAGACTGCCTCTTGTGTGAGAGCTCAGACTGCTTCAGACTTGTGATGAGCTTCAGACTGCTATTGGCTTCAGAAAGCCTCCTGTGAGTGAGCTTCAGATGCCCCTTGATTGAACTCAGAATGCTTCTTGTGATGACTTCAGACTGTCCCCTTGTGTTCATAGATTGCTCTCTGGTGATCTTCAGTAGTAGCTGTGATGATTGCTTCAGACTGTCCCCTTGTGGTGAGCTTAGACTGTCCCCTTGTGTGTGAGCTTTGAGACCTTCCCTGTGCTGGAGCTTCAGACTGCCCTTGTGATAAGCTCTGCGTGTCCCCCTTGTGATGAACTTGGACGCACCCCTTGTTGATGACTTCAGTGACTTTGTCCTCTTTGTGAATTGAGCCTTTTAGACTTGCTCCCCTTGTTGATGAACTTTCAGACTGCCCCTTGTGGTGAGGCTTCAGACTGCCCTTGAGTAGCTCTGTAGTGTTACCCCCTTGTGATGAGCTTTGGACTCCCCTTGTTGATGAACTTCAGACGTCATCCTGTGTGATGACTTAGACTCTTGTGGCTGTTGATGACTACGCTGCCCCCTATGTTGATGACCTTCTGAATGCCCCTTGAGTATATTGAACTTGCCCCTTGTGATAGAGCTCCATTGCCTGATTGACTTCGCTCCTTGTGATGTAGCTTTCAGTCTTCCCTGGTGATGAGCTTCAGACTGCCTCCTTATGATGAACTTAACTTCCCCTGTTGATGAGCTTCAGACTTTCCCTGGTGATAAGCTTCAGACGCCTCTGTGATGAGCTTCAGACTGTCCCCTTGTGGTGATCTTCAGACGGCCCCCTTGTGATGATGTTTAACTTTCCTGTGATGGTCTTCAGACTACCCCCTTGTGGTGAGCTTCAGACTGTCCCCTTGTGGTGAGCTTCAGGACTGCCCCCTTTGGGATGAAATTTCAGACTGCCCTTGTGATGAGCTTCCAGCTGCCCCTTGTGATGAGCTTTAGCTGCCCTTGTGAGAACTTCAGACTGTCCCTTGTGGTGAGCTTCAGACTGTCCCTTGTGGTGAGCTTCAGACTGCCCTTGTGATGAGCTTCAGACTGCCTTGTGAGCTTAGACTGCCCTTGTGATAGAACTTCAGACTACCCCCTTGTGTGAGCTTCAGACTGTCCTTGTGGTGAGGTTCAAGCTGTCCTTTGTGGTGATGCTTCAGACTGTCCCCTTGTGGTGAGCTTCAGACTGTCCGGCCTTGGTGGTGAGCTTCAGACTGTCCCTTGTGAAAGCTCTGCAGTGTCCCCTTGTGATGAATTTCAGAATGTCCCTTGGTGATGAGCTTTAGACTGCCCTTGTGATGAAGTTCAGACTGCCCCTTGTGTTGATCTTTAGACTGCCCTCTTGGATGATCTTCAGACTGTCCCTTGTTGATGAATCTTCAGACTGCCCCTTGTGGTGAGGCTTCAGACTGTCCCCTTGTTGGAAGCCCTGCAGTGTCCCCCCTTGTGATGAGCTTCAGACTGCCCCTTGTGATGAGGTTTTAGACTGCCCAATTGTGATGAGCTTCGGACTGCCCCTTTGATGACCTTCAGAATGCCCCCTTGAGATGAGCTTTGAACTGCCCCTTAGTGATGAGCTTCCAGTCTGTTCCCTTGTGATGAGCTTCAGTCCTCCCCCTGGTGATGAGCTTCAGACTGCTTCGGATGAGCTTCAGACTGCCCCTGGTGATGAGCTTCAGACTTCCCCCTGGTGATGAGCTTCAGACTGCCTTCTGTATGAGCTTAGACTGCCCCTTGTGATGAGCTTCAGACTGCCTCCTTGTGATGAGCTTCAGACTGCCTCCTTATGATGAGCTTCAGACTGCCCCCTTGTGATGAGTTCAGACTGCCCCTTGTGATGAACTTCAGAATGCCCCCTTGTGATGAGCTTCAGATGTCCCTTGTGGTGATCTTTAGATTGCCCTCTGTGGTGATCTTCAGACTGTCCCCTTGTGATGATTCTTCAGACTTTCCCTCTGTGGTGAGCTTCAGACTGTCCCTTGTGCTGAGCTTCAGACTGTCCCCTTGTGAAGCTCTGCAGTGTCCCCCTTGTGATGAGCTTTGGACCACCCCCTTGTGATGAGCTTCAGACTGCCCCGCTTTGTGATGAGCTTTAGACTGCCCCCTTGTGATGAACTTCAGACTGCCCCTTGTGATGAGCTTCAGACTGTCCTTGTGTGATCTTTAGAATGCCTCTTGTGATGATCTTTAGACTGTCCCCTTGTGATGATTTTCAGAGCTGCCCCCTTTTGTGATGATTTTCAGACTGCCCCTTGTGGGTGAGCTTCAGACTGTCCCTTGAGTAAGCTCTGCAGTGTCCCCCTTTGATGAGCTTTGGACCGCCGCCCTTGTGATGAACTCGACTGCACCTTGTGATGAGCTTCAGACTGCCCCTTGTGATGGGCTTTAGACTGCCCCCCTTGTGATGCTGCTACGGACTGCCCCCATGTGATGAGCTTCAGTCTTCCCCTTGTGATGGAGCTTCAGTCTTCCCCTGGTGATGAGCTTCAGACTGCCCTCTTATGATGAACTTCAGAACTTCTCCTGTTGATGAGCTTCAGACTTCCCCCTGGTGATAAAGCTCAGACTGCTCCTGGTGATGAGCTTCAGACTGTCCCTTGTGTGATCTTCAGACGGCCCCTTGTGATGATGTTTAGACTGTTCCCTTGTGATGGTCTTCAGACCTACCCCCTTGTGGTGAGCTTCAGACTGTCCCCTTGTGGTGAGCTTCAGACTGCCCCTTGGATGAATTTCCAGACTGCCCCCTTGTGATGAGCTTCAGATCTGCCCTTGTGATGACTTAGACTGCCCCCTTGTGATGAACTTCAGACTGCCCTTGTGGTGAGCTTCAGACTGTCCCTTGTGGTGAGCTTCAGACTGCCTTTGTGATGAGCTTCAGACTGCCCCGCTTGTGATGAGCTTTAGACTGCCCCCTTGTGATGAACTTCAGACTACCCCTTGTGGTGAGCTTAGACTGTCCCTTGTGGTGAGCTTCAGACTGTCCCTTTTGTGGTGAGCTTCCAGACTGTCCCTTGTGGTGAGCTTCAGACTGCCCCCTTGTGGTGAGCTTCAGACTGTCCCTTGTGAAAGCTCTGCAGTGTCCCCTTGTGAGAATTTCAGAATGTCCCTTGTGATGAGCTTTAGACTGCCCCTTGTGATGAACTTCAGACTGCCCCCTTGTGTTGATCTTTAGACTGCCCTCTTGTGATGATCTTCAGACTGTCCCCTTGTGATGATCTTCAGACTGCCCCTTGTGGTGAGCTTCAGACTGTCCCCTTGTGGAAGCCCTGCAGTGTCCCCCTTGTGATGAGCTTCAGACTGCCCCTTGTGATGAGGTTTAGACTGCCCAATTTGTGATGAGCTTCGGACTGCCCCCTTTTGATGGCCTCAGAAATGCCCCCTTGAGATGAGCTTTGAACTGCCCCTTGTGATGAGCTCCAGTCTGTCCCCTTGTGATGAGCTTCAGTCTTCCCCCCTGTTGATGAGCTTCAGACTGCCTTCTGGTGAGAGCTTCAGACTGCCCCCTGGTGATGAGCTTCAGACTTCCCCCTGGTGATGAGCTTCAGACTGCCTTCTCGGTGATGAGCTTCAGACTGCCCCCTTGTGATGAGCTTCAGACTGCCTCCCTTGTGATGAGCTTCAGACTGACTTCCTTTGATGAGGGCTTCAGACTGTCCCCTTGTGTGAGCTTCAGACTGCCCTTGTGGTGAGCTTCAGAACTGTCCCCTTGTGAAAGCTCTGCAGTGTCCCTTGTGATGAATTTCAGAATGTCCCTTGTGATGAGCTTTAGACTGCCCCCTTGTGATGAACTTCAGACTGCCCCCTTGTGTTGATCTTTGAACTGCCTCTTGTGATGATCTTCAGACTGTCCCCTTGTGATGATTTCAGAACTGCCCCTTGTGGTGAGCTTCAGACTGCCCCCTTGTGATGAGGTTTAGATCTGCCCAATTGTGATGAGCTTCGGACTGCCCCCTTTTGATGACTCAGAATGCCCCCTTGAGATGAGCTTTGAACTGCCCCCTTGTGATGAGCTCCAGTCTGTCCCCTTGTGATGAGCTTCAGTCTTCCCCCTGGTGATGAGCTTCAGACTGCCTTCTCGTGATGAGCTTCAGACTGCCCCCTGGTGATGAGCTTCAGACTTCCCCCTGGTGATGAGCTTCAGACTGCCCCTTGTGATGAGTTCAGACTGCCTCCTTGTGATGAGCTTCAACTGCCTCTTGTGAGCTTCAGATGCCTCCTTGTGATGAGCTTCAGACTGCCCTTGTGGATGAGCTTCAGACTGCCCCTTGTGATGAGCTTCAGACTGCCCCCTTGGATGAGCTTCAGAATGCCCCTTGAGATGAGATTTGGACTGCCCCCTTGTGATGAGCTCCAGTCTGCCCCTTGTGATGAGCTTGCAGACTGTCCCCCTTGTGAGGAGCTTTAAGACTGCCCCCTTGTGATGACCTTCAGAATGCCCCCCCTTGTGATGAGCTTCAGAATGCCCCTTGAGATGAGCTTTGACTGCCCCTTGTGATGAGCTCCAGTCTGCCCCTTGTGATGAGCTTCAGTCTTTCCCCTTGTGATGAGCTTCAGACTGCCCTTGTGATGAGCTCCAGTCTGCTCCTTGTGATGAGCTCCCAGTCTGCCCCTGGTGATGAGCTTCAGTCTTCCCCTTGTGATGAACTTCCGACTGCCCCTTGTGTTGATCTTTAGACTGCCCTCTTGTGATGATCTTCAGACTGTCCCCTTGTGATGAACTTCAGACTGTCCCCTTGTTGGAAGCCCTGCAGTGTCCCCCTTGTGATGAGCTTGCAGACTGCCCCTTGTGATGAGGTTTAGAACTGCCCAATTGTGATGAGCTTCGGACTGCCCTTTTGATGACTTCAGAATTCGCCCTTGAGATGAGCTTTGAACTGCCCCCTGTGATGAGCTCCAGTCTGTCCCTTGTGATGAGCTTCAGTCTTCCCCTGTGGATGACTTTCAGTCTTCCCCTTGTGATGAGCTTCAACTGCCCCTTGTGATGAGCTCCAGACTGCCCTTGGGAGACTCCAGACTGCCCCTTGTGTTGAGCTTCAGACTGCCCCTGTGATGAGCTTCGGAACTGCCCCTTGTGATGAGCTCCAGTCTGCCCCTTGTGATGAGCTTCAGACTCCCCCTTGTGATGAGCTCCGGTCTGCCCCCTTGTATGAGCTCCAGACTGCCCCCTTGTGTGAGCTTCAGACTGCCCCCTGTGTGATGAGCTTCAGACTGCCTCCTTGATGATGAGCTTCAGTCTTCCCTTGTGATAGCTTCAGACTGCCCCCTTGTAATGAGTCTCGATATCCCCTTGTGATGAGCTTCAGACGGCCCCTTTGTGATGATGTTGAGACTGCCCCCTTGTGATGAGTCTCAGTCTGCCCCTTGTGTAGCTTCAGACTGTCCCCTTGTGATAAGCTTCAGATCGGCCCCCTTGTGAATTGAATGGTTTTAGACTGTCTGCCCTTCTTTGATGATCTTCAGACTGCCCCTGTGGTGAGCTTCAGACTGTCCTTGTGAAAGCTCTGCAGTGTCCCCTTGTGATGACTGACGCCCTTTGAGAGCTGCCCTTTTTGATGAACTTCAGAATGCCCCCTTGTATGAGCTTAGACTGTCCCTGTGGTGATCTTAGATTGCCCTCTTGTGGTGATCTTCAGACTGTCCCTTGTGATGAATCTTCAGACTGTCCCTTGTGTTGAGCTTCAGACTGTCCCTTGTGGTGAGCTTCAGACTGTCCCTTGTGAAAGCTCTGCAGTGTCCCTTTGAATGAGCTTTGACCACCCCCTTGTGATGAGCTTCAGACTGCCCCCTTGTGATGAGCTTTAGACTGCCCCCTTGTGATGAACTTCAGACTGCCCCTGGTGATGAGCTTCAGACTGTCCCCTTGTGTGAGTTCAGACTTCCCCTTTGTGAGCTTAGAATGCCCTCTTGTGATGAATCTTTAGACTGTCCCCTTGTGATGATTTTCAGACTGCCCCCTTTGGTGAGCTTCACCTGTCCTTGAGTAAGCTGCAGTGTCCCCCTTGTGATGAGCTTTGACCGCCCCCTTGTGATGAACTTCAGACTGCTCCCTTGTGATGAGCTTCAGACTGCCCCCTTGTGATGGGCTTTAGACTGCCCCCCTTGTGATGAGCTACGGAACTGCCCCCATGTGATGACCTTCAGAATGCCCCTTGAGATGAGTTTTGAACTGCCCCTTGTGAATAGCTCCAATCTGTCCCCTTGTGATGAGTTCAGTCTTCCCCCTTGTGATGAGCTTCAGTCTTCCTCGTGATGAGCTTCAGACTGCCCTCTTATGATGAACTTCAGACTTCCTCCTGGTGATGAGCTTCAGACTGCTCCCTGGTGATGAGCTTCAGAGTGCCCCTTGTGATGAGCTTCCAGACTGCCCCTTGTGATGAGCTTCAGTCTTCCCTTTGATGATGTTTAGACTGGTCCCTTGTGATGGTTTTTCAGACTACCCCCTTGTGGTGAGCTTCAGACTGTCCGCCTTGTGGTGAGCTTCAGACTGCCCCTTGTGGTGAGCTTCAGACTGTCCTTTGTGGTGAGCTTCAGACTGCCCCTTGTGTGAGCTTCAGACTGCCCCTTGTGTGAGCTTCAGACTGCCCCTTTGTGAAATGTCTGCAGTGTCCCCTTGGTGATTCAGACTGCCCCTTGTGATGAAGCTCAGTCTCCGCCCTTGTGATGAGCTTCAGCTTCCCCTGGTGATGAGCTTAGACTGCCTCTTGTGATGTGAACTTCAGACTTCCTCTGGTGTGACTTCAGACTTCCCCTGGTGATGAGCTTCAGACTGCCTCCTGTGTGATGAGCTTCAGACTGCCCCCTTGTTAATGAGCTCCAGCTGCCCCCTTGTGATGAGCTTCAGGCCCCTTGGATGAGCTTCAGACTGCCCCCTTGTGGGTGATTGAGCTTCAGACTGCCCCCTTGTGATGAGCTCTTCAGTTCTGCCCCTTGTGGATGACGCTTCAGAGACTGCCCCTTGTGATGAGCTTCAGACTGCCCCCTTGTGTTGAGCTTCAGACTGCCCCTTGTGATGAGCTTCGAACTGCCCCCTTGTGAGCTTGAACTGCCCTTGTGATGAGCTTCTGTGACTTCGCCCCTTTGATGAGCTTCAGACTTCCCCCTTGTGATGAGCTTCGATCTTGCCCCCTTGTATGGAGCTCCACTGCCCCCTTGTTGAGCTTCAGACTGCCCCTGGTGATGAGCTTCAGACTGCCTCTGGTGGATGAGCTTCAGTCTTCCCCTGTGATGAGCTTCAGACTGCCCCCTTGTAATGAGTCTCGGCTACCCCTTGTGATGTGCTTCAGACTGCCCTCCTTGTGATGAGCTTCAACTGCCATGAGAGCCCCCCTTGTGATGAGCTTAGACTCCCCTTGTGATGGTTCAGACTCCCTTGTGCGAGTCTTCGATCTGCTTCCCCTTGTGATGAGCTTCAGACTTCCCTTGTGATGAGCTCCAGCTGCCCCTTGTGATGAGCTTCAGAGTGCCCCTTGTGATGAGCTTTAGACTGCCCTTTGATGACTTCAGACTGCCCCTTGTGTGTGACTGCTCTCAGTGATGATCTCAGACTCCCCTTGTGTGAAAGCTCTAGCAGTTTGGTAGCCTCGCGTGCCCTTGTGTTGAAGAGCTTTCAGACTGCCCCCTTGTATGGTGACTGAGACCATTATGAGCTTCGATGCCCCTTATCCTTAGTCCATGGAGCTTGACGAGATGAGTCCGCTGGTGTCCCTTGTAGATTGCCCGTCGTTCCCTGGTGATAGCTTCAGATGCCCTTCGTGATGTAAGCTTCAGACTGTCCCCTTGGTGATGAGCTTCGGATCCCCTAGCTGTGCCTTACTCTTAGTGCCAGTAGAGCTTCAGACGTCCCTTGTGAAGAGGCTTCAGTGTCCGCCCTTTATGAGTTGTTGACTTCAGTACTAGCCCCTTGTGATGAGCTTCAGAACATGCCCTCTTGTGAGAGCTTCAGCTGCTCCCTTGTGAATGACTCAGACTGCCCCCTTGTGAATGAGCTTCAGATATGCTCTTGATATTGGACGCCCTTGGTGATCCGCTCCTAGGCTTTCTACTGGATGAGCTTGACTGCCCCTTGTGAGGACTTTAGGAATTGCCGCGTCTGTGATTGTTGAATGGATAAAATGAAAGGAAAGAAAGAAAATGATATAAAC
>CM068959.1:31943721-31961526 GCA_035128595.1 Eptatretus atami | reverse complement strand
TAACTCCACTCCTAGCGGCCGCGTCACGTTTTTCTCGGTACTGTGACCTGGACTGAAAGAAACTTCGTACCTGTAAGAGTGCATCGCACATAGTGGCAATAGTCAACCTTCAACTCTGAAGCATAAATATAAATATATCAATATCATCACACGGAAACGGTGTAGTTCCTGAAATCATCCACCGGAGGGCACGTTTTTCAACTTTGAACAGTAAAGTGTAAGGAGAATAAATATAAATATATCAATATCATCACACCGGAAACGGTGTAGTTCCTGAAATCATCCACCGGAGGGCACATTTTTCAACTTTGAACAGCAAAGTGTTATTAGAATCCATATATTAATACTGAAGGACCAATTTTGTGCTCCTCCTTGCGGTCGCATCACGTTTTTCTCGGTACTGTGACCTGGACTGTGATGTGGATTTTTTTAACCCACCTTATTGTGATCGTGGTCCTCCTGAAGGATTCTCACTGGCCGATTGTGGAATCCTATTTGACTTCAGGCAGAGTTTAACGTTTGTTCAATTTGTTATAAAATCCTACAAAACACCCTATCGACACTGATAAAACTGATGTCCACACAAGTCCTTCCTTGTGAAACAATTTATTTTCTAATGAACACATACACTTGTCCCCTCATACAATGAACTTAAGAATCCCCATTGATTTAGATCAATGATTAATTGATGAACTTAAGGAATCCCCAACTTAAGAATTGATTGTAATATTATTGGTTCTATTCATTTATTCTTATTTAGTTAACAGTTACACCAACCCGATCCAATTTACTTCTACATTACATCAGACAGTTTTATTCTAACTTGGTACTTGGTCAGTCCCAAGGAGTACAAAGCCACTGAGATGCCATACATCCTCACGTGCTTGCACTCGTAATTTACATTTCAAAACATTTTTATACTTTCATGAGAGAGAGGTTGGGGGATATTCACCCAGACTGTAGACGTGTCCTTTAGACGAAAAGCCACTTGTACATTTATCAGCTCGGTCACTCTGCTCCAGAACAAACATTTTCTTATCATTTAGGGCAAAAGTCTTTGGCCAGAAAGGACAGCCAATTCAACTTGCAGCATAAAAGTTACATTTCTGAGACTCCATTGTTACAATTTAAAATACATTAATATAAATTTTTCCCCACACTCCCCGTTCTTTTTTTTTTTAAGGAAAATTTGAATAATTTTCTTACACATGACTACCATGTCCCATTCCTGAAGGAGAAAAGATTTCCATTACTCAAGTTCAATCAATAATGGCAGCGAGTGCTCATATCAGAAAAATGAGTGAGTTTCCATTAATTTATGGCCTGTTCATCAGCATGTGTCACACATTGAAAACATGCTATTCGAATCTGAAGATTGCAGGTCAGGGTGTGGATAGTGCAGCACACAACAGGAAACACATCGAAGCACTCCTTGAGCTGAGGAGAAGGTAGATGTGGGCAAGTACAAGTTTGGGCCGGACACTGGTTGAAGGAGCGCAGTGTGGAACTCCAGGCCTGTCGTACATTGAAGCAACCACAGCAAGTTCATGATGTATTTGCAGAGCGGCAATCGAGAGTGTGGCTGAGAACATTCCTCCACCGCAGGCACCACACAACGCCGACATTAAGACTTTGCTCAACCTTCTCTCAGTGGTTTTTTCTTTCTTTTCCCACATTGCTCCATCTTATCTCCACAGGAAGGGGCATGATCGATCACGGTGTTGAATGCTCAATCACCCAATCTGGGTTCTCCCATCGTCCAATCTTTGTGTGGAAGTTCTTTCCAAAACTTCATTGAGACGAAATCGTACCATTGCTTCAAAGACTGCTTTCAACACTCCGAAACAAACAAGCATCAATTAAACACCAATCAATAAACGTCATGGGCCTTTCAATAAGACTAACAAAGGTTCTTATAGAAGCATTTAAATTGCATTATATGTCATATCAATATTTTAATCCCTTTCCTTGTTATTTCCCAAAAACAAAAATGCTAAAATATACAAGAAATCCCAGTTGTACATATACTCAAAACATCCATCTCTCTCAAACAACTTTTTGGTCAAAACAAAAATTTCCTTTTAAAATCCATAAATGAAAAATTTAATCTTCAGCATCTATCCAATTAAATCATGAATTTACCTTGACTGAATCGATCAAAGGGTTACACTGGTTGTTTGCCATTGCCTTCCAGCACAAGTTCAGGCAACCTCAACATTCGCAGACGAATAAAACAATATTTCAAACGTCCATCGGAGGGAATCATCTATTATCTGTGAATTGCCCCACGTGCTCAACATCATCAAATCAATTTTAAATAATTCCAAATCACGTTTCTACATTTAAATCACATCTTTTAAGTACAATGGTTACAACTCAGATCAAATCTTCGAAACATTTCTGACTCGTCCTCAAGCTTGCCCAGCACTTAAACCTGCCGGGTTGTGTAATTACAATCATCACAAGCCAGCGAGAGCTCAACTCCCAAGACTTCACATTCCGAATACAGTATATCCACATTCACAATACATGTATTTTATTTCAATATATTCAAAATCCCTATGGTTTTAGATAAAACTTCAACACTTTTTCCCTAAATGGACTTCACTTTAAACATTCAGTAGAGAGGGTGCGCCACAAACACCAAGGAACAAGGAACAGGAAGTTCTCTCCACATCCAGTGGGAAGAAAAAGGAAAAAAACTCTGACAGGCAAAACCACAGTTTGCTTACTCTGTCATGGCTTCAACACACACTAAACAGCATTGCATATCATAGACTCGCGTGTGATCACGTGACAAATACCAATCACATTTCTATCTCATCCTCTTGAATCTGCATATGAATCGAATTTCAACAACCTAAAGCAAAAGCTTGAACAAAGACTCAGTGTGAAGACATATCACCCCCACAGATCCAGTGGAGGGGGGTCTCACACAGTGTAGTTTGCGACCTTCGCGTGGAACCACAATCCCAAGAATGCATAACATGCCATTTCAAACAGATCCACAGCTCAACTCAGCACGAGTTAAAATATCGTCAAAATCCCAACAGAACACGTTTCATTTCAGTGAATATTGGACTCACACAAGTTTCATTTTTACTCTTAGTAACCATGCATCTCAATGCAAACCACCAGCCACGCTCCCAGCCGTTAATCATCTCCTGCACTCTACAAAACGTTTCGTGCAAATCATTGCATTTACAAATCCGTAAAACCTCCACAACAATATAACATAACAACCTCACTGCCAACAAACTTCCAGTGAGTTCAATGAACAAAAGGTAACTTTTATAACTCTTACAAACAGGTAATCTTATAATATTTATCTATTTTACCCTATCTCGGCGTCTCAGCGATGTACTCGGCCTCTCTCTCTCACAGCCGGTCGTATCAATGCAAACATGTGGCATGTCAAAATTTATAGTCGACTTTCCCACATTTTGGAAATCGCAGGGGTCACCCTCCCTCCTGAAGTGCAATGGGTAGGCCTTGCCCTGAGAATACCGCCTTACCTAATTGATGGGGTATCTCTCCAATCAGGTATAAATGCAAACATATATCTCACGCGTCCTATGCACGGTCTGTGGCATGTCACTTCGTCATGCTCTTTCATCTGACTCCTCTTCTTCTCCAGCACTTTTGTAAACAACTACAGTACTTATCGTTTACTTTAAAACGGACTCCTCCGCGGATCTCTTCTTTCTCTCAATAAAATTATCTGACAAGAATGAACTTTTCTTTGTTCGAAATGCGTTACCTGCAGAGAGCGCTCTCCCTTACCTTCGCTCAAACACTTGTCGTTCCTCCAGGCACTGCCTCCGGCAGATTAAGCACCTCCGGTCACGAGCACCGCACCAACGTCGGTTCGAATCCGAGTCTCGGCAACAACTGTGTGGATTTTTTTAACCCACCTTATTGTGATCGTTGTCCTCCTGAAGGATTCTCACTGGCCGATTGTGGAATCCTATTTGACTTCAGGCAGAGTTTAACGTTTGTTCAATTTGGTTATAAAATCCTAACAAAAACCCTATCGACACTGATAAAACTGATGTCCACACAAGTCCTTCCTTGTGAAACAATTTATTTTCTAATGATACACCAACACTTGTCACCCTCAATACAATGAACTTAAGAATCCCCATTGATTTAGATCAATGATAATTGATGAACTTAAGAATCCCCAACTTAAGAATTGATTGTAATATTATTTGTTCTATTCCATTTATTCTTATTTTTAGTTAACAGTTACACCAACACGATCCAATTACTTCTACATTACATCAGACAGTTTTTATTCTAACTTGGTACTTGGTCAGTCCAAGGAGTACAAGCCACTGAGATGCCATACATCCTCACGTGCTTGCACTCGTATAATTTACATTTCAAAACATTTTTATACTTTCATGAGAGAGAGGTTGGGGGATATTCACCCAGACTGTAGACGTGTCCTTTAGACGAAAAGCCACTTCGTACATTTATCAGCTCGGTCACTCTGCTCCAGACAACACATTTCTTATCATTTAGGGCAAAAGTCTTTTGGCCAGAAAGGACAGCCAATTCAACTTGCAGCATAAAAGTTACATTTCTGAGACTCCATTTGTTACAATTTAAAATCATTAATATAAATTTTCCCCCCACAACTGAAAGGAAACTTTGTACCTGTAAGAGTGCATCGCACATAGTGGCAATAGTCAACCTCAACTCTGAAGCAGAATAAACACTTTTCATCCAAAAATCCTATCATTGGCGGAAAGAAACACGGACAGCGAGTTCTGATTCCACGGCTGAAGCTGGCACATCGGACGTAGCATTGCCCTTCACACTAAAGAGAACACAATTCCTCGTCCGGCTTGCATACTGCATGACCATTAAAAAGCGCAAGGACAAACATTTCGTAGAGTGGGAATATATTACCATCTCCAGTTTTTTCACACGGACAACTGTACGTCGCGTCTCTCGAGAGCCAGAAGTTTGACACGGTGTACGTCAAAGTAGACACGTGCACAAATCAGGGACTTCTTCACAAGGAGTAGTGTACACCAAACATGTCGTGTACAAGGACGTTTTGTAGGCCTCATTAGGTAAAGCCATGGAGTACATCGACTGGGATCCGGCTCTTACAAGAGCGCCACTGGTTGTCATATTGGGCTCATGGAACGGAATCCGTCTGTGACGGGTTTCGGCTAGTTATTAATATTGTTTTATAATAATATTGTTGCAGGCCGGGGTCGGGTGAGAAGACCACTAGGTGGGGGAAGCTATGTTATTCCCACCAGACTCCCCGGAATTGTAGGTCATCGCACACGGATAATTCCGTGACGCGGCGGGTCGCTTAACGACCGTGGATGCCAATAACTCAACCGCGTGACCTAGGGTCCTCCCGTCTATGGGTTAATGCGGTTACCTAATTAATCACGTGATTTAATTACCGGGGAACATGCCCTCGGTACGCCTTGTCTGAACCGGAACACTCTACCGGATCGATCACTTTTCCGGATCGGATGCAGCCGAGCGACACTGCAAGGACGTACCGTCTAAAAGGAACGGATCGTTGGGAATAAAGTCCCGGCTAAAGTGGGATTTGGACCATGCTGGATCAATGGAATTAAGACAAAACGAGCAGGGACATTCCGAATAATAATAATTTATTTACAAGCAGGCGAGGAAAGATATGTGGCACAGTGAATAGTTTTATTGTTGTGTGTAATGCAGGGATAGAAAGAAGCGTGGTGTGACAATAAACAGGCAACTTACAAAAGGGAACAGAGCAGACTTAACGCGAAATAATAACAATAATAATAACGATCTTCTGCAGTCTACTTAAGCAGACAGCGCCAGGACAACACACATACATATACACACAGACACAGAAAACCCGATGAAGAGGGAGTTTAGAACCAGGATTGGGCACCGTAAAGGAGAGCTTGAGTCGAGAAGGGGCGGAGTCCAGAGTGCGAGGGTGGAGTAGTAGTGGGACCAGATAGGCAGGTGGAGTCGACGTCGTGTGGGCGGAGATGAGGAGGGGGATACGAGGAGCAGGAGACGGGTCATGGCGGAGTCGACGAGGCGAGGCGAGAGTGAGGCGGAGAAACTCAAAAGGAAGAGCAAGAGAGAAGGCAAGAGGACTGCCCGACCTTTTATAGGGCCTGCAGCTCGGGGAGGGGCCATGCCGAATCCAAACGTCATCACCCAAATCGGGCGCTCGCGATTGGCCCCGAGCCCTCACGTGGCCCGCCAACTTTGGCCGGAAACCGCTCACTTCGTTTCCGGCAGGGCCATCCCAGACAGTGGGAATTTTCCGCTCTGAGCCCACGAGATGACATGAATCGCCCACACCGAAATTGGCACGCGAATCGTCCTGGAAAAAACGCCGGGCGACTGGGGGAGGGTCCTGCATGCCGCAAAATTGGTCCTTCAGTATTAATATATAGATAATAATATCCCCCCTTTCCAAGGGGTTTTCCTCCTTGGATAAATGCCGTGTTAACGTGTGTACATAGCTTATTGTGGGGTTTTGTGGGACATACCAGAAGTAAAAAAAATATGATAAACCACAAACATGTATGATAACATTTTTAAACAGTCGCAACTGCTGTTTAACACTAAACTGAAAGGGAGGAAACCCAACGTTCTTGAAACATTTATGCTTATCACGTCCCCCACAAATTAGCAGGCTCGAGCAAAGATCTACTGTAATCCATACTGTATATCCAGAGAGGATAATAACATGACACTTCCTGCCACTTCCATAGGAAGTGGGTATACTCGTTACTCAAATGAACAAGTATAAAAAGAGACAAATTGATTTCAAAATTACACCAAAAATAAATTACTTTACAAGATTAATAAAAGAAATGAACATAAGTTTTTCTGATAACTGTTTTTTTAAACAATGGAAGATATTGACAAAATTAAGGTAAGGTTTCACAAAATCATATTATATATTATTCATAATTGTCATTATAAAATGGAAATATCAGCACAATATATTACAGGAATAAAAAAATGGATTATTTAGAAATTAGGATACCTGAACTTAGGATAAAGCATAATGCTTCTAAAAAAAAAAACTGGTCAAAAAAAAAATAATGGATCATACATCTTTTAAATAAATAAATAAATGGATGAATGATTTTTTTTTAACATCTGGGAAAGTAAGATACAATTTCACAACCATAAAAATATGCCAAATCCACTTAGATACATTTAATAGTTGGTTTAAGCAGATGTGGGAAAACTCGTTTTCTTTCAAAGATGCTCCTTAGTCTCAACTTTTTAGATTAAGAAAGTTTAATAATATTCACAGGTTCAGGTTTTCAACCTGAGTATCAACTTCTCTCACAAAGTTTTAACAAGGGTCTTCAAAAAGAAGATATTATTACATGAAAGGAGGGGATCCAAAGATAGATTGTGTTAAGAATAGTATGGAGTGTGCGTTCGAGTAGGTTAGATTTACTCCTGTATTTGGGATCTGTCAGGGCGATGTCGTTTGTAATATGTGCACTGAAGGGGCAGAGACCGTCCTTTATAGAGCAGAATAGCATAAAATTGTACCGTGGAAAACCTCGTGTCTTTTGCATCTTACCTTCCCTATTTATCCATCTTCATACACCAGATCTGTCCGGGTTTTATTGTCTTGATTATCCCCGTGTTGGTATCATTTCGTAAATAAACATGTTAATTACAAGAAACATTTTCCTGCCTTCCACGCATGATCTACCACCAAATTTGGCTGTATTTGAGTAATCCATGGGGGATTGTAAAGTTGTTAAAAATAATGCAGTAAATTCTAATTTTGTTTCAGCATTCCCAACGGTCTTATACCTCTGGCCCAGAAAGCCTGCATAAGCTGGGCATCTGATGTGACAATATTATCAGTTTATTTTAACTTCAAAACGAACAAAATTATTAAAATATTGAAGATATAATACAGCTATTCTATTATACTTAAAAATGTAAAAATACCAGAAAACCCTTTTTTTTATAACTACTTGTAAAAAAATTTTTTTATTATTACTACTTTTATAACTACTTGTATTATTCGTGATAACATGGATGATGTCCCTAAACCCCAAGACCTTTTGACCTTTGTCTTTTGGACCTCAAACAAGAGGCTTCAGTGACCCAAGATGCAAACTCTGTTCAAATTTCAAATCAATCGGATGAAACTTTATGATTTTTATATGGCCTTGACCTTTAACTGTTTTACCTCAAAAACAATTGTCTTCTAGCTTTTGATTGGTGAACCAATTCAGTGACCCAATATGCAAATTATGTTGGAATGAAAATGGAATATTTTGTGACTTTGACCTTTCACCTTTTGACCTCAAAAACAATAGGCTTCCAGCTTATGATGACCTTGACCAGGTGGTTAAGTTTCATTAAGATCAGTGTATAATTGTGACCTGTAGGTGACTGACATACAGACATACAGACAGAGACAGAATAACAGACCAGACCAATCAATATACTTGCGAATCTTTGATTTTGCAAGTAATAAATTGTGACATTGATAAGTAAAACCATCTGGCGAATGTCCAACATGCAATTATCTCTTACTGAGCAGTAGCACCGTGAGGAGCTGTGGTAGCCGGAATACCCACTCCACATGAGAAGTGTTCTGGAACAGCAAGCACAATCACAAAATTCATAAGAACATATGTGGGTAATTATACCTGTCTTCCTACAATGTTCAGCACATCACATAAGGGAAGAGCTCTGTTCATGCTGATGCGGATGATCCACCTCTGGAATTGATATGACTGTAGGCTGCCACAAAGAGCTAAGGTCACAAGATTTGTAGACTAAAACCATGCATGTAAACAAATATAAACATGTTTAAGCAACAACATGATGAGGCTAGTCTTGGCTTACACTAATTCCTAAAGCTAAAATTGGTAATTTTGAACTTTGTAATGTTGAAGTACAGCCAGTGTAGAGTATTCACTCTCAGATGGCTGAGAAGCTACTTTTACTCTTGCAAAGTCAAGATACGGTCCTAATCTCCATTGTTGCTACGAGCAAATGTACCTGTGGATGCTGTACAAGAGATAAGGATGAATGAAGTATGATATCACAGGGATTAGCGATACATATATGAAAGTATTGTTGCATTTAGGAGGGGGGTGGGGGTTATGTATTCAAAGGGTAGTTAGAATGTGTAGTAGGAATGCCATTTGTTTGAGCCCTGTAGCATCTCGATGTATTAAGTTAAGAAAATGAGACGTGCTAATCTGTTTAGTGAATGTGCATTTCTGGAAGGGGGAAATGCTTAGTTGTCAGTAAATAGCTAGGGATAGGGATTGGGTAAGTTGTTTTAACTTGTTATGCCTTATGGTCCTATTAAAGGGAAAACACGATAAAAGAGAGATGGTAGAGAGACCAAAGGAAGGACTAATCCACATGGCTAATGGTGGCATGCTACCTCAACACAAGGCCACCCCAGTGCTCTATTGGTCATGGACGGCGAGCTCCAGCCAATGGGGTGCTGGGATACAGGGCCGGTGACCCTCCAGCACGAGGTCAGCTGGTTGGCGATGGCTGGGAGCTTCCACCATAGGCGATGGACATGGACGGGGCGAGACTCTGAGGGGCTAATGACTGGGGCGAAAAGGCTGATAAAAGGAGAAGGAGAGACAGAGCGTGCTCACTTGGAACAACGGGAGATCTGCAGCAATCTCGAGCTGAGAGAACATCCGAGCCCTGTTGCTCCCACCGCCTTGCTCATCCCACGAGTCTCCCATTCACCTTGTGCTGGCCTCATCTACCATTGACCTCCCTGCATCTCTCCGGGTCTTCCCTGACAAACCAGTACACTGCTTATAGGAACAAATGGGGGGGGGGGATTGAATTGTGTGTGCGTGTTGTGAGTGTGTGTGTGGTGCCTTGGGGGTTTGTCTTTGCTGTAATTTGATTTCCACTTGTATTTCTAACTTTGCTTTTCATGAATCCATTGCGGAATTGTTTTGTTTTCCCTTCGCCCCAAGAAAGTCCCAACGCTTGTCCCCATGGTCTCTTCACTTGCTGGTTTTCTTTCCTACTATCCATTGTTCTTGGTTTGCTTTTTCCTACGAAACTACACACAATTTCTATGAAAGTTGACCGCAACCTTCATCAACCGTGATGTACCAAAGATTGTTCACACCATCAAAAAAAAAAAATTGGGGTCTAAGGGCATTTTAGGAGGGGGTTTCAACTAAAATATGTATTTGCTTTCTTCTCTGAAACGACACACACATTCCAATTTTTGATGAAATTTGACAACGACCTTTATCACCCATGATGTACTAAAGCTTGTTCATGACATTAAAAAAATAAATTGCGGTCTGAGGGATTCTACATGGGAGTTGCCCCCCCAAAATATCTATTTGCTTTCTTCTCTGAAACCACACACAAAATTTCGATGAAATTCGGACCACAACACCTGTATTACCCATGATGTACTGAAGTTTGTTCATGGTAATTAAAAAACAAAATCCATAGGTATTTACTTTCTTGTCCGTTTTATATTTTGTGGGTCATCTATGCCAAGTGTGTCAGTGGTTCCCTGGTTATCTTATCCAGCCACTACCAGGTGAGCACCCAGGAGTATTGTCCCTATGTTTCATTGCTTTAAAACCTTGTCTTAAATATGCCTTTGTATTTCAATACATCGTTGAAAACTTTTGTCCATTTGACATTGTTGTTTAATCTCCTTGCTATTCAGAGAGCATTTATACACCTGCATATTCCACCCTCCTGACTTGCAGTGACAGTTTGAGCCTTTGTAATGAACAACTCCCCTACCCCAGGAGATTATGGCACTGATCCCCTTAACTCACCCCTGGAGGAGGGAGGAGAGGGGGGGGGGGGGCTTGATCTGAATATGCATGCCAAGTTTTTCCTCTCTCCAAGAGCAAGTCTCATGGCAGAGCAAGTTGATAGAGAGTATGAAATGGTACAATAGGGCAGTGGGGCAACGGCTTGGCGCAATAAGCAAGGGAATGAAAGGAAAAAAAAAGAGAGAGCAGGGACGGAAACATGACAACCTTTAAGAGGGTTGGGTGAGGAAGGATTAATGGATTGTAATAAAAATTGTGTGTAAGGATGGAGAATGACATGAGATGGTGTTGCGCCACCTGCTTGTCAAGATTGACCAAAAACTGTGGGACAAGTTGATGAACAAATGGACCATTCCTGCTTTACTTTATAGATTTAATTCACCTGATTTACAATGTATGAAAAAAAAGTATTGCTGTACAACTTGCACTGGAAGTGTCATCAGCACAAAAAAGAATTATTCAGTATTCTCATATTGATTAAAGATATTTGTACAATTTCTGTGCAGTTGTTGCAATTAAGGAGCAGACTCACCATGACAATGGTTCCCAGGTGTGCAGAAAGCAAAGCAAATGTGCCCCCAGCTGCTCCGAGCAAAGAGGCTTCCGGGTCAATCGTAGATGTTATTGAGGAACCTGCATTAAAAGCATTGAGACCCAGTCAAAGCTATCATTACATATCTGAGCAATGAAGGACAGAATTTATGGCTTGTAAGACAAAAATATAAATTTTATCCATCTTTGTAGCAAATGCGACCAAAATAACACAACAAATCACTAAATAATAATCAAATTTCCTGAAAGGCTTTTGACTCATACAAATAAAATTATTAATGCAAAAACTGTGTATTTGAACCTCGATCCTTCATTTTTATAACATGCCAAATTGTAGTCAATTGCCTGTTATCAGTAGTAATGAAATATCTCTCTTAAAATTCATAAAGAAGAGATGAGTTTGATACCTGCAAACACACCAGCCACATAAATGAGGCCAATGCGAGGTGAGCCATGCACTATTTCCAGAGGTAAAGCCACAACCAGCTGGGCCAAAATGCATATGGCCATCTCAAACGGTCTGGAGGACATCAACAAAATATTGTTATGTTTGTGGGGTAGATGGAGGAACTTCATAGTAAAGGTAGGATTGTATAGAGTAGCAATGGTCCGTGGATGAGCAGGAGACATGTCGACGTAATTTAAGAAGGGAAACTGTCAGCTTAAGTTGTTACATGTCACCACACGGGGGGTGGTGCTGTGTTAATTAGGTAGGGTTTAAGGCCAATTATTACCAGCATGTGAATTCCCCCTGTGACCTTTTCCTCTGTTTTTGTATTTACAAGACCGGCGACAAAAAGTAATCACATCCTTAAAACAACAACAAAAACCGAACTGAACGTTCCAAGCAGGCAAAAACCCCACCTCCAGGAATGACAATGAGCAAACCACGCCAGTGGGGTGGATGATGGATGGGCATGAGGTCAGAAGGTTCGGGGGGGGGGGAGAGTTGTGTGTGAGGTAGCGATTGGAGGAAAAAAGGATATAGCTCGCTGACTTCCCCTCGACACAGTGAAGAAGGCTGCAGTAAGGAGTTCCTTGTATTCGTGCTGAGGCGAATTTGTTCATGTGCTGGAGCAACACGCTAGCCATTGACTGTTCAGCTGAAACATGAAGCGTGTATGTTTCTGAGGAGGGTAGAAGAGCGTTCCTATGGCCTTATCACAGGGCCTCAGAAATCGTCTCGTCATATGGTCGAGGAGGAAGGTGGGCGATCGTGGTGAATGGACCTGGTGCAAGAGGGGAACAATTGGCATATTCGCTCGTAAAAAGAAGCTGCACAGCAGTTTCTGAGCCCTGGTGTTGAATGCAGCCACACGAATACCTCACGTATGTTTCCTGCCAAGAGAGCGGCTTGGCGCCATTTTTGCGAGCTTCCCATGCAGGATGACGCGGTTCAATCTTCAAGTTCTAAAAGACCATTTCTGGACGAAGCTAAGTGCCAGAATAAATGGAGGGATTTCCTTACATTTTATCTTTTCCCTTCGTCTTTTTTTGTAACTGTGTGTAGCGGCGCCTCAACTTTCGTCTGTAAATTACCTCAAGTTTCATTATTACACTTTGATTTATTCCTCTTATGAATCACTGATTTATGCTTATTAAACCACTATTTATTAAGATTGATTGTGTCTGTCTTTTCATTTTGGGTTTGAATAAAAAGCGTAATGTTTTTTGAATTAAATATAAAAGCGTTAAAAGCATAAAAAGCATAAAAAGCATATGTGCCTCCATCTGCTTCGCATCCTTGCCGCCCTCCCGTCCCACGCGTGCATTCATCTCCAAGGATCACATGTTCGCCTCCAAGGTTGAACTGTTCGGCTATCCCTCCAGGTCGGTCTAAACCGGCGTGGACACGACGATATCATTCAACCAAACTCTGCAAACCCTCTAGTCATTGATCTAATTAAAAATAAACTGTCCAGTTCTATTAAAGGTGTCATTCATTGAGAGATGGGAATAAAAAAATAAAATGCAATTTTAAAAATTACCCCCGTGTGGGGGTGACGGTCATCTCTATAATACCACAAGTTCTCAATGTTCAGTTATGAACCGAAGACTACTACGCAGCTCGAACTGCGCAGTTTGATTAAGATGACTCGGCATTTTGGCCGCGCGCACGAAATTATATTTTGAAAATAAATACCGACGTTTACATTTCGGGTTTTGAAACTTTTGCACCTTCGGCGGAAAATGTATAAATATACAAGCATGAGTTCCTGTTACTAGGGTGTAGTGTTCTCGGGTCAGGAGGGATTTTTGGCCAACTTTGAAGTCACGTGACACGAAAACGAAAGCGAATATCGAAAATCCGGCCCGACCAAATCTAGATATTGTCCATAGATTCATATGCCACAATCAAATTCAAGATAACTTAAGAAATGTAGGAGATAGATTTTGAAAATCGTCATTTTGCAACTACATGAAGCAGTTTTCGCAAAATTCAGTCATGTGACGTGTCGTATTCGAAGATATCGGTATTCTTTCGAATGGACATGAAAGACAAGGTCAGCTGCTATGCAATGACACCATTTACGAACTTTTACCATGCCCAGTAGAGAATATATAGCCTCCTGAAGATAGGGCAGTTTTTGCAAAGTTTGAAGTCACGTGACGCGAAAACTAAAGTGAAATTCGAAAATCCGTCCTGACCAAATTTAGATATTGTCCCATACATTCATATGCCACAGAGATAGATAGATTTTGAACGTCATTTTCAGCATTTTTTGCCAAAACTTTGAAGTCACGTGACACGAAAACGAAAGTGAATATCGAAAATCCGGCCCGACCAAATTTAGATATTATCACATACATTCATATGCTACAATCAAATTCAAGATCGCTTGAAAAATGGCGGAGGTGATAGAATTTGAAAATCGTCATTTTCACAAAGTTCCAAAGGCCTCGTGACCTTGACCTTGACCTTCGGTGACCTTGAAAGTCATACATCGTGTACGTCTCATCGACCTCTATCAGAGATCACGAATGACCAGATCTCCCGCTTCAACTTCATTGTGAACGGACGGACGGACGGCCGAGGATCGAAGAGACATCGACACCCATATTATTAGGTCATGCTCGAAGAGATGACCTAAAAACTGCTATATAAATTCTGTACAGTAATATGGTTGTGTTTGTCATATTTCATATATCCCCTCTCACTGTTTCACGCATCATTACCAAACAAGTATGTATAATTGTCACCAAACTCGAAGTTTCTCAACTTCATTGATCCACTGATAGTTTGATCCACTGACGAAGTTTCTTAAAAACTGATATATAAATACTTCATGCCTGGTGTTGGCTTAATGGTTAGGGTGGCGGGCTTGGGATCGTAGGGTCCTGAGTTCAAACCCCGCTCAGCTGTTGAATTAATAACAGGTGGGGTTAACTCGACCTGTCATCCTTCCAAGGTCAGCAAAATGAGTGCCAGCATGCTGGTTTTCTGTGTCGGAGTGGCGACCCTTGCCGGATTGTGCCCAATAGCCAAGGAGACTGCTTAGGCAGCACCAATGCTCTGCACAGCACCAATGCTCTGTCCCAATGGATGGATGGATTGATCCACACCAGCAGGTGGGTGTGCACCAAACTTGGTTTATTACCATGCATGCACGAAACAAAAGTTGGGTTTTAGAATTGGTTCACTTTGTCTGTATATCTACAAACATCAGTTTATAATCGGGGAACAACTTGATTTCAATTGAGTGTTATATGTTGAACACGAATCAGAACATAAACCTGTAGTTCAGCAGTACTTTGGCTCTGAATGTGTCCTGATGGCACATGCACAGAGAGGAGTGAGAATTTTTTTTTTTTACTCTGTCTGCTCATTTGGCAGTCAAACAAAATTGAAAATCATGCCAAACAGGAAGCGTACTGTTTTTAAGGATGTCATAAAGGACACAAATAACAGGCACAAAGTACTTATGTAACGTGTTAAGGTGGAGTGTAAGACGCTGCATCAACACTTTTGGATTCCCCACCCCACAACCTTTGTAATGTAATTTATTTCAATTGAATTATATACTTGAACACTGCAGAACAAAAACAGCCACGTTAGCACTTTCAAAGATCTTTAGTTTAGCAGTATAGTATGTGGACAAAATATTAAGGCATTTTACATCATCTCAACCAATCAAATTTGTGGCCGCAAACCCTGTCCATGTCCTTCTTTCTCAAGACTGCGCAGCATATTAGGTGTTCTATGAACTCTCCGGTTTCCAAAGTAAAACATAAAATTTCAACGTAGCACACAACTTGAGACAGGCTATTCCTTCTCTCTCTCCCCTTCCACTCTGCTTTCCATTTATAGATCCTCAGAGAATGAGCCTTCACAAAAGTATCTCCCTCTTACAGACAGCATGTGCTTGCTCGACAATTCTCCATCCAGAAGTAACCAGAAATCTCACGCACCATGACCTTGGTGATATTTTTATACCAGTTAAAATCTTGTGTAAAAGGGTAACAAGTTATAATGATGGCACGAATCAACTTTTAGAATAAACAGGAAACGTCATACATAATAAATAGTACATTCTGCATCGAGATATAGGCACATAAGCAATAACCTCACACTGCACAAATAAACTGCCTTGAAAACACGTAAATAATGAGACAACAATTAACAATATCTTACAATTCAGCTTACGGAATCTAAATTGGCTTATAACATTTATTATATTCAGACATCAAAAGGAGATTTTTCTCAAAAACATTTCCCATGTTGGATGGCGTCATGGTATTCTTGTGGGAAACATTTCAAGCCCAACAGTCAGGATTGTTAGCCCATCCGCCTGCGAAGCGGGAGAAGGGGATTTGAAATAATGTGTGCGTGCGTGTGCATGTATTTGGTTATGTCATGTCCATATGCGGGTTTCAGAAGGTGGAACGGAGACCTACTAGGTCTCAATGCATCCACCTCTGTGTGTACATGTGTATGTGTATAATCACGATTAATATGAAAGGTATGTACTGTGTGTATAATCACGGTGTGTGTGTGTTTGTATGTGTATGTGTATGTGTATCTGTGTGTGTGTGTGTGTGTATAAAATATGTCACAAGTAATTATATATTAAATATGTATATTATTTTATATATATATATATATATATATATATACACACATATACATTTACATATACACACACACACACATACACACCCACAAACATACACAGTACATTCAAACAAAGAGAGAGATGTTTTTTCTGCCTTTTACAAGAAGTAGTATATACTGTATATATATATACATACATATATGTATACATATACATACATACATACATATATACATACATACATATACATACATACATGCATACATATACATACATTATATCATAATAAGATACTGAGTATATAATTTAAAAAAGGCTCAACAAAAAACCTCATTATGACTCATATAGGATATATATATTAGATATATATATATATATTACGACACAAGCAGATTGGAATGTTGGATAGGACATAGGCTATGTAGCCATGGCCTCAGCATGGCAGGAGATTAAAAAGAGAGAACAGAAGGGGAGTCTGAGGGATCATAAGGAGAAGAAAGACGAAATCTTGCACATCTAACCGTTGGAGGGAGATGAGAGAGAGAATGTCCAACTTTCATAGAAGAATTGAGAGAGAAGAGAGGAGAGAGGGAGAGTGGTAGATGAAAGGGAATCTGGGGTGACGTAATACGGTATTATCGTATTTTTGCTGAGAGAGAATGTTTAACAAGGAAAAAAGCTAAGAAAGAAAAGAGACGAACGAGAGATACTAAAGAAGAGAGAGAAGAGAGAGAGAGAAAAGACAGACAGAGACAGAGGTGTATAAAGAGAGAAAAACAAACTTACTCCAAGTTTATAGCCTCAAGGATTATATATCTGATTGAGATTACCAGAATAGTCAAAGGGACACATACAGAATCGAGATATATACAGAAATCCTAAAAACAACGTAACTATATCTTCAAATTCGCACCAGGCAAACACTCTATCGTCGAAAACACCGTCTTATCTATAACCCTACCCTAAACACGTCATTGATAAGATGACTCCAGTCTCAAGGTTAGTAATTCAACAGCTTTAATGAACAGCAAACATGCAACCACTCAAGCACGTATCCCACCTAACCCAAAGCACACACAGCACTCACGCTCATCACGGCCACCCTGCATTGCCCACCCCTTTCAGACTAGCACTTAACAGGCAGCACCAAGTGAATAACCCCCCTGTCTTCAAAAAGAAAAACAAAACACAGTTATCAAACATCGAGTAAAGGAAGAAAACAAAGAGAGAGAGAAAAAAATTTAATACTTCCCGGCTGAAAGGCAAGCAGTCAGGGAGCGTGCAGCCAATGTCCTCCACTTAAGGTCAATCCTCTGACGCACTACAGACACAAATCCAAGCCGTAGCACTCCTGAGTAGCACCCTCTTTGACCACC
>CM068959.1:31915646-31928128 GCA_035128595.1 Eptatretus atami | reverse complement strand
ACACTTCTGGCACCCTAGCTTAATAACGACTTCATCTTATTTGGAGGAATCTCATGACCTGTCAAAGTCGTTATAGAATTATGAAGAGTCTGAATGAGTCAATTCAATGTGATACAAATAAAATAATATTTGTACTTCAAAGAGCATTGGCCCGAAGGCCCAAAGGCAAACTCTACAAAACATACGGTGGAATTTTACTAAGTGAGACAGCTGGAACAACATCATCATTGAAGGATGCCATGCTTTACAATGCTCTCCACTAACATTGCCCCCGATGGATGTTTTGTTCGATAAATAAGTAGGCCTCATTTTAAAGTTTATTTGATAGGAAGAATGATAATGCTGATCATGATGATGATTGTTATTATTATTTATTAATGATGTAAATTATTTCGCATTTTATACTCACCCTTGATGGAGCAGTGCATAAGTAACAAGGCGCCAGGGCTGGTGCAGGTCTCGAGGCCGATAATTCAAAATGCCGTATGGAAATTTTTCCCATCCAGCCATGTAGTACAGAAACAGTAGCACCTGGAGAAGGAAGCCAACAGTCACACATCCAGCCACGTTGCTCATGGCAGGAATCGTTTACCCACTGTTCAATACCACCTGTAAAAGTTTTCAATTTTTCCAAAAACAGATCCACACTTGCCATCAATAGCATAACTTTGCCAGAGGTCATGATCTTCAAAAAACAATGTCACAACCAATAACTTTGTGATTCCTTTGATCCAAAAGAAAATCAATACAATTGCCATCATGCTACTCTGATTGGAAGCCAATTGGAGACAAGAGGGATAAAAAGCAGTCCCTCACCTGGAGGACTGTAAGGGTTGGCATGAGTAATGGTGGAGGACAACCAGAGTAGGTTTGCAGGAACCAGCGTCGCTCAGCTGCTTTTGGTAGAGTGTCTGCACCAATGCAGCGCAAAAAGGCTCCTCTAGGTACTCCAGAAACCCCTGGTGATACATCGTGCCCCAGCCAAACGGCCAAGCAAAAGCTCGGTCGCCGTTTCCTGTTTTGCTGTACAGAAAAAAAAAGTTGCACTTCTATTCCAATTGAAACACCCTTACAGGTAAGACAATGGAAGTAAGACAATGGAAGCAAGGCAGAGTTTAGCTGAGTTGCTGCTTGGAAAGGGATGGCAGGACATCTCAGTCGCTAGCACACGTTTGCCTATCCTAATTACTGGCATGACACACCTTTGGCTTCCGGTTCCATGTCTGAGTGTTTTCGACGTTGGGTCGTGCATTACCTCCTTCCAGTTCATCAAATCTAAGTATCCGAGACCAAATCGATCCGTCGTGTCCTGCTGTTATATTTTTGTTCCTGTATTGCTGGTTGTGTTTTTGTCCATTTTTTTGTATTCAACAGTACCTTGTGGTGGTGCAGTCAAATTTATGTCCCTGGGAATGTCTGGCCTACTTGCTGAGGTCTCAGCTTGTGGACATGCAAATTCTGGTTCTGCTGTGATGCCACTCACCTCGTTTCGCACTCAAGTGTTGTCCTTTCATGTTCCTCAACTTTGTCTTATTCCACCTCCTTGCTTGGAAAAAACAAAAGACTCCAATAAAGCCACAAACTCATTCTGCCTGTATTTCCTTCCTTCTTTCACATCTTCCTTTCTCAGTTCCTCCAAATTGAGTCTAAATTGGATTTATCTGTTTCTTATTTCGAAAGCTTTTAATATGACTTTAACATGCTTTACTTTTCTTATTTTTCCATCAGAAGGAAAACACAATCATGTTCTTGTTCTTCATCACACAATATTCCTCTTTTCATCCTTCACAAGGTTCAAAGATTTTTCCACATGCCGTTCGAATCTGGTGCTGCCACTTCAACCTCGTGAAAGTAAAGTTTTCCGAACCGGATTAATCATTTTTTTTTCTTCTGTTATATCTTCGTCCGTGTGTGTCTGTTATATTATATCCCGCCCAATATTCCAGGTTATGTCGTATCTTGTCGTGCTGTCTTTGTCGAATTCATTTTCTTTTTGTTCAAGGCCTACTTTAGCCACTTCTCAGGTAGCAACTGTGAAAATGATGTGAAACTTTTTTCTCAGTATTCCTCTTTTTACTTCTGCCTCCTCAATATTATCCGATTCCCCCTGCTCGCTTCAAAAAAGAAAAACAAACAAACAAACAAAAAAGACTATTATTCCACTCCAGAGCAATCTCATTCTACTTCAATTTCCTTCTGTCTGTACTTCTTGTTCTCCATTGTTTTTCCTCCTTTTCTCAATATCTCCAAATAGAATCATTTTTTAATATAACCGCTTCATTCTTCCTTTAAAAGCATTTTGAAATGCTTCGCTTTCCTTATTTCTCCATTACGAGTACTCCACATCTCCTCCTTCTTTACCAAGGTCTATTTCTCTTCTTATTCTTCTTCTTCACAAAGATTATTTTCCAAAACAGTCCATCAGCTAAGCTCTTGGTCTACCAACCCTCCCACACTTACAGCACATTGTTTCTCCTTGCCTTCAACAAAAATTCTTACCACCCATCTCATGATCTTTATCCATGTTTGTCCAATTTGGGAATTTGGAATCAGCATCCCTCCACTTCATGTCCCCCGCTTTCTGCATCCCTCCTCACCCCACTCTCAATGCTCCCCCTCATGCCACCGCCTCAAAGCTTCCCACTCACTTTACCCCCGCAAAGCCTCATCCCCGTCCTGCACCCTCCAAATTACTCCCATCCCTAACTGTGTGGACCCCAAACATCCGAGGTATTGGCTCCAACCTGACATCTTTCAAACCAAGCTGTTGCCGATAAACCGGACATAATCTGTTTAACAGAATTCTTCCTCCCAAATAATGTCCTTGCCTCCTCAGTGTCTCTCCCTGGCTATTGTCTCCTCTGATTTGATAGGCCTGAACCCCTGCTCCGGCAGCAAAGTTGCACAAACATCAATAACTCAATTTCTCACTGCCCTTGGACTGATCGTACACCTCCCAACTGCCATGAGTAGCTCTGGCTGCGACCTCCCCTCCACTCCCACCTCTTGTTTGTCTGTGTGTTGTACCATCCTCCAAACAGTGACAACTCCATCCACATCTCTCCCGGACAACATGGACCACTTTTAACCACTCAACCAAACTTTCTCTTCATCATATGTGGTGACAAACAAATAAATGTACCCATCGCCAGTGACAGTAAATGTGATTGGGCATTTTAAGTTTCCGAGATTTCAAGTTTCCCAAAAGTTCCTGAGGACCCAAAAGTCCCAAAAAGTTCCCGAGGACCCAAAAAGTTCCCGAGGACCTTAAAGTTCCAAAAAGTTCTCATGAACTTAAAAGTCACAAAAAGTTCCCATGGACTTAAAAGTCCCAAAAAGTTCCCATGGACCTTAAAAGTCCCAAAAGGTTCCCATGGACCTAAAAGTCCCAAAAAGTTCCCGAGGAACCAAAAGTCCCAAAAAGTTCCCGAGGACCCAAAAGTTCCCGAGGACCGAAAAGTCCCCAAGGATCCAAAAGTCCCCAAAATTTCCCGAGGACCCAAAAGTCCCCAAAAGTTCCCGAGGACCCAAAAGTCCCCAAAAGTTCTCGAGGACCCAAAAGTCCCCAAAAGTTCCCGAGGACCCAAAAGTCCCCAAGGACCCAAAAAGCCCAAAAAGTTCTGGAAGACCCAAATGTTCCCAAAGACCCCCAAAAGTCCCCATGGACCCAAAAGTCCAAAAAGTCCCTGAGGACCCAAAAAGTTCCCGAGGACCCAACGACCCCTAAGACTGTAGATCCTTTGAAGACTCGACTGTAATACAAAAATCCCTTTGAATTTCCATGTTTTAAACGCATGCCATGTTAAGGTATATAAAGCAGATGAATACATCCTTCGACCACGGCATGGCATTCTAATATAATGAATAAGATTCATCAGATGTCTGTCTGTTCACATTATTTGCAAAGACCGCTGGGCAGACAACCACCAAATGTGGCACACAAGACCAAGTCCGACCTGGGGGTTGGCCTAATGTATTTTCATCCACAACATCAACCTTTAAAGACCCCGAAGAACCACCATAAGACCGCTAAGACCAATTAATTCCCCAAACACAACAAAGACACTTTAAAACCCCAAAGACCCTTTGGACCCAAAAGATGGTTAAGATCCCCAAGACTCTGAAAACTCTGAAGACCCTGAAGACCTCAAAGACCCTTAAGACCTCAAAGACTTCAAAGGCACTTAATACCTTGAAGACCCCTTCACCCACTGGTGTTCTGGCTCTCCTCTCTCCTGCCCCACTGGTGTTCTGGCTCTCCTCTCTCCTGCCCCACTGGTTCTGGCTCTCCTCACTCCTGCCGCACTGGTATTCTGGCTCTCCTCTCTCCTGCCCCACTGTGTTCTGGCTCTCCTCTCTCCTAGCCCACTGGTGTTCTGGCTCTCTCACTCCTGCCCACTGGTGTTCTGGCTCTCCTCTCTCCTGCCCACTGTGTTCTGTGCCTCTCTCCGCCCACTGGTGTTCTGGCTCTCTCTCTCCTGCCCCACTGGTGTTCTGGCTCTCCTCTCTCCTGCCCACTGTGTTCTGGCTCTCCTCTCTCCTGCCCCACTGGTGTTCTGGCATCCTCTCTCTCATGCCCACCGTTGTACTGGCTCTCCTCTCTCCTGCCTACTGGTGTGCTGGCTCTCCTCTCTCCTGCCCCCGTTGTACTGGCTCTCCTCTCTCCTGCCCCACTGGTGTTCTGGCTCTCCTCTCTCCTGCCCACTGTTGTACTGGCTCTCCTCTCTCCTGCCCCACTGATGTTCTGGCTCTCCTCTCTCCTGCCCACTGATGTGCTGGGTCTCCTCTCTCCTGCCCACTGATGTTCTGGCTCTCCTCTCTCCTGCCCCACTGATGTTCTGGCTCTCCTCTCTCCTGCCCCACTGGTGTGCTGGCTCTCCTCTCTCCTTCCCCACTGTTGTACTGGCTCTCCTCTCTCCTGCCCCACTGATGTTCTGGCTCTCCTCTCTCTCCTGCCCCACTGGTGTTCTGGCTCTCCTCTCTCCTGCCCCCCCCCCAGTGTTCTGGCTCTCCTCTCTCCTGCCCCACTGGTGTTCTGGCTCTCCTATCTCCTGCCCCCCTGGTGTTCGGCTCAACCCTCTCCTGCACACTGGTGCTCTGGCTCTCCTCTCTCTGCCCCACTGGTGTTCTGGCTCTCCTCTCTCCTGCCCCCTACACAGTCTCCCCCCACTCCACTCTCATCCCGTCGGTTCTCCTGCCCTAATCCACCTGCCCCATTCTCAGCCATGCCAGCTATCCTGCTTCTCCCATTTTTCAGTACCCCACCCGTGCACGCCGGGTAACACTGCTTGTGAATACAATATAATAATATATATATAATAATATATATAATATATATATATTAATATTATATAATTATTATATATAGTGTTGCGGCCACGGGTAGCGAGACACCAGCTTGTCACTCAGGAGGATGAATCCCCGGTTGTCCTCTTTAGAGCATATATATACACACACATATATATATATATATATTATATTATATATATATATATATTATATATCAATATACACACATATATATATATATATACATTATATATATATATATAATATATAAATAACACCACACAACACACATATATATATATTATAATGTATAAATATATACAACACACAATATATAATAATATATATATATATATATATATATATATGTATATACACACTATATATGTATATATCTATATATCTATATACACACACACAATATATATATATATATATATATATATATATAATATACATACATACACACACACACATATATATATACATATATATATATATATATATATATATCTTACACACACACACAACATATATATAATATATATATATATATCTATATATACATACACACACATATAATACATATATATATTATATGATGCCGCCATTTTGTCCGCATTCCAGTGGTTCCTCCGCAACAATAGGAGCATTTTTGGGCGTGGCTAAACACGAAAATTGGAAGGCCTATGAAAGCTGCCAATGCAAATTTTGTGCTTGGCTCCCCTTCCAGAATTTTTAGTACATCATATAGAAGCCCTGTACCAAGTTTGGTGCTTTTGTCCAGTCCGTAAATGTTTTTACCCTAAGCGACTGGACTAGGAGGATGATCCAGAACTGCAGGGTCTACCGGAGTGCTTAATTCCTCAATACTGCTGACTCACAGGCTTGTGTGTAAGCACTTAAAGCTGCACCTTAAATCAGAAGAATGGTACCATCCAACCTAGGCTGGATGTTGCAAGCTCAAGGATGAGAGGGTAGCTGCGGAGTTTGCGAACAGGCTGAGTGACATTTGGGGGGATTTGGGTGCTTTGGGGGGTCCTGAAGAGTTATGGAGTGCTTCAAGACACCGTCCTTGATGTTGCTGGTGGATGTCTTGGAACTCACCGCAGGGCAAAGAAGAATTTTGTCTCTCAAGGGACAACTGGATACCATTGACCCAGAGTCGCAGGGCCAGGCGAATGGCAGAGCTGAGCTGTCAGTGGAGCTGAGGCGTCAAACTGTACGTGCACTAAGGGTGAACAAGGAGCCTATGTGTGAGGAATCTGTGACGGGGTAGAGCATCACCGTGGACAGGTGATTCTCGTCCCGCTTACAGGGGAATTCGCGCCGATTGCGTTCATCCAAGCCCATCCCTCGGAGCACTGCAGTTAGAGCAGAGAGTGGTAGGCTCTTCGACAGAGGAGTCTGAAGTGAAGGCCACTGGCCGATTACTTTGAGCGGTTGTACCAGACTGATCCACAGCTGTCGAGTTGGACGTCAAGGTTTTACAATCCATGTTGCTGACCCTCCAATCAACTGTGGTTCCACCTTCGCTTGTGGGAAACACTGGCTGCGGTGAACTGAGTTGAAACGGGGTAAAGCTCCAGGATCTGTGCTCCATGCTGAATTCTCAAGAGCTGTGGCAAATGCTGAAAACTCGTGTCGTTGCATGCAGTTTTTGGCTCTGCGTGGAACACAAGGCATCATCCCAACTGATTGGAAGAGGGGGCCTTGTTGTCCCTCTCTGGAAAGGGAAGGGTGATCGCCAGACTGCAACAACTACGAGGGGTGACGCTGCTCCTTAGTGCCCCACGGGCAAGGTCTTTGCTCGGATAATTCTTGATAGGGTTCGCACCATCTGCTTGAGCACCAGCGTCCAGAGCAGTCAGGCTTTACACCAAAGAGGTAAACGATTGACCCGTATCCTTGCTCTTCGAGTCCTACCGAACGCAGACAGAGAGTTTCGGCAGGGGCTGCTTGCAGCCTATCGTTGATCTCTGTAAAGCGTTGAATCAGTGAATCAGGATGCCCTCTGGAGGATTCTTGGTCTTCTATGCGGGTGCCACCAAAACTGATACGATCTGATGTCCGACTCTACTCTGGTACTGAGAGTGCTGTGAAATGTGGTGGTGCCATCTCTGACTTATTTTCAGTTGTTACTGGAGTTCGTCAGGGGTGTGTACTGGCCCCACACTTTTCACACTTGATGGAATAGGATTCTAGGGAGGATGTCGGAGAGATCAAGCTGCGGTGCATCGTTTGGGAATGTCAAATCTCGGACCTTGATTTTCGCAGATATGCAGTCATCTTTGCGGAGACTTTAGATATCCTTTTGGGGCCCTCAAGGTGCTGAATAAGGAGTCAGAACCACTGGGATTACGGGTTTCTGGTCAAAACTAAGATCCAGGCTTTCAATGAATCTTGGATGCTGCTCTGTCTGTCTGTGTCTGTTTGTGGTGAGATGTTGAGGTCGTGGAGAGATTCATTACCTTGGCAGTGATATGCATGTCTCTCTGGCTGTGAGTCAGAGGTCAATAGACGTCTGGGTCGGGCCTGGGAGTCATGGATTCACTGGATATGGGGTGTGGCGCTCCTGGTACTGTGCGGGAGGACGAAAGTCTGAGTCTTCAGGTCTTGTGCTTCCAGTCTTTGCTCTATGGATGCGAGACTTGGACTCTGACAAGGATCTGAGATGGAGAATTAATTCCTTTGATACCAGGTCTTCTTTGGGAATCTTGGCTATCGCTGGTCGGATTTTGTGTCCAACGAGCGGTTGCTGCGAGAGAGACTCAGATGAGATATGTTACCTGCATAGTCCGTGAGCATCAGTTCGGCTGTATGGCAACGTGGCTCATTTTCCTGACGCTGATCCTGCTCACCAGATTCTCTCAGCGAGGGAGGTCTCGTGAGTGGAGGAGGCCAATGGGCTGACCACGTGCCTCATGGTTGCAGCAGGTTGATGCATCTCAGGAGAATGGGGATTGGCCAGGCATCTGCCTGGGGAAGGCAGACGGAGGCCCTGGAAGTTACCGGTGGAAAGTGGATGCAGCGACATGCTGTTCTGGCACATGCCATACCTGAACCTTGCTGTTGGTGTTTCCCTTCATTCTACCGCTCCTTTTGCATTGCATATCTGTTCTTTTGCATCCTGTTTTTGTCTGTTACATCCTGATCCATTCATTGTGCTCGCTCTTCCACTAGCTCGGCTTTCTGTCCAAAAGAAAAAACGACAAGGCACTCGGTATAGAAAGCATACCCACCAGGCTAATTAGTTTACTGTTTTGTATCCACTGATAGGCTAGATCTGGATTCGACAATGAACGAAAATTTAATCGGCTTGTTCATCACCTAACCAAGTCATCCACAAGTTTCGTTCGAAATCCATCCCTAACTTTTGAAACATCGTGCTATATATCGTTTTAGTGCGATCACTCATGGTGAAGAATCACTTACAAAACTCTCGTATCAGATCTGGATTTGGATCTTCACTAAATTCAATGAATTCTTCTTGTTACATACGCAACATGTCCACCAAGTTTCTTCCCGAATCCGTCCACAACTTTTTCGGAGATATCCTGCTACATACATGTCATTTTTAGCCTATCTCTCAATGGTCAAGATCACTTAAAAAAACAATTCTCGTATCGATCTCGGATTCGGATCTTCGGTAAAATCTAAACTTTCGTTCTGTCACATACCAAAGCTCTCCACCAAATTTTGTCTAAATCCGTCACGAACTTTTTGAGATATTTGTTCACAAACAAACAAACAAGCAAGAAGATTGTCATGAGAGCATGATACTTGCCAAAATCCATAAAACAAATTTGACCTTAACAATAATGTGTCGTTGAATTCAACGACCAAATATGCAACTCTTCAAATTTCAAGTAAATTGGATATGAAAATTGACAATCTTAGAAATTGGCGATGTGACCTTAAAAATAATTGGCTGGTTGATTCAGTGACCTGATATGTAAATCTCCTCAAATTTCAAGTCAATCAATGAAAATGAGGATTTTAGAAATCTCACCCAAGTTTGCTGACCTTTGTTGGCCTATGTTGATCTTTGGCCAATGTTGACCTCAAATAAATTAGTGGTTGAATTTATTGAGCAGATTCGAAATCCTGTTCAACTTTCTAGTCAATCGGATGAAAATTGAGGATTTTAGAAATTTGATAATTGTTGACCTTTGGCCTATGTTGACCTTTTGAACTCAAAAACAATAGGGGTCTTCTCATGACAAACTCCACCATGTGATGAATTTTTGTGAAGAGTGGTTTAAAAATTGTGACCTGTAGGTGACAAACAGACAGACAGACAGACAGAATAACAAATTCGACTGACCAATATACTTAAAAAATCTTCGATTTTGCAAGTAACAACTAGACAGACACGTGTGAAACATTACCTCCATCACTCCGGTGGCAGAGTTAAAAATAAAAAGACAAGACTGTGAGTACTCAAAACTAAGTATCTTGAACAATCCTATCATCCTTGCTGGTCATTATTACATGGAATCTTTGACTGCATAGGAACCAAACTTACAAATAGCATATGAAGAAGGAACACAACAATGCACAACAACATCACAAACCAGATCGATTAGTTCACTATAGCTTGGATCGCTGCAGATGGAAGGCGCCCTGCTGGTGCTTTGTGAATGACAAGGCCAGGACATCATCCTGCATTCCTCCTCTTGTCCTCCACGTGCAATCGAGATGATATCCTGCCGGGTGAAAGCATGGGCGAATATTTAGAAATGCGTGTAGAAACTCTGTCTCTGTCGGATTGGGAACGAACCAGCTCCAAACCCCGTGAACCATCACACCCACTGCTCATGAATTCAGGCAATTTTGCATTCCACTTGCCCAAGACTGTTGAACAGTCCAGTACTACAAAAGAACAACCTGTCTCGATATCTATATTTCGATGCAAATGATGTAGTTTGGCTTCAACTTCAAAAAAATCGTTCTCAATCTATGAAATCTTTTCTAAACATCAAAACTGTGTTGTATGACTTTTCACATGAGGAATTGCAACAGTTATTTCAAATGGAACACCCTTTTCAGGACAACAGTTGTTCACCCTAAAAGGCAATCTTGAATTTGACAGACGATGGCACACACTGGCCTGCTCGTTATAAAAAATGCAATAAGTATTGAAGCCCACAAGGTTAGGAGACCAAACCCTCTTACAGTTTACTCTAACAGCAAGGTCACACGCACTTCCAAAGCCACATTATAGCACTTCGTAGACTCCTTTTCATTCCATGAGACCAAACTAAAACAAGATTGACTGGTTTATGCAAAGGCAGAGATTTCTGGTCCCCCAATAGTCTATCAACAATTGGTGATCAAAGTAACAATGCTTCGCATAACAGGAAAAACCCATAAACTGCAAGAAGTGCTTCAGACAAATATAAGCATCGTGTTAAAAAAGGAACCTTGATTGTCCATTTTCTCAGTGTTATAAAGTTACCTTCCTTCTTACCTGTATAAACCAGTTTTGTACTGCTGCGAAGTCACTGACTTTGTGGTCTGAAAGAATGTCTTTTTTTCTCCCAACTGTCTGAATAAATGCCTGTATTATGCTTGAAACCACATGATTGCAGGTGAACATCTACATTTATGTGAACTTTTTAGAAATACTGTTCTTAATATTTATGGTTTCCATCATACTGTATAATCCTGCCATTGGAGTGATGACCCATCCAGGAATGTAACCCCAGCAAGAAACTGCTTTGGCCAGAACGACATATAGAGCATGGACATGATGATGATGAATCATCATCATACTAAGCTGACTGGCTAGACTGGATGGATTTTCCAGAGTCGTAACAGTCTTCTTTTTCAAGTCATTAGAAAATCTCAAAGCACCCTAAAAGTGAAGTCACAAGTCACGAGGTGAGAGTGCAGCGAGTGAGGAAGTGGTGTGAGTGTAGTGAGTGGAGCAATGGTGGGTCTCAGCAAATGCAGACAGTGGTGTGGGTGCAGGTTGGGATTGTGGAGCAAGTGGCAGGCAGGAGTGAGGTGAAGTGAGTGAGATAGGTAGGAATGAGGTCAGGGAGACACGATTTTGTTTGCGATGAAACTATTAATCGTAGATTCTTCATCTGAAGGAAGGATCATAGACAGAGTGCGTATTGCTTTGAAGGAGCTGTAGTAAGGGTATTGAAGGAAGGTTAAGTGATTATTATCAGGTCATGAAAGGAAGACGTTGGTGTGGTACACATCAGGAGCAAGTGTTATATGGAAAGTTCATAAGAAAATTTGAAACATAGTATAGATATTGCGTTGTCAACAAAACAACGGGCTGTGAGTTATATTTTCTGGTATTCTCCGAGTTTAGGAAAAGGAATATAATTTATGAGTGAAGCGATTGATGTCAAACGATGGATTAAAGAATGTGTCGGTTGGAAGGTTTTATTTTAGAAAGTGGTGGGAATCATTCAGGGGCAAGGGAGTGTTTCCAGAATGATGGCCTTTGGCTAAACAGAAAGGGGTAAAAAAGCTTTGATGGGAATTAAGGAGGAATTGAGGGATTTTTAGAGCTAGACAAGATGGAGAAGCTATAAAGAAGGAACTGCAATTGCTGCCATTCTTTAGGACTGGCAGCAAAAAAGAGTTGTAAAGAAGGCAAATAAATAAGGCATATGACTAAAGGCAATCTCAGATCATTCCACAAAGCCTGGAAAAAGTGTGTCCATCTCAGGAAATCCAAAAACAACATCTGGCAACCTCAAGACTGAACTTCCGACATGTTCACACGACTCAGGTCATCCCCATCCTATACTATGATCTCTTTATCCCAAGGACCCTTACCAGCAGTCTCATTTTTCCAGATTACTGTGACTTTCTTCTCTCCCTCATCTCTTTTCATTTGTAAGTTGACAGTTGTTGCTTTGTTCCTTTTGTTTCTACCTGCTCCCTTTCTTTTCTTTTTTGTGTGTTTCAACTTGTGTGCAGCTGTTTACTCCATGTTCTCTCACCCCCCCCTTGATCTCACTATCATTCTACTCGTGCTTGTTATTACCTCCCTTTCGATTTGCTTTGGCTCTTCCCGAGCTCGACTACGTATACAAAATTAAACACAGAATGAACGACCTGGATCCAAATAGTCACAAGGAATGTGATTTCGTTGCAGTAAGTGGGACTTAGTTTAATGAGAGAGGAATTGAGAGGACACAACAGGACTAGAGGCATCTTCTCTC
>CM068959.1:31902558-31915621 GCA_035128595.1 Eptatretus atami | reverse complement strand
GAGCAGAGAGTGGTAGGCTCTTGACAGAGGAGTCTGAAGTGAAGGCCCACTGGGCCGATTACTTTGAGCGGTTGTACCAGACTGATCCACCAGCTGTCGAGTTGGACGTCAAGGGTTTTACAATCCATGTTGCTGACCCTCCAATCAACTGTGGTCCACCTTCGCTTGTGGAAACACTGGCTGCGGTGAACTGGTTGAAACGGGGTAAAGCTCCAGGGATCTGTGGCATCCATGCTGAACTTCTCAAGCGTGGCTGGAAAATGCTGAACTCGTGTCGTTGCATGCAGTTTGTGGCTTCTGCGTGGAACACAGAGGCATCATCCCCAACTGATTGGAAGAGGGGCTTGTTGTCTCTCTGGAAAGGGAAGGTGATCGCAGACTGCAACAACTACGAGGGGTGAGCCTGCTCTAGTGCTCCCGGGCAAGGATCTTTGCTCGGATCAATTTCTTGATCGGGTTCGACCACATCTGCTGAGCAGCACAGCGTCCAGGCACGTCAGGCTTACACCAAAGAGGTAAACGATTGACCCGTTCTGCTCTTCGAGTTTTCCTCACGAACGCAGCACGAGATTTCGGCAGGGCGCTGCTTTGCAGCCTACTGTTGATCTGCTGTAAAAGCGTTGAAATTCAGTGAATTCAGGATGCCTCTGGAGGATTCTTGGTCTTTATCGGGGTGCCACCAACAACTGAATCGATCTGATGTCCGACTCTACTCTGGATACTGTCAGATGCTGTGAAATGTGGTGGTGCCATCATCCTGACTTATTTTCAGTTGTTTACTGGGTTCGTCAGGGGTGTGTACTCGGCCCACACTTTCACACTTGATTGGAAGGATTCTAGGGAGGATGTCGGAGAGATCAAGCTGCGGTGCAATCGTTTGGGAATGTCAAATCTCGGACCTTGATTTTCGCAAGAATGCAAGTCATCTTTGCGGAGACTTTAGATATCCTTTTGGGGCCCTCAAGGTGCTGAATAAGGAGTCAGAACCACTGGGATTACGGGTTTCTGGTCAAAACTAAGATCCAGCTTCAATGACATCTTGGGATGCTGCTGTCTGTCTGTGTTGTTTGTGGTGAGATGTTGAGGTCGTGGAGAGATTCATTACCTTGGCAGTGTATGCATGTCTCTGCTGGCTTGGAGTCAGAGGTCAATAGACGTCTGGGTCGGGCCTGGGAGTCATGGATTCACTGATCATGGGGTGTGGCGCTCCTGGTACTGTGCCGGGAGGACGAAAGTCTGACGTCTTCAGGTCCTTGTGCTTCCAGTCTTGCTCCTATGGATGCGAGACTGGACTCGACCAAGATCTGAGATGGAGACTTAATTCCTTATGACCAGGTCTCTTTGAGAATCTTGGCTATCGCTGGTCGATTTTGTGTCCAACGAGCGGTTGCTGAAGAGAGACTCAGATGAGATTGTTACCTGCATAGTCCGTGAGCATCAGTTGCGGCTGTATGGACACGTGCGTTCATTTTCCTGACGCTGATCCTGCTCACCAAGTTCTCTCAGCGAGGGAGGTCTCAGTGAGTGGAGGAGGCCAATGGGTACCACTTGCCTCATGTTGCAGCAGGTTGACTGGCATCTCAAGGAATGGGATGGGCCAGGCATCTGCCTGGGGGAAGGCAGACGGAGCCCTGGAATACCGGTGAAGATGGATGCAGCGACATGCTGTTCTGGCACATGCTCATACTCTGAACCTTGCTGTTGGTGTTTCCCTTCATTCTACCGCTCCTTTGCATGCATATCTGTTCTTTTGCATGCCTGTTTTTGTCTGTTACATCCTGATTCCATTCATTGTGCTCGCTCTTCCACTAGCTCTGGACTTTCTGTCAAAAGAAAAAAAAACGACAAGAGGCACTCGTATAGAAAGCAACACCTCCACCAGGCTAATTATTTATGTTTTGTATCCCACTGATAGGCTAGATCTGGATTCGACATGAACGAAAATTTAATCGGCTTGTCATCTCACTAAACAGATCATCCACCAAGTTTCGTTCGATCCATCCCTAACTTTTGAAAACATCGTGCTATATATCGTCTTTGTAGTCCAACTCAATGGTGAAGAATCACTTACAAAACTCTCGTATCAGATCTGGATTTGGATCTTCACTAAATCAATGAATTCTCTTGTTACATACGCAACATGTCCACCAAGTTTCGTCCGAATCGTCCACAAACTTTTTCGAGATATCCTGCTACAACATGTCATTTTTACCCTATCTCTCAATGGTCAAAGATCACTTAAAAAAACAATTCTCGTATCGCGATCCGGGATGCGGATCTTCGGTAAAATCTAAACATTTCTTTCTGTCACATACCAAAGCTCTCCACCAAATTTTGCTAAATCCGTCCACAACTTTTTGAGATATTTTGTCACAAACAAACAAACAAGAAGAAGATGTCATGCAGACATGATACTTGCAAAATCCATAAAACAAATCTTGACCTTAACAATAATTGGTCGTTGAATTCAACGACCAAATATGCAACCTTCAATTTCAAGTAATATTGGATAATGAAAATTGACAAATCTTAAAATTGGCCGATGTTGACCTTAAAAATAAATTGGCTGGTTGAATTCAGTGACCTGATATGTAAATCTCCTCAAATTTCAAGTCAAATCAATGAAAATTGAGGATTTAGAAATCTCACCCAAGTTGCGCTGACCTTTGTTGCCTATGTTGATCATTGGCCAAGGTTGACCTCAAAAAATATAGTGGTTGATTTATTGAGACAGATGTCGAAATCCTGTTCAACTTTCAGTCAATCGGATGAAAATTGTAGGATTTTAGAAATTTGATTAATTTGTGACCTTTTGCCCTATGTTACCTTTTGAAACTCAAAACAATAGGGGTCTTCTCATGACAAACTCCACCATGTGATGAAATTTTGTGAAGAGTGGTTTAAAATTGATGACCTGTAGGTGACAAACAGACAGACAGACGAGCAGAATAACAAATCGACTGACCAATATACTTAAAAAATCTTCGATTTTGCAAGTAACAAACGGACAGACACGTGTGAAACAATTACCTCTCACACCTCGCGTGGCAGAGGTTAAAAAATAAAAAGACAAGACTGTGAGTACTCAAAACTAAGTATCTTGAACAATCCTATCATCCTTGCTGGTCTATTACATGGAATCTTTGACTGCATAGGAAACCCAAACTTACAACATAGCATTGCAAGAGGAACCAACCAATGCACAAACAACATCACAAACCAGATACGATTAGTTCACTATAGCTTGGATCGCCTGCAGATGGAAGGCGCCCTGCTGGTGCTTGTGAATGACAAGGCCAGGACATCATCCTGCATTCCTCTTCTTGTCCGCCACGTGCAATCGAGATGATATCCTTGCCGGGTGTAAAGATGGCGAATATTTAGAAATGCGTGTAGAAACTCTGTCCTCGTCGGATTGGAACACGAACCAAGCTCCAAACCCCGTGAACCAATCCCACCACTGCTCATGATTCAGGCAATTGCATTCACTGTGCCAAGATTGTTGAACAGTACCAGTACTACAAAAGAAAACCTGTCTCGATATCTATATTTCGATGCAAATGATGTAGTTTGGCTTCAACTTCAAAAAAACAATCGTTCTCAATCTATGAAATCTTTTCTAAACATCAAAACTGTGTTGTATGGACTTGTCACATGAGGAATTGCAACAGTTATTTCAAATGGAACACCCTTTTCAGGACAACAGTTGTTCACCCTAAAAGGCAATCTTGAATTTGAACAGACGATGGCACACACTGGCCTGCTCGTATAAAAAATGACAATAGTATTGAAGCCCACAAGGTATAGGGAGACCAAACCCTCTACAGTTTACCTACTAACAGCAAGGTCACAGCCCTTCCAAACCACATTAATACACTTCGTAGACTCCTTTTCATTCCATGAGAAAAACATTAAATCAAGATGGATTGGTTAATGCAAAGGCAATGATTTCATGGTCCCCCAATAGTCTATCAACAATTGGTGATAAAAGTAACAATGCTTCGCATGTAACAAGAGAAACATACAACTGCAAGAAGTGCTTCAGACAAATTTAGCATCGTGTTAAAAAAGGGAACCTTGATTGTCCATTTTCTCAGTGTTATAAAGTTACCTTCCTTCTTACCTTGAATAAACCATGTTTGTACTCTGCTCGAAGTCACTGACTTTGTGGTCTGTAAGAATGTCCTTTTTTCTCCAACTGTCTGAATAAATGCCTGTATTATGCTTGAAAACCACATGATTGCAGGTGAAATCTACATCTTATGTGAACTTTTTAGAAATACTGTCCTATAATATTTATGGTTTCACTCATACTGTACTAATCTGCATTGGTAGTGATGACCCATCCAGGAATGTAACCCCACCAAAAACTGCTGGCTGCAGAAACGACATATAGAGCATGAGGTACACTGATGATGATGATCATCATCATACATAGCTGACTGGCTGACTGGGATGGATTTTCCAGAGTCGTAAACAGTCTCTTTTTCAAGTCATTAGAAAATCTCAAAGCACCCTAAAAGTGAATTCACAAGTCACGAGGTGAGAGTGCAGCGAGTGAGGAAGTGGTGTGAGTGTAGTGAGTGGAGCAATGGTGAAGGTCTAAGCAAATGCAGACAGTGGTGTGGGTGCAGGTTGGGATTGTGGAGCAAGTGGCAGGCAGGAGTGAGGGTGAAGTGAGTGAGATAGGTAGGAATGAGGTCAGGGAACACGATTTTGTTGCGAGTGAAAACTATTAAATCGGTAGATTCTTCATCTGAAGGAAGGATCATAGACAGAGTGCGTATTGCTTTGAAGGAGCTGTAGTAAGGGGGTATTGAAGGAAGGTTAAGTGATTATTATCAGTCATGAAAGGAAGACTTGGTTGTGGTACACACTAGGACAAGTGTTATATGGAAAGTTCACTAAGAAAATTTGAAAACATAGTATAGAATATTGGTTGTACAACAAAAAACAAAGGGCTGTGAGTATATTTTCTGGTATTCTCCCGAGTTTAGGAAAAGGAATATAATTTATGAGTGAAGCGATTGATGTCAAACGCGATGGTTAAAGAATGGTGTCGGTTGGGAAGGTTTTATTTTAGAAAGTGGTGGGAATCATTCAGGGCAAAGGGACGTGTTTCCAAGATGATGGCCTTTGACAACAGAAAGGGGTAAAAAAAGCTTTGTGTGGGAATTAAGGAGGAATTGAGGGATTTTTAGGCTAGACAAGGATGGAGACAGCTAAAAGAAGGAACTGCAATTGCTGACATAATTCTTTAGACTGGCAGCAAAAAAGGAGTTTAAAGAAGGCAAATAAATAAGGCAAATAGAGCTAAAGGCATCTCAGATCATTTCCACAAAGCCTGGAAAAAGTGTGTCCACTCTCAGGAAATCCAAAACAAACATCTGGCCAACCTCAAGACTGAACTTCCGACATGTTCACCACGACCTCAGGTCATCCCCACTATACTCTGAATCTCTTCTACCTCAAGGACCCCATTACAGCAGTCTCATTTTCCAGATTACTGTACTTTCCTTCTTCTCCCTCATCTCTTTTCATTTGTTATGACAGTTGCTTTGTTCCTTTTGTTTCTACCTGCTTTCCCTTTCTTTTCTTTTTTCGCTGTTTTCAACTTGTGTGCAGCTGGTTTACTCCCATGTCTCTCTCACCCCACCCCTTGATCTCACTATCATTTACACTCTGCTGTTGTTCTCTGCCTCTTTCGATTCTGCTTTGGCTCTTTCCACGAGCTCGATACGTATACAAAAAATTAAAAACAGATGGAAGACCTGGAATCCAAGTAGTCCAAAGGAATGTGATTTCGTTGCAGTAAGTGGGACTTAGTTTAATGAAGAGAGGAATTCGGAGGACACAACAGGAACTAGAGGCAACTACAGATGTATCAGGTGTGAGTGGAAAGAAAAAAAATATTTGAACATTGAACAGGCTGCACAATTAGGTAAAAGGCAGTATTGTTTTTTGTGAAGAAACGATGGAATTAATGTAGAGGGATTAATGTGTGGATTAAGATTTGGGATTGTAAGAACAGTAAGATAATTGTACGATGCTTTACTAGGGCTCCTGGTGTAGAGGTAAGAGGAGGAAAAGAAGGGTAGATGAGATCCAGAAATATGCAATGTGATATGGGAGCGTTATTAATATTATGGGGGATTTTAACTTGCAGGGATAATTGTGTCCAGAAACAAGGAAAGGGCTGAGCGATGAGGATTCTCCTCACATCTAGTCCAGGATTGCTTTTAACCCATTTATAGATAAGCCCATGAGGAGGGGGGGGGTGGTCACCGTATCCCCTCCTTTTAAGTAACGATTCCAATGTGGTGGAGGAGGTGGAAGTAGGGGAAGCATTGAGAGATCGAGTGCCATACCACACATAGTGTGTGCAAGGATTCTGTTAAGAGGTAGAGTTTGGATAGTAGAGTCAGGCTATTGAATTTCAGGAAGCAAACTTTCAGGGTGGTGAGAAGAGAGCTGTGTGCTGTAAATTGTGAAAGCTTAACAAGAGGCCAGTCAGAATCAGAAAATAGGAAACCTTTCAAGGAGCAAATGGATAAGGTACCGAGAGAGGTAAGTATATTCCAATGAGGCTGTAAAGCCAGAGGCAAAAAAAGACAGGGTGGTTGAGCAGAGAGTAAGGAAGCGCTGGATATGCAGGTGTTTTATCAAGTACAAAATAACGGATTTTTTTACTTCATAAACTTGAGGTAGGTGGTGAAAAGTCAGCCTGGTTTTAGACACAACTAGTCACCTTTTTAGATCAGCGGATAACAACACCGGCACATGCTTTCTGGTAGTTTTGACATTGGTGGTGAGGTAAGTATTCTACCTCCAGAAGATAAGTAAGTAGCAAGCCTTCACCTGCATCAGTCAACCCTGCAAGCTGTTAACGAATTCTCCCTACAATGTGGTGAGAAGTCCTCACTCTCGACCTTGGACGAGAGATTAGTTTTCTGCATTTCATTGTCGTGGTTACCACACCCAACATCGGGGTAGATTTACTAAGGTAGTTTTGTTTGCAAGTGTACGTTGAATACCTATAAGCTGAATGACTCCCCACTAGCCTGGCGTGCAAAGGGATCACCTCCCATACTCCCTCCATCAGCCTGATGTCCGTTAAGCCAGGATGTACTAACCCGTTTTTGACGCCCTCATTCAAGAAAAATCACACGTCCTATTTCACTGAGACTGCAGTAATCACTCAATTACTCATCATATTGACTGACCCATGGACCTCCAGTGGTTGCTCATCCTCATCATGTTGATCCTGTTTGCCTCAACACTGAAAAAGTGGAGTTTGAATGGTGCGTTAGCTTTGAATCTTTCACATCACAGGAGCAGCTGGTAAACTTCCCTTTGCATATGGTACCAAAGAAGACGCCAGGTGACTGAAGACTCGTCCTCTCTGTTATTATTCACCCTCTCATTTGCTTTAAGGTCATCTGCCGTTGACTCAGAAATCAGCAAACATACCGCTCTGCAAAAAAGGAAGAAACAGATCACTACAACAAGAGAACCAATCAGCCTTCTCCCAATCATACACCAAGGTTATGGAATCATCATCGCTTCGACTTTAAATCCTTGCTCTCTCCAAGGCTTGATTTCCGATACAATCACTTGGATTAAGACCAGTCACTCTACCCTGGATTTGCTGCTCCTGCTTTCCTAACATGGATGGAGTTCCTCAATGCCAGACATGAAATCAGAGCCATTTCCAGACATTTCACTGCTTTCGATATGGTCTGGCACCTGCCCTGATCACCAACTCTCTTCCCAAGTGGCAATTCAAGGATAACTCAACACTCATGCGCGGTCGCAGACTTCCTCTCCGTCAGAGCCAAATATGTGGCCCTTAATGGAGTTCTTTTCATCTCCTCTTCCTGTCCAGGCTGGAGTTCTCAAGGCAGTGTTCTGGGCTCTGTGCTTTTCTGTTTTTCATAAATGATCTCTCTGACTTCTGGAAATATCTTTATTCCTTGCTGATGACTCCAGCACCTTCTTGACACATCTCAGATCACAACAGCAGCAGCCTCTCTATCTCTCTAGATCTGTAGTAAACAGCGAAGCTGGTCACATCTTGGAACGTGTCTTTCAATCCTGACAAATCACACTCTCATGATGTTTCTCCGAAGGACCATCTGAAAGCCCGCCACTCACTTCTCTTGAAGAAGTCCTTTCATACAACAAGCTTCTGCTATATCACTATCTGCCATGATCTTTCCTGGGGAAGCCTGGCCGATCCTGGCCTCCAAAAGCCAATCGCCGACTGGGCAACCTCTGTCATGCAAAGTCCTTTGTTGTACACCCTGAGCTTCTGAACCACACAAAAGCTTTCATCCACAGCCTGGAGGAGTACTGCTCTCCCCTCTGGGCTGGTGCTCCCACCTCTCACCATTCTCAGCTTCACGCTGTGGAAACCAAGGGATTTTTAGGATCATTGGTATCTCCCGTAACTGAAGCTGAGTCTTGTCTTCTTACCGTCTCCTTCCAGCCTCGTCCCCCTGATCTGTCTGTTATCTGTCCCACCCATATTTCTGCAGGGTACTCAAAGTCTGCCAGCAACCCCCTTCTGGTAAAATACCAAAATCAAGAATCACTGCTCACCTTCACTCTTTCATTCCTTTTTTCCCCATCTTTGGACAAAGTCCTCACTCTGTTCAATCCTATTCTTCTTTCCAGGTCTTCAAACAGCTGTTCAACACCATCCAAAACACAGACGATCTTCCTACCCCAGTTAATCACCCAAACCCATCCTTCAAATTCCCTGCTTTCCTTCCTGAAAGTCCTGGAGTGTCCATCTTTGCGTCAGGTATGTCCAGTACAACGCCATATCCCGTCGTGTACCCATGACCCCATCCCTCTCCCTTCCAACAGATCTCCTAATGCTCTGTTCCCTACTGTTTTGTGCTTCCCTCTCCCACACCTCTTGTCTTCTGCTCCCTTTGTTATGTGTTCTGTGTGTTAGCTCTTATACGAGCCTCGACATTGTATACGAATAAAAAAAATCCTTCAGCATTCGCCACTCCATCTAACCACAGCTCCTCCATAATCTTCAAACAACACTACCTGAAGTGAGAAACACCAGATATGTTGCCGGTATACTGGGCTACCAGATTTGTGCAAGTTTTTGTTACAATGAGATGAAGGATGACATTATATGGATAATGTCTGTTTTCAACTTTGGCAAGTGCAGTACCTTCATCACTACATACAGTAATTGCATCGATCACTCATAGTGATCATTTTTATAACTAGCAATCTAGGAGGGAGCTCCTGTCATGCCTCCTGTCCACTGCTACACCATTCCCAATAGTCATCGTGACTGTTTAACTGTGAATGTAGTTTTACAGCTTTTTACCCACCAATCATCGTTTTTCTATCTGGGTGATTTGTCCACTCTTCGGCCTGGGTTCCGAAGGAGAAAAGGTGGTCTTTTAATTTCCTGGCCGATCTTCATCGAGAAAGAATGACATCACTTGAAACAATGGAAAGGATGGCTTGATGATGAGGAAAGAACAAAGCCTTGTGGAGAAATCAATGTTAGTTCCCACGCAGCGAAGTACGAATTGCATTTATAATCTTTGCAATTTCTACAAGGTCTTAAAAATGACTTTTTCTATGTTATTTATTGCCCTTTTTGTATACAGAGTAATGCCTCGTGGAAGAGCTGGAACACAGAATGGATCAGGACACAACATGACACAAGGAACAGCAGAAATAGAATGGGGAAACGTCAAACAGCAGGGCCGAGGGACGAAATAGTCGGAGACGGATAACAAGGATGCGCGGGATCGCAATGACTATCACTACTCAAGGAGTCTCGGTGTAAATGTGAAACAGGTAGTGTAAGTATGTGTATATCGGTGTTGCTTTCAGCAAAGATACGCTAAGAAAACGTTGGCAAATTAGGGTTACAATTAGTTGTGTGGTGTGTGTGTGTGTGTGTGTGTCAAAAAGACTTCCTCCGACAAGTTAATGAACTAAAGTTCCTTAATTTGTGCGAATTGGAGTGATCTTGCATCGTTGTCTCAAGTGGAAGTATTCGTACATGTTGAATGAGTCGCTGTAGATGCAGATGGTTACCAACCAAAACGGTGGTGAAATCGACACCAATGAGAAGGTCCAGAGCTGAGTGTGCAGTACAGTGTGGTGTCACCACCCAGATTACAAAAAAAAACAATTTAGATGGCTTTTCTTTGGGGGGGAGGGAATGAAGATTGTTGGACAAGTCATTTTTTTCTTAGTCAAGTCGCAAGTCAAAAAAAAAAAAAGGTGACGAGTCACACTCGAGTTCAAGTCACCGACTCGGGTCAACAACTCTAGGATTTTCTTCCACATCGATGTCAGAATGTTACGACAAGTATCGATGCTGGATCCTTATATTTTTATTTTTACAACTTTTATCTCCGTTGGGTGGAAGGCTCGACTAAAAACCTCATGGTCAAAAAAGGGGGAGGAAAAACAGGTCTGTTTTTGTGCCACTTTCTGTTTGATATTTTACATCGCTGATGGCAGCTGGTCAAATTGACAACACATTGAAAGTGAGTAACAGTGACATTGCAAGTTGTTCATCTCAGCATTTCAATAGCCCTGGCAACAGTTGCCATCAGGACTCCTCATAGTGCAATGGAGTCCTCCTCTCTCTATGAACTGGTGCCCCAGCATCACATAAATCTCTTCTGGATCTTGTGGAACCGAAAGCTCTCAATATTATTGGAATCTTTTGTGATGAAGGCTGAAGTACAGGGCTTGTTCCTCTCACATCTCAGTGGCCTCTGTTTTAACCACCTCTCCTCATGTCCAACTCCCATTGCTTTCTCAGCCCTCTGACCCTCCCTAGAAACTACAGAGTTGATAAGATTTTTTTGCCCCACTAAGTTAAGCTTCCACAATCCAGGCTTTCCTTCACTCCCATTTTTTGAAACTGCCTTCCGGAGGCAATTCAATCGCACACTGCCCTCCAGTTTCAAGCAGGTTGTGCACCATAATTAGTCATCCTCCATCTCCACCAATATAACCTTTTCTAACCCTATCAATTCGACAAAGGCCAACCTTCTTACTTGCAGTTGTAGGATTTTTGTCTCTCTTCCCGTCATTTCATCTGTCTTCCTTGTTGTATCCAAGTGGGCCCACATCCTAACTGTCATGATATTGCCTTTTACCCCTCTGTCACCTTGCTATTCATGAGCCTCAATCTTCTAAAATATTCCATTTTAAATGGAGACTAGAAATCTAAGTCTGGAAATGTTTTTTTCAAACACTCTATGGACTAGAGTGATGTCCCTTAAACTTGTCAACCCATGCAGTGGAAATGATCAACTTATATACAAATTGAAAATAAATATCCACAGAAAGAGTTTCAGCAATTAAAACATTTTAAGAATCATAGAGGACATGCTTTCGACGCAATTACACTCAAAACATATTATACAGAAAGTGCAATTCTATTGAAAAAAAATACATTTCCCATTTCCCCTCGGTTTTTGGGCAATTAAAACAATTTTACGCAATACGACTACGCTAGGAATCAGCAGGAGTAACCTTTACATTTGTAATCATGCAGCTCCCACTCACCTCCAAGTCACTTTTTCAATCGGTGCACGGACAAGTGGTCGTAGCAGAGTTCAATATGCGAATGTCTCCATACTCACAATGCTGGATGAGACACCTAATGATGTGTGAAACAGAACCACCACAGCAGATGAGTAAAGCTTCAGAGGAACCAATGCCCGATTCACTGTGGTGCCTGGTTTTCGTGATGTAACCGATGAGGGTTAAGAACTGTTGCGAGCTGCTTAGCACAAAGAAGTTTGGCTTCGGATGAGGAACAGTGGACTACCCCAGAAGAGAAGAGATAGAGAGAAGACAGTAGAGACAGAGAGAGACAGATCGATATATGACGTCTCCATGTCTCGTGATTGGTGCTGTTGCGTCAATCATATGCTATAACATCCCCCCTCCCCTCCTCCCAAAAGTACATCTGCTGCTTGCTTTGAATCTGAATGGTAGCAATAGGAAACTCTACTCTCTCCTTCACAATCCCATTATGAACATCCCTCCAAGACGGCCACAACCAAAATCCCTTGTGTCTGCTGAATAGGTTTCAGGCAGGGAGGGATCAGGGCAAGCCTTCATTGCTTGCTATTTGGGGCTATGGGGACATGCCACTAGGAAGGAAAGTAGTACGGTTGAGGGTGGGGGTATGACGTGAGGCACCAATGGCTTGGGTTATGAAGCTTGGACAAGTGCTCAGTGTGCCGATTTCATCGGCTGTTTAAACTCGTTTTCCAAACAGTGTGTCCCTAGCCTGTACCTATCCACAATTGCAGCTGAAGTAGTACAAAGTGTTTCAGTAATCGAATAGGCCTCGTGGTCCCTTTCGCTTACTCATACAAAACACTGTATAATCGAGAGTTGTTACCTATAATTATTCCAATGAGTTTATGTGTGTCGTGTTTGAGAGCGACGTCTGTCATTTGATGAATAACATTCGTCAAATGCTCACGCCTCTTTTTGAAGCCCGCCTATTCATGCTCCACAAGACAATGTCGACATCCGTTCCACAATGAATCGAGTGGGACTTGAATGTCCGTTTCCAACTTGCACTTAGGGCCATATGGTGAATCAAGATAAAGACCCTCAAAATCCAGAAGGATGTTAAGCATTTCACCCAATCACATCCAATTTTGCGGGCGGCATTAGAAGGGGAAATCCATTTGGGAATTTCATTACACTTGAAAAAAGCTTTTAATCCCTGCCGTTATAAAATCCCAAAGGTTTTACTTCAAATCATGCACCATCACATCTGGTTCGGTTGATTAAATACAATGCCTCAACATTTGCTGCATGGGGAAACCAGCTCAACAATGACAAATGATAGTAAAAGATCCTAAAGGTGCTTTCTTTTCCTCCCCCCCCCTGCCCCATCCTCTCCTGTGAAACCTTTTCTCATATGACATCATTCATACAATAAATCAGTGGACCGCCAAGGCTATTCGCTTCTTCTGGACATTGGTCATCGATGAAAAAGAACGGCTTGTAAAACACTGTAACCCTAAAGGTGCTC
>CM068959.1:31874878-31896034 GCA_035128595.1 Eptatretus atami | reverse complement strand
CTTAAAAAAAAAATTCTCGTATCCGGATCCGGATTCGGATCTTCGGTAAAATCTAAACATTTCGTTCTTGTCACATACCAAAGCTCTCCACCAAATTTTGTCTAAATCCGTCCACAACTTTTTGAGATATTTTGTTCACAAACAAACAAACAAGAAGAAGATGTCATGCAGAGCATGATACATGCAAAATCCATAAAACAAATTTGACCTTAACAATAATTGGTCGTTGAATTCAACGACCAAATATGCAACTCTTCAAATTTCAAGTAAATTGGATATGAAAATTGACAATCTTAGAAATTTGGCCGATGTTGACCTTAAAAATAATTGGCTGGTTGAATTCAGTGACCTGATATGTAAATCCTCCTCAAATTTCAAGTCAATCAAATGAAAATTGAGGATTTTAGAAATCTCACCCAAGTTGCTGACCTTTGTTGGCCTATGTTGATCATTTGGCCAATGTTGACCTCAAATAAATTAGTGGTTGAATTTATTGAGCAGATTCGAAAATCCTGTTCAACTTTCTAGTCAATCGGATGAAAATTGAGGATTTTAGAAATTTGATTAATTTGTTGACCTTTGGCCTATGTTGACCTTTTGAACTCAAAAACAATAGGGGTCTTCCTCATGACAAACTCCACCATGTGATGAAATTTTGTGAAGAGTGGTTTAAAATTGTGACCTGTAGGTGACAAACAGACAGACAGACAGACAGAATAACAAAATCGACTGACCAATATACTTTAAAAAATCTTCGATTTTGCAAGTAACAAACGGACAGACACGTGTGAAAACATTACCTCCATCCACCTCCGGTGGCAGAGGTTAAAAAAATAAAAAGACAAGACTGTGAGTACTCAAAACTAAAGTATCTTGAACAATCCTATCATCCTTGCTGGTCATTATTACATGGAATCTTTGACTGCATAGGAAACCAAAACTTACAACATAGCATTGCAAGAGGAAACCAACCAATGCACAACAACATCACAAACCAGATCGATTAGTTCACTATAGCTTGGATCGCTGCAGATGGAAGGCTGCCCTGCTGGTGCTTGTGAATGAACAAGGCCCAGGACATCATCCTGCATTCCTCCTTGTCCTCCACGTGCAATCGAGATGATATCCTGCCGGGTGAAAAGATGGGCGAATATTTAGAAATGCGTGTAGAAACTCTGTCTCTGTCGGATTGGGAACGAACCAAGCTCCCAAACCCCCGTGACAAATCACACCACCTGCTCATTGATTCAGGCAATTGCATTCACTGTGCAGACTGTTGAACAGTACAGTACTACAAAAGAAAACCTGTCTCGATATCTATATTTCGATGCAAATGATGTAGTTTGGCTTCAACTTCAAAAAAAATCGTTCTCAATCTATGAAATCTTTTCTTAAGACATCAAAACTGTGTTGTATGGACCTTGTCACATGAGGAATTGCAACAGTTATTTGAAATGGAAACACCCTTTCAGGACAACAGTTGTTCACCCTAAAAGGCAATCTTGAATTTGGACAGACGATGGCACACACTGGCTCGTTATAAAAATGACCAATAGTATTGAAAGCCCACAAGGTATAGGCCATAGGGAGAGCATCCCTCCACAGTTTACCCTAACAGCAAGGTTCACACGCACTTCCAAACCACATTATAGCACATTCGTAGACTCCTTTTCATTCCATGAGACCAAACATTAAACAAGATTGACTGGTTTATGCAAAGGCAGAGATTTCATGGTCCCCCAATAGTCTATCAACAATTGGTGATCAAAGTAACAATACTTCGCATAACAAGAGAAACCCATACAACTGCAAGAAGTGCTTCAGACAAATATAGCATCGTGTTAAAAAAGGAACCTTGATTGTCCATTTTCTCAGTGTTATAAAGTTACCTTCCTTCTTACCTTGATAAACCATGTTTTGTACCTGCTCGAAGTCACTGACTTTGTGGTCTGTAAGAATGTTCCTTTTTTTCTCCCAACTGTCTGAATAAATGCCTGTATTATGCCTTGAAAACCACATATTGCAGGTGAACATCTACATTTATGTGAACTTTTTAGAAATACTGTCTATATATTTATGGTTTTCCATCATACTGTACTAATCTGCATTGGAGTGATGACCCATCCAGGAATGTAACCCCAGCCAAGAAACTGCTTTGGCAGAACCGACATATAGAGCATGGTACATGATGATGATGATCATCATCATACTAAGCTGACTGGGCTGACTGGATGGATTTTCCAGAGTCGTAACAGTCTTCTTTTTCAAGTCATTAGAAAATCTCAAAGCACCCTAAAAGTGAAGTCACAAGTCACGAGGTGAGAGTGCAGCGAGTGGAGGAAGTGGTGTGAGTGTAGTGAGTGGAGGCAATGGTGAAGGTCTAGCAAATGCAGACAGTGGTGTGGGTGCAGGTTGGGATTGTGGAGCAAGTGCAGGCAGGAGTGAGGGTGAAGTGAGTGAGATAGGTAGGAATGAGGTCAGGGAGACAGATTTTGTTTGCGATGAAACTATTAAATCGGTAGATTCTTCATTCTGCAGGAAGGATCATAGACAGAGTGCGTATTGCTTTGAAGGAGCTGTAGTAAGGGGTATTGAAGGAAGGTTAAGTGATATTATCAGGTCATGAAAGGAAGACGTTGGTTGTGGTACACATAGGAGCAAGTGTTATATGGAAAGTTCACTAAGAAAATTTGAAACATAGTATAGGATATTGCGTTGTCAACAAAAAACAAAGGGCTGTGAGGTTATATTTTCTGGTATTCTCCCGAGTTTAGGAAAAGGAATATAATTTATGAGTGAAGCGATTGATGTCAACCGATGGATTAAAGAATGGTGTCGGTTGGAAGGTTTTATTTTTAGAAAGTGGTGGGAATCATTTCAGGGGCAAAGGGAGTGTTTCCAGAATGATGGCCTTTGGCTAAACAGAAAGGGGTAAAAAAAAGCTTTGATGTGGGAATTAAGGAGGAATTGAGGGATTTTTAGGCTAGACAAGGATGGAGAAGCTAATAAAGGAAGGAACTGCAATTGCTGACATCATTCTTTAGGACTGGCAGCAAAAAAGGAGTTTAAAGAAGGCAAATAAATAAGGCAAATATGACTAAAGGCAATCTCAGATCATTCCACAAAGCCTGGAAAAAGTGTGTCCACTCTCAGGAAATCCAAAAAACAACATCTGGCCAACCTCAAGACTGAACTTCCGAACATGTTCACCACGACCTCAGGTCATCCCCCATCTATACTCATGATCTCTTCTATCCCAAAGGACCCCATTACCAAGCAGTCTCATTTTCCAGATTACTGTGACTTTCCTTCTCTCCCTCATCTCTTTTCATTTGTAAGTTGACAGTTGCTTTGTTCCTTTTGTTTCTTACCTGCTTTCCCTTTCTTTTCTTTTCTTGCTGTGTTTCAACTTGTGTGCAGCTGGTTTACTCCCATGTCTCTCTCACCCCACCCCCTTGATCTCACTATCATTCTACTCTGCTGTTGTTATTCCTCCCTTTCGATTCTGCTTTGGCTCTTCCACGAGCTCGATCACGTATACAAAAAAAATTAAAAACCAGATGGAAGACCTGGAATCCAAAGTAGTCACAAAGGAATGTGATTTCGTTGCAGTAAGTGGGAGTTAGTTTAATGAAGAGAGGAATTGGAGGACACAACAGGACTAGAGGCAACTACAGATGTATAGGTGTGAGTGGAAAGAAAAAAAATTATTGGACATTGAACAGGCTGTCACAATTAGGGTAAAAGGCAGTATTGTTTTGTGAGAAACAATGGAATTAATGTAGAGGATTATGTGTGGATTAAGATTGGGGATTGTAAGAACAGTAAGATAATTGTACGATGCTTTATAGGGCTCCTGGTGTAAGGTAAGAGGAGGAAAGAAGGGTAGATGAAGAATCCAGAAATGCATGTGATATGGGAAGAGTATTAATTATTATGGGGGATTTTAACTTGGCAGGGATAAATTGTGTCCAGAAACAAGGAAAGGGCTGAGCAGATGAGGATTTCCTCAATCTAGTCCAGGATTGCTTTTTAACCCAGTTTATAGATAAGCCCATGAGGAGGGGGGGTGGTCACCGTTAGACCTCCTTTTAAGTAACGATTCCAATGTGGTGGAGGAGGTGGAAGTAGGGGAGCATTGAGAGATCGAGTGACCATAACATAGTGTGTGCAAGGATTCTGTTAAGAGGTAGAGTTTGGGATAGTAGAGTCAGGCTATTGGATTTCAGGAAGCCAAACTTTCAGGGTGTGAGAAGAGAGCTGTGTGCTGTAAATTGTGAAAAGCTAACAAGAGGCCAGTCAGAATCAGAAAAATAGGAAACCTTCAAGGAGCAAATGGATAAGGTACAGAGAGAGGGTAAGTATATTCCAATGAGCTGTAAAGCCAGAGGCAAAAAAAGACCAGGGTGGTTGAGCAGAGAGTAAGGAATGCTGGATATGCAGGTGTTTATCAAGTACAAAATAACAGGATTTTTTTACTTCATAAACTTGAGGTAGGTGGTGAAAAGTCAGCCTGGTTTAGACACAACTAGTCACCTTTTTAGATCAGGGATAACAACACCGGCACATGCTTTCTGGTAGTTGACATTGGTGGTGAGGTAAGTATTCTACCTCCAGAAGATAAGTAAGTGCAAGCCTTCACCTGCATCAGTCAACCTGCAAGCTGTTAACAATTCTCCCATCACATGTGGTGAGAAGTCCTCACTCTCGACCTTGGACGAAGATTAGTTTTCTGCATTTCATTGTCGTGGTTACCCACACCCAACATCGGGGTAGATTTACTAAGGTAGTTTTGTTTGCAAGTGTACGTTGAATACCATAAGCTGAATGACTCCACCACTAGCCTGGCAGTCAAAGGGATCACCTCCCATACTCCCTCCATCAGCCTGATGTTCGTTAAGCCAGGATGTACTACCCGTTTTGACGCCCTCATTCAAGAAAAATCACACGTCCTATTTACACTGAGACTGCAGTAATCACTCAATTACTCATCATATTGACTGACACCCATGGACCTCCAGTGGTTGCTCATCCTCATCATGTTGATCCTGTTTGCCTCAACACTGAAAAAGTGGAGTTTGAATGGTGCGTTAGCTTTGAATCTTTCACTCATCCAGGAGCAGCTGGTAAACTTCCCCTTTGCATATGGTACCAAAGAAGACGCCAGGTGACTGGAGACTCGTCCTCTCTGTTATATTCACCCTCTCATTTGCTTACGGTCATCTGCCGTTGACTCAGAAATCAGCAAACATTACCGCTCTGCATAAAAAGGTGCAAAAACAGATCACTACAACAAGAGACCAATCAGCCTTCTCCCAATCATCAGCAAGGTTATGGAATCCATCATCGCTTCCGACATTAAATCCTTACTCTTCTCCAAAGGCTTGATTTCCGATCAACTTGGATTCAGACCAGGTCACTCTACCCTGGATTTGCTGCTCCTGCTTTCCTAACAATGGATGGAGTTCCTCAATGCCAGACATGAAATCAGAGCCATTTCCAGACATTTCATGTGCTTTCGATATGGTCTGGCACCCTGCCCTGATCACCAAACTCTCTTCCCATGGTATTCAAGGCAAACTCCACTCATGGCTCGCAGACTTCCTCTCCTGTCAGAGCCAATATGTGGCCCTTAATGGAGTTCTTTCATCTCCTCTTCCTGTCCAGGCTGGAGTTCCTCAAGGCAGTGTTCTGGGCCCTGTGCTTTTTCTGTTTTTCATAAATGATCTCTCTGACTCTGGAAAATCATCTTTATCTCCTTGCTGATGACTCCACCCTCTGCTGTACCACCGGTCATCTCTCAGATCAGCAAGCAGCAGCCTCTTCACTCTCTGCAGATCTGGATAAAATCGCAAGCTGGTCCAACACTTGGAACGTGTCTTTCAATCCTGACAAATCACACTCTCATGATGTTTCTCCGAAAGGACCATCTAGAACCCCCGCCCCCACTCACTTTCTCTTGAAGAAGTCCTTTCATACAAAGCTTCTGCATATCACTATCTGCCATGATCTTTCCTGGGGAAGCCTGGCCGATCCTGGCCTCCAAAGCCAATCGCCGACTGGGCAACCTCTGTCATGCAAAGTCCTTTGTTGGTACACCTGAGCTTCTGACCACATACAAAGCTTTCATCCACAGCCTGGAAGAGTACTGCTCTCCCCTCTGGGCTGGTGCTCCCACCTCTCACCATTCTAAGCTTCACGCTGTGGAAACCAAGGCATTTTAGGATCATTGGTATCTCCCGTAATGAAGCTGAGTCTTTGTCTTCTACCGTCTCCTCTCCAGCCTCGTCCCCCCTGATCTGTCTGTTATCTGTCCCACCCATATTTCTGCAGGGTACTCAAAGTCTGCCAGCAACCCCCTTCTGGTAAAATTACCAAAATCAAGAATCACTGCTCACCTTCACTCTTTCATTCCTCTTTTTCCCCATCTTTGGAACAAAGTCCCTCACTCTGTTCAATCCTATTCTTCTTTCCAGGTCTTCAAAACAGCTGTTCAACACCATCCAAAACCACGATCTTTCCTACCCCAGTTAATCCACCCCAAACCCACCTCCTTCAAATTCCCTGCTTTCCTTCCTGAAAGTCCCTGGAGTGTCCATCTTGCGTCCAGGGTATGTGTACCAGACCCCATCCCTCTCCCTTCCACAGATCTCCTAATGTCTCTGTTCCCTACTGTTTTGTGCTTCCCTCTCCCACCCCTCTTGTCTTCTGCTCCCTTTGTTATGTGTTCTGTGTGTTAGCTCTTATACGAGCCTCGACATTGTATACGAATAAAAAAAAAATCCTTCAGCATTCGCCACTCCACTAACCACAGCTCCTCCATAATCTTCAAACAAACTACCTGAAGTGAGAAACACCAGATATGGATGCCAGGTATACTGGGCTACCAGATTTGTGCAAGTTTTTGTTACAAGATGAAGGATGACATATTATGGATAATGTCTGTTTTACAACTTTGGCAGTGCAGTACCTTCATTCACTACATACAGTATATTGGCATCGATCACTCATAGTGATCATTTTATTAACTAGCAATCTAGGAGGGAGCTCACTGTCATGCCTCCTGTGCCAACTGCTACACCATTCCAATAGTCATGTGACTGTTTTACTGTGAAATGTAGTTTTACAGCTTTTTACCCACCAATCATCGTTTTTCTATCTGGGTGATTTGTCCACTCTTCGGCCTGGGTTCCGAAGGAGAAAAGGTGGTTTCTTTTATTTCCTGGCCGATCTTCATCGAGAAAGAATGACATCACTTGAAACAATGGAAAGGATGGCTTGATGATGAGGAAAGAACAAAGCCTTGTGGAGAAATCAATGTTAGTTCCCACGCAGCGAAGTACGAATTGCATTTATAATCTTTGCAATTTCTACAAGGTCTTAAAAATGACTTTTTCTTATGTTATTTGCCCTTTTTTGTATACAGAGTAATGCCTCGTGGAAGAGCTGGAACACAGAATGGATCAGGACACAACATGACACAAGGAACAGCAGAAATAGAATGGGGAAACGTCAACAGCAGGGCCGAGGGACGAAATAGACGGAGACGGATAACAAGGGATGCGCGGGATCGCAATGACTATCACTACTCAAGGAGTCTCGGTGTAAATGTGAAACAGGTAGTGTAAGTTATGTGTATATCGGGTGTTGCTTTCAGCAAAGATACGCTAAGAAAACGTTGGCAAATTAGGGTTACAATTAGTTGTGTGTGTGTGTGTGTGTGTGTGTGTGTCAAAAGACCTTCCTCCAGACAAGTTAATGAACTAAAGTTCCTTAATTTGTGCGAATTGAGTGATCTTGCATCGTTGTCTCAAGTGGAAGTATTCGTACATGTTGAATGAGTCGCTGTAGATTGCAGATGGTTACAAACCAAAACGGTGGTGAAATCGACACCAAATGAGAAGGTCCAGAGCTGATGTGTGCAGTACAGTGTGGTGTCACCACCCAGATTACAAAAAAAACAATTTAGATGGCTTTTCTTTGGGGGGGAGGGATGAAGATTGTTGACAAGTCATTTTTTTCTTAGTCAAGTCGCAAGTCAAAAAAAAAAAAAAGGTGACGAGTCACACTCGAGTTCAAGTCACCGACTCGGGTCAACAACTCTAGGATTTTCTTCCACATCGATGTCAGAAATGTTACGACAAGTATCGATGCTGGATCCTTTATTTTTATTTTTACAACTTTTATCTCCGTTGGTGGAAGGCTCGACTAAAACACCTCATGGTCAAAAAAGGGGGAGGACAAAACAGGGTCTGTTTTTGTGCCACTTTCTGTTTGATAGTTTTACATGCTGATGGCAGCTGGTCAAATTGACAACACATTGAAAAGTGAAGTAACAGTGACATTGCAAGTTGTTCATCTCAGCATTTCAAAGCCCTGGCAACAGTTGCCATCAGGACTCCTCATAGTGCAATGGAGTCCTCCTCTCTTCTATGAACTGGTGCCCCAGCATCACATAAATCTCTTCTGGATCCTGTGGAACCGAAAGCTCTCAATATTATTGGAATCTTTTGTGATGAGGCTGAAGTACAGGGCTTGTTCCTCTCACATGTCAGTGGCCTCTGTTTTTAACCACCTCTCCTCATGTCCAACTCCCATTGCTTTCTCAGCCCTCTGACCCTCCCTAGAAACTACAGAGTTGATAAGATTTTTTTTGCCCCACTAAGTTAAGCTTCCACAATCCAGGCTTTCCTTCCACCTCCACTTTTTGAAACTGCCTTCCGGAGGCAATTCAATCGCACACTGCCCTCCAGGGTTCAAGCAGGTTGTGCACCATAATTAGTCATCCTCCATCTCCACCAATATAACCTTTTCTACCCCTATCAATTCGACAAAGGCCAACCTTCTTACTTGCAGGTTGTAGGATTTTTGTCTCTCTTTTCCCGTCATTTCATTGTCTTCCTTGTTGTATCCAAGTGGGCCCCACGATCCTACTGTCATGATATTGCCTTTTACCCCTCTGTCACCTTGCTATTCCATGAGCCTCAATCTTCTAAAATATTCCATTTTAAATGGAGACTAGAAATCTAAGTCTGGAAATGTTTTTTTCAACAACTCTATGGACTAGAGGATGTCCCTTAAACTTGTCAACCCCATGCAGTGGAAATGATCAATTATATACAAATTGAAAATAAATATTCCACAGAAAGAGTTTCAGCAATTAAAACATTTTAGAGATCATAGAGGACATGCTTTCGACCAATTACACCAAAAACATTTATAAGGAAAGTGCAGTTCATTGAAAAAAAAATACATTTTCCCATTTCCTCCTCGGTTTTTGGGCAATTAAACAACTTTTACGCAATACACATACGCAGGTATAACAGAGTAACCTTTACATTTGTAATCATGGAGCTCCCACTCACCTCCAAGTCACTTTTCAACGGTGCAGGGGACAAGGTCGTAGCAGAGTTCAATAGCGATGTCTCCATACTCACAAATGCTGGATGAGACATAATGATGTGCTGAAACAGAACCACCACAGCAATGATAAAGCTCAGAGGAACCAATGCCGATTTCATGTGGTGCTTGGATTTCGTGATGTACTCGATGAGGGGTTAGAGACTGTTTGCGAGCTGCTTCAGCACCAAAGTTTGGCTTTCGGAGAGAACAGAGACTACCCCAGAGAGAGAGAGAGATAGAGAGAGACAGAGAGAGACAGAGAGAGACAGATCGATATATGACGTCTCCAATGTCTCGTGATTGGGCTTTGGTCAATCAATGCTATACATCCACCCCTCCCCTCCTCCCAAAGAGTACATCTGCTGCTTGCTTTGAATCTGAATGGTAGCAATAGGAAACTCCTCTCTCTCCTTCACAATCCCATTATGAAACATCCCTCCAAGAACCCAACCAAATCCCTTTGTGTCTGCTGAAGAGGTTTCAGGGTAGGGTGGGAGCAGGGCAAGCCTTCATTGCTGCATTTGGGCTATGGGGAATGCCATAGGAAGGAAAGTGGTGGTTGAGGGTGGGGGTATGAGTGAGGCACAATGGCTTGGGGTTGAAGCTTGGACAATGTGCTCAGTGTGTGTCCATTTCACGGCTTTTAAACTCGTTTTCCCAAACAGTGTGTCCCTAGCCTTTACCTATCCTACAATTGCACTGAAGTAGTACAAATGTTTCAGTAATCGAATAGGCCTCGTGTCCCTCTGCTACTCATACAAACATCGTACAATCGAGGGTTTTCACCATAATATTCCAATGAGGTTATGTGTGTCGTGTTTGAGAGGACGTCTTCATTGATGAAAACATTCGTCAAATGCTCACGGCCTCTTTTAAGCCCCTATCTCATGCTCCACAAGCAATGTCGACATCGTTCCACAAAGGATCGATGGACTTGATGTCCGTTTCCACTGCACTTAAGGGCATTGGTGGATCAAGATAAAGACCCAAAATCCAGAAGTGTAGCATTTCACCCCAATCACATCCAATTTTGGCGGCATTAGAAGGGGAAATCCATTTGGAAATTTCATTACACTTGGAAAAAGCTTTTAATCCTGCCCGTTATAAATCCAAAGGTTTCACTTCAAATCATGCACCATCACATCTGGTTCGGTTGATAAATACAATGCCTCACATTTGCTGATGGGAAACCAGCAACAATGACAAATGATGTAAAGCACCAAAGGGCTTATTTCCTCCCCCCCCCTCCCCCATCCTTCCTGTGAAACCTTTTCTATTAGACACATTCAACAATAAATCAGTGGAACCGCCAAGGTATTCCTTTCTTCTGGACATGGTCATAGATGAAAGAACGGCTGTAAAACACGTAACCCTAATGGTGCTCAAATGCTTTTTCCAGTTATGATTGGGACTTCTATGCTTTTATTTTTTTGGAGGTGCCGCCGATGGTGTGTTCAGGTTCAGTGGTTCCAAAGCACAATTCAAGCCATCACAGCTCCTGATTTGACTTTTATTCAAAGTAAAAGCTATTCACAATGTTGATACAAAACAATTTCAACCGTTCTAGGTTTTCAGAAAGAATCACTTGCACTAAAAAATAAAATAAAAAACACAAATAACAGGATTCTAATAAATTGTACATTCCACTAAGACTTAACAGTTGCATGCTGGACTCACCCAGAAGGTTACAGGACCGCGTGACCCCCACAGTTAAGTGCCATACCTAAAGCATCAGAGAGAAAATATTATATTTAATCAAACATACTTGTGTGTTTGTGGTAGACGTACGTGGGAAAGCATCACTATTATATTTACACAATAGATTTTATGAACTCGATGCCGATAAGAGGATGTTTATCACCATTGAGCAGGACATTTTTAGCATTCACCCTTCTTCAAAGCAAAATAACTTGAAGGTCTAATGCTCGAAACTTCAGCTACGACCCACTTCCCATGACGGAAAGAATACTCTAAACCGCTTTTGGTTGATAAAATTCATTGCACAAGGAACTGACGCAGGAGGCAGTCACTTGGCCCATCAAGCCTGCACTTTGTCTAACTGCCGGCAAATGCAGACCGACACGCTAGCCTTCTTTGAAGACTAGCATTCATTCCATCGTGTTAAATTTGTACAGATATCCATAAGCAATGTAAACCCCATTGGAAAGGAAAGAGAGAGAGAGAGAGAGAAAAAAAGCATGAAAAAAAAATACTCAAATTTGAAAAATGTTGAAAAGTTGACAGAGACATCACCCTCAAAACTATTAACAGTGTAGCACCAACAAATAGCTAAACAACAGACATGAACAATAAAACCAAAGGATGTTCCTAACTGTATACAGTTCTGTAAAAAATACAGAGGAGGGAGGTTTGAAACACTCCGTAGATATAAAGTCTGAGATCTTTGATCATGATTTGGCGACAATGTAGTAAATTAAATGAATGCTCGCCAAACTTTAGTTACCGAGCTGAGCTTTATAATCACAACGCGTTTATTTAACCAGTTGTATGTTTTAGGAATTCAGGGTATGTCTTTGAGGTAGTAATATGGGATGGAAGGTGGTAGGTCTAAATTTTCCATTTACAGAATATCTTTTTGCATATCACAGTGAAGTATGCTGCGACCTTGTGGTACGAAGCAGAAATACATCAAATGCCCTCATCGTTTTCCATTGGTCCACTTTATGGTTCAGTTCACACCACTGCAGGTATATTTGGCAATCAAGACAAATCACAGAAGGTGAGACCCTTTCACACGATGTTGCACAAGCAACAAGCTAGAAAACCTTGGATTATCACTCGGAGTAACATTCTGGCTGCAATTAGGTTTGCGATTTGAGCCAATTGTTCTGCTGTATCGAAACTGAAGTTCAATTAAACGATTCATCATGTCCTCCACAACTCCAAATTCACGGTGTCAAAGCGCCGTCATGGCCCCATGACAGGCAACAGGAACACCAATCGGTTTCCAAAAGGCACATCCAAGATCTCATCCTGCAGGTACACAAAGTTTAGCCACACAGGTGCATAAATATTTATTTTTCACCATGTAAAGTCAACACCCTGTAACTTATGACTGTACAGTATAAAAGCAAACAAAGTTGGGGGGGGGGGAGTCTTCATTTCCTCGTAACTTGAATCGTTTGCACAAATTAATCTCCATTTTTGTATGATTATCTACACAAATAAAAGGACGGTGTGTCCCTTTGTCTGTTTTTCAATCTCTTAAATCACCATCTCACTTATCATCACCAAACTTCGTAGACATCATGAATAATGTCTTACAGCATCCAAATTTACTTGCAATTCCTTCATTTATTTATTCCGTTGGGTTCAATTAAAAGTGGACGTTTTCTCAAAGCGCTCATCATGCAGGATGACATCCATGACATCACAACAATCTGGTGGGCAGCACATAGAGCGCGCCAACCATCACATGATTATTGTTGTCATCGTTGTTGTCTCATTTTACACAAGATTGTTCTTCTATGGCTCTTTGTTCTATCAAATCCTATACTATCCTTGATAGGCATATCCACTTGTTGAAACATTTGTTAGGGTCCAACAACAACAAAAAAAAATTTTAAACCTTTGTTTTTACATTAATTTCAGGCTTGTGGAGGAGTTTGTACACAAATCACATGTCGGCCAAACATTCAAGTAAACATCAGTGTTGTTTTACGTTCGATGCAATGATATTAGTAAGATACGGACAAATACCATATGTGTGGTATGTATGGGATGTAAACCTGAGTTTCCAGCTTCAGTTTCCAGTTTCCACGTGGTTCAGATGGGAACACTAAACAGGCCAACTGCTAAGGTTTTGATGAAAGGCTTCGTTCAATATTAGTTCTGCTTCAGCCGTCTCCCTTTGATCACTGCAGGCAAGTTCTTTGTATCTAATTTTTAGCTCACTTGGACTTTAATCAGGTAAGCTTATGCGGTCAGGCAGTTTCCATCGGTGAGTGAGTGAGTGAGTGAGTCAATGCTTCAGTTATTATCGCTTGAACCAAACACACGATTTTGATGAAGCATGGCAACAAGCTTCATATCTGATGCGGAACAAAGGTGTAATGACCACATCAAAATATGTACTCATTAAAGGGGTCTATGGGGGGGTGGGGGGGGGGGGTTGACCCCCCAAAATAGGTGTTTGCTCTTCTCTAAAATGACACACACAATTTCGATGAAACTTGACCACAACCTTCATCACCCGTGATTAACCATTGTTCACGGCATTAAAAAAAAAAAAAAAAAAAAAATCAGGGACTAAGGGGGTCTGCGTGAGGTTTAAGTGACTGTTGCTTCTGATTCATATGAGCTTCAGGACATGCGGTCCTATTTTTTTTTAATTATTGCTCCCATCCTTCCTGGGGTCTCGCCAAAGAAGATGGTATTGCATTTGGGTCTGTTTGTTTGTCTGTCTCTCTGTCTGCAAATAATGTGCTAACGTAGGCCACACTCGCCACCTCGTGGTAGCTAGTAGTACATCATCTTATTTTCAGCTGAGTGCATCTATAAAGTATGTACAATTAGAATGTGAGTACTTGTATAAAATAAGTATTATGAAACCACACAAAACAAGTATGGATGAGGGTAAGCAATCTTTGATTGCTCGTTCTAGTTTATATACAAGTTTGGCTGTTACCAAAACTGCATAAAATTAGTCATTTGCAGGAAACAAGTCCTAACTACAAAAGGAGTAGTAGGATAGCTATGAGGTATGTACGCATACCTTTCAGCTGTTTAAGCCTGGGTTTGAATCCAGACCCAGCTAAAAACTGTCATGCTGGTGTTTTGGATGCAGGGCGATGCATCAATCTGTATGCCGTCCATTGGAAGGATGTTAAGCCAGTGGACCCATCTGCCAACACTTGGGTTTAAAGACCCTTTGATGTTTTTTCGTGTGAAGAGTAGACGAGTCATCACTGGCACCCTGAGCCAATTACAAATACCTGCCAGTGGGACGTCAGGACTGGCCAGCCAGTTCCAGAAAATCTCACAACAAAACTGTTCCCCCCAGTCAACCACACAAGAAGCTGGTAATCATTGGGTCTGTTAAAGAAGAAGATGATGAACCTGAACTACAAGCAAACCTTAGAGAGTAAAGGGATGTTGATTATTAATTACACCGAGTGTTCACGAGTTTCCTGATGAAGGAACCTCGATACTGCTCAGATTTTCTCACATCCTCATGATTCTGCTGGCTGATATGAAACTCACGTCCTTGCATTTAGTTCAGCTCCATACTCTTGTGCTTTTCAAATATGGAAATAAACACCATGGGACTTGTTTACTGCTCATTGCATTAACTAAATCCATTGTTGTTGATACATGACCTTTGACTTCTAATTATTCATACTTCACAGTTAAACTTGGCTTTCTGTCTGGCATGCTATCATGTGGTAAGCATACATGCTTGTTGCATGTCTCTGACTCTTCCTCATTCAGATAGTTCATAACTCTCACAAATGAATCACACACACAAAAAAAAGAATCCTGCACACGGGATATAGATACTTGATCTGTTAAGCCTGTGTTGTAACCAGATCTCAATTATTACCTTAGTCACCGAAAGTGGACGGAGGTTATGTTTTCAACCATGTTTGTCTGTCTGTTTGTCTGTCTGTGAGCAGGATATCTCAAAAAGTTATGGATGGATTTGGCCGACACTTGGTGGACAGGTTGGGTGTGTGACATGGATTAAATGGTTTGATTTTGATGAAGATCCGGATCTGGATCCAGCCAGATACAAAAATTTTAAAGTGATTCTTCACCTTTGATTGATGGGGGTGGAAAAAACGATATATGGCATATGCCAAACATTTAGGGACAGTTTCGAACAAAACTTGATGGATGAGTTGGGGAGGTGACAAGAACAAGCTGATTCGATTTTGGTTCACCCTTTGAACCCAAGCGGCCATTTTACCGGCGGCCATTCAAGCCTCCATATACCCGAGCGGCCGTTTTACCGGCCGCTATTCAAACCTACATATACCCAAGCGGCCCAATTTTTCTCCAGGGAGCCCAGGGCGGGAGAGCTGAAAGTCCAAAGAGCTCAACGTTCAATGGGTTAAGGTCCAGATGCAGATTCGGCCTATCAGTGGGATCCAAAACAGAAACTGTTCAGCCTGGCAGAGGTATGCGCTCTTCCAAGTACCATTCTACTTTTATCTATTTTTCTCCATCATCAATCTCTTTTTATGTAATCTATTGGCAGGGTCAACATCTGTCCATGGAACTGGCTCTTAATGGCAACCTTGTCGATGGGAGAAGCAATAAACATCCCTTTGATTAACGACATGCTACAGATACAGCACCCCCAATGGGATATCGGTTATCTACTACAAATACTTATTTAACGGCCCCAATTATTCCCACATTCTAGCCTGGTGTTGGCTTAGTGGTTAGGGTGGCGGATTGGGATCCTAGGGTCCTGAGTTCAAGCCCCGTCAGCCGCTGAATTAATACACCAGGGGGTTGACTCAGCCTGTCATCCTTCCGAGGTCGGCGAAATGAGTACTAGTTCCAGTGTGTGTACTGGTAGAGGGGCACTGCATCAGTGACACAGTCGCGCTTCAAGAAATGATCGCTACCCCGGCAGCTAAGCTGCCATACGACCACCACCACCCACATTCTTATGGGGTTTGGTCATGAAAATTTTTCACCCAAGTCTTTCACAAATTTTCTGGCCAGGTTGGAAGTTCGACCCGAGGTGGTTTTGGCAGGAATTTTTAATTTGTTCAGCTTGTTAGCAATAACTCACCTACTCTTCGCAAATTACACCGTCAAATATTTTGCATCCACTACGTAATGCTAGTAGACGAGACCACCTGGCTGAACATCCCTCTGTGGGATGGCACACTTTGTGATGCAGTGCCCCCCGTCTGCAAAGCACCAATCTGACAGTTTATCGTCAAGTTGGGAATCAAACCCAGACGAGACAACCAAGATGCCATGGAACGAAATATCCACAGCATCCTGTCAGACTAGTAGGTAATATGATATAACAGCAGAACGAGTTGGATTTGTTTTGCCTGAGAGTGAAATACAGCACCAAACCACCGAGAGGAATCAAAGCTATCAAGCGGTGCATCATGCCACACTCAGCTTACTCGTTGTCCGGATAAGTTCTTAAATAAAGGGGCTGTCACACCTTGACGATTTAGCCAGCGTATGCCGATTTATGAAAAATTTGTCTAAAATACGCTGGCACACGTCGAATACGTTATGGGTACGTTTTGTGTACGTTAGGTACACGCTGAAAAACACTACCATAGGTCGTATTACGCTGGTTTAAAACGTTGTACTTTTGTTGTCCAAAAAATTTTGCATGCTTGAAATTTTACGACGTATTCGCGTTTGGCTCACACGTTCCGCTACGTTGGCCATAAGTTGTTAGCACGTTATGCGATCGTTGACACACGTTAATTGTATGTTACTCATAAGTCGAAACACGTAGAGGTAACATTCGCGTACCCGAAACTTATTTCTAACCTATGAGTAACGTTTTGTAAGCACGCTACACGAACGTTGTTCACACTTCGCAACACGCTACTGAAAGTTCCTCACACGTCGAAACACATCAAAGTAATGTTTAGGGTACCGTGACTTATTATAACCTTAGAATAACGTGCTTGGGAATTATTACGCTATGCATACGCTAGACTATTCGTTGGCATAGGTTGTGGACGCCTAAAACACGATAAGCAATCGTTGGTATAACTTATGTATAAGTTATCGAAGCGTTCTGTGTTCATTACTAGTACATTATGCATTTGTCAAAGTCGTTTTTAATACTTTAAAAAGTAAAACAAAGAAATATTTCATCGTGGGAATGAGGAAAAAAAATTAGCCGAAAAGAACATCGAACAATGGTGCAAAGTAGTCTCCTATTCGTGGACGATAAGAGGATCCATCATCACCCACACCCTCCCCATCACGCTCACCTACTACTACTGACATGGACCTACTACTACCAATACTACTACTACAACTACTACTACTACTACTGACATAGACATACTACTACTACTACTACTACTGACATAGACATACTACTACTACTACTACTGACATAACATACTACTACTACTACTACCAATGCTACTACTACAACTACTCCTACTATTACTACTGTCACGCACACCAACTACTGCTAATAGTATTACTACTACTGATACTACTGGCATTGACATCTACTCAACATGGAGTCTGGAACAATGATGGGTTCCTCTTGTGAGCCCATTTGTATATACCAATTCCCCTTAAGCTGCCAATGCGCCATTAACGGTAGATGTAAGTTAGAAACACGTTCAGTAAGTGCTGTGGTCGTCTGAAGACGTCAATCTAATTCGTCTACATACGACAATGTGCGTTTTAGATACGTTACACAGAAGGTTCATAGCATGTTACTCAAAGGTTAGAAGTACGTTATACTTAGGTTCAAAGCATGCTACACATAGGTAAACGCACGTTACTCATAGGTTCATAGCACGCTAGTCATTGGTTCAAGGCAAGTTACAAATAGGTTCAATGCACGTTACTCATAGGTTTCAAGCACGTTAAACATTGGTTGAAAATTAGGTTGCGGGTATGTTAAATATACCTTGACGTGTTTCGACTTATGAGTAACCTACAAGTAACGTGTGTCCGTCGTGTGTAAACAATCGCGGAGCGTGCCAGGAACATATGACAACGCATGCGGAACGTGTTAGCCATACGCCGAGTACGTCGTAAAATTTTCAGCATGCTTGAAATTTCACGACGTATTACACGTACCACTTAATATGACAGCGTACTTCATGTTTTTCCAGCCTACTCTTAACGTATACACAACTTACCTATACCGTATTTGACGTGCGCCTAGCGTTTTAGACACATTTTTCATAGGCCGGCATACGCTGGCAAAATCGTCAAGGTGTGACTGCGATGTTGACACTTCAAATTCTCCGGCGGTTATGATTTAAATCGGCTGCGCAGATTCTTAACAGGCTACGCCACGAGTTCGCCGGCGATACGTTTAGCGCGCTATGCGTAAGTGAAACTATCGTTGGGCATAGGTTGTGAACGCCGACAAACAAGGCTAAGCATTCGTTGGTAAAAGTTATCAATAACACAACGAAACGTTCTGTGCCCGTTACTAATATGTTAAGCATACGACCAACACGTTATGAATACGCCCAAAACTTAAAAAAAACATCAAAATTTCAGCGTAGGCCAACGTTTTACATACATTTTTATACGTTGCCATTGCTGGTTAAAACGTCAAGGTGTGACAGGGCCCTAAGCTGTATGCTAAAAACCTAAATCACAAAATTGCAGAGTAATGAGGAAACAAAACAAGGAATACCTTTAACTGGTGTTTTCTGGACACACATTGGTGTTAGATGAGGAACCAAGCCCGCTGTCTGCACAATGCACACGTACAAAGCAATCATCTTTATTACAAAGCAACCAATTTTGTGGCAACCCTCACATAAGATTATGCAGATTCTTTCCATAACATCAAAACTAATTTCAGGCACAAGATCATTCATCGATAGCCATTTATAACATCCTTTATCTGAAGCTGCCATTTACGGCCACGAGGTGATATTCAAGAGCAAGTTCACTGGAACAACAGACATGAAAAATGATCCCCATGCTCATTCTCAGGCAACACCCGTCAGCAAGCTTTCGTTCCAAATGTATGAAACTGCTGCATTGTTGGGTGGTCGCTAGACTACCCTTAGTCTCAGGTTTTCCGTCTGTCTGTATGTCTGTCTGTTTGTTTGTATGTAATGGACAGTTGCTCGTCATGTTCCTATATGGAACAACGAACGGCAAAAATGCCATCTGATGTGTTCTCTTATCTACATAAAGAGAGATTTGATGTACTCCCTGCAATCATTCAGGTATAATCAGGACTGACAAGATAGCCTAGAGGTATATGCAGTTACCTCCAACCTGTCTCGCCTGGGTTTGAATCCCAACCCAGCGATAAACTGTCATCCTGGTGTTTCACAGGCAGGGCGATTCATCATTGCGTGTTCCCTGATGGATGTTAAACTGGGCGTCCCATCTGTCAGTAGTAATTGATGGACGTTTAAAATCCCACGGTGTCCTTCGTGAAGAAATGGTGATCTATCGCAATCACCATGAAAAAAAATTACAAATTCCTGCTCTAACCTATAGGGGTCACTGCCTCAGTGTCACAGCTGCTACCTCAGCAAATCCTGCTACCAACAGCCATGTGCTGCACACAAAGAAGAAGCAGAAGCAGAAGATGAAGTTGTTATAATCACTCATTGGAAGGAAGTGTTATAATCACAAAGTGGAAGCAGAGTGCAATTCAAAATGACAGTCATTTATTATTACAGCAGATTCTTTGGCATTATTTATTCAGCACAGAGCACTGTATATTAAGAACAATCTGCAGCTGTATATCTCTTTAAAGTCACGAACGCACCACTCTACCTGCTTTGTCATTGTATTGCCTAGGCACATCGTACAAGGGTTCATCCACTGGTCCTTTGAGCAAGCTGGCTGGATGATCATCTGCAAGTTAAAACACAAGCCTCCATCAAACAAGTGGAACATTTATTATGAAATTACAAGTATCAATATATCATCACAAGTATTATGATATTACAAACAAGTAGAACAATTATTATGACATTACAAATATCGATATACAGTAAATCTTCCAATATCATGGATTTCTTCCAATCACGGCCAACCGATTGTGTTTCCATTTCGTGATCGCGGTATTTAATTTCGGCCAATCATGGTTTTTAAGCTAGGATGAGTCATTGTTTGTGTCCACGTGTACGATCACCTCTCATCACGACACTTTTCTTGTTTCTTGCACACCGTTAATTGTAATCAGACCAGCATATGGAACGAAGAATGGACGAAGAAAGAAACTTTCTTATTTAAGACAGGATCCTGAGAAGACTTGGGAAACTATAGACCTGTTAGTTTGATTTCAGTTGTGGGGAAAGGTGTTGGAGACATTAATTAAGGAGCAGATGAGGAACCATTTAAATAAATACAAACTAACTAAAGGTTCAGGAAAGTATTGATACTTGTATAGATTGGGCAAAAGATTGGCAGATGGAATTTAACCTGAGCAAGTGTAAGGTGTTGGGGATGGGAAAAAACAATGAAAATAGAGATTACAGGATGTAAGAGGTAATTTTGGAGCGTGTCACACAGGAGAAGGATCTGGGGGTGGTAATAGATATGGAAGGTAAGCAGGCAGCACAGTGCCAGGCAGCTATAGGTAAAGCAAATAGGGTTTTAGGCTGTATAAGGAGGGGGATCATTTATAGATCAAAAGAGGTGGTGTTAACATTGTACAGGAATTTAGTGAGGGCCACATCTAGAATATTGTGTGCAGTTTTGGTCACCACAACTTAGGAAGGACATATATGCCATAGAGAGGGTTCAGCGCAGGGTTACTAGATTGATTCCCGGCCAAACTAGACTCAGCTATGAGGAGCGGATGAAGGAGACAGGGCTTTCTTTAAACACTAGTAAGGAGGTGGTTATGATGAGTTATGATAGAGATGTTTAACATAATGAAAGGTACAGATAAAATAAGTGCAGATGAATTATATTCAGCAGAGTAGACAGTGATAGGACCAGGGGCCAGAGCTTGAGAGTGAGAGTTAAGACGGTAGTAAGGCAGGGGACTTTTACTCAGAGAGTAGTGAATGCATGGAATGGTCTTCCTGGAAAGGTAGTGGCAGCAGAAAAAGTAGATAAGTT
>CM068959.1:31840212-31854736 GCA_035128595.1 Eptatretus atami | reverse complement strand
TAAATGTGCTTGTCGAACTGTTCCCCGTTTCGTTGCGTCCTTTCCCTTGTTTGGAAGTTCCATCTTGCATCACGGAAGGAATTTGTAGGAGGGTGTAAGCACCCGGTAAATAATCACGTCCGTCGGGGCCGGCGATAACACCGCTCGGTTATCACTGAGCCACGGAACGGACCGCTTAAGCGGTTCGTGTCCTCGGCCGCCAGCGGCGAGGTACGATCGCCCGGTTAACTACCCGCGCAGGTACTTAGGTAGGTCGAGTTTGGCGAACAACCCTATCCTGCGCGGGTGGCCGATTGGCACGATTGTGGTGGGGTCGAAAGACCCACCCGTGACTAGCTCCTGGCGGTAGTTCCAAGGAGGTCACGACTGAATTGTCCGTCCGGTGGGCGACGCGGTCGCGATTCGAGTTACTTGGCCGATCGCACGCCGGGCGGACCGAAATTCGTAACAATATTGTTGTCCGGACCATTTTAGGATTTCTGTGTGGAATAAGCTAAGATTTAGTAAATTACCAGCTTTTTTGTTTTGTTCCACTGCAAACCAAAGAAATACATATGTGGATACCACAATATTTATTAATTTCAACAATTTTCTGGAAAGATGGTGCATTATTTGAAAAAAGTGCAAGGGTGCCAATATTTTTAGCCATGACTGTATATTTTGGTTAAGATCCGGATGCATCAGTGGAATACAAAACGTAAACTGATCAGTGTTCAGCCTGGCAGAGGTATGCGCTCCACTGCGTGCCGTTCTCATTTGCTCTGGATTTCCTTCTTTCGACTTTACAACATAAAATGGCCTTATTTTACATGTCGTGTAGATACTGGTCCTTTGAACAATCATTTATTTGCATAAGAAAATGTTTTGGCATTCTGACAAATATACAGCCACAGAAAATGATGATGATCATTATGAAGATTATTGTTATAACACCAATGTTAGAATGGCAACCACTCCACTCTCCACCAAGTTGAATGTCAAATTCTGGGCCAAAAGTAATGCCACATTACCATGCACTCTCTCCTGGACGTGAATCCACCCAACAATGTACTTTCTTCACAGATGTTTTGTATAAACATATAATAGGTGATTATGCTACGAGTATTGAGGAGGTGTAACCTTTGGGAAATGGTGTTTCTCACCAAGATATCGCAGAATATTTCCTGTCTGGTCGAGGAAGCTGCATGCACTTCCAGAGAAGCTGGATCCACAATGAGCGGATTTCAGCAGATGGCGCAGCCTATAGTAAGGTTTAAAAAGGGAACATCGAGAGCTTAACCAGAGACCACAGTTGGGAGAAGAAAAACAAACAAACAAAAAAAAACAACAAACTTTGAAAGAAACCACTAACAGCTCAAAAGATTAGACAAAAATGAGGACAGCTGATCACAAAATGGTTTAAAAGCAATTTCAATATTTCAGCCCAAAGTAGCTGTCATCATGTCTAATACGGCATAATCTCGAAGAATCCATTTTTGGTTACCTGGCCATGGTCGCTTCTCTTGGTCCTCCGAGAGATCTGCTCCCAAAGAGCTAAGTCATTGCTCCGGATTAGTCTGTTCTGCCATAGATTTTAGGTTTGTCATGCTCATTCTACATATTTCACAACTTCATCTCAGACTCGGAAAGTTTTTGGCCTAACAGGTTTTTTTTCATTTCCCCTCAATCACCTCCTACTCCAACTGTTTTCCATCCCCACAATGTGTCCCAATCATCTCTGTAAAATTATACAGAACCCTCACTTTAATGCCTTCCTTATACCTTCTGTTTATGGATTTGAGGATCGGATGTCATGGACTAAATAACTGTCAAAATCTGCAGTGAAATCTGAAAATTTAAAGAAATTAGCAATGGTTCTGTTTTTTAGCGGGTGTGTTTCATTAACAATCATCTTAAAAAGATGCTTGGTACCACAAAACTTTAATATAGACATAAACAGAGACATTTTGAAGGACATTCGAGTATTCTAGAATGCTAAAATACGAGAAGCGGCATTTATCTATTCCATGGACCCTATGTTATGTCGGCAAAAAGAGTTTGACCACTCGCTTTGCCAATTTGTGCAAAGAAGAAGAGGAACACGAACTCGTCTCATGAAGAAGATTCTACAACAGCCTTAGCGGCTCCGCCTCGGACTCTGCAACCTCCAATTGGAGAGCTGAACACTGAACAGGCTCTTCCAAAAAAAACAAAAAAAACATTTTCTTTAAGATTTCTTCTTTTTAATCTTCATTCCCTCTCTCTCTCTCTCCATCAATTTAAACCATTTTAAACAGCAATCTCGACGCACATTTCTCCCAATCTGCTTCCCATTTCACCCCTCTATCCATCTCTGGATGACTCGTAAACCCGTGCCTCATCCATCATCATGTTCATATCGTGCTGCCTTTATTTGTGCCTCAAGTCATCATTGCCATCCCAATCCTGATATTCGTCTTCGTCTCTCCACCCCTGGAATCCTTAAATCCAACCCTTTTTGTATTGTGTGGAAGTATGATGACAAACTCCCTCACATCAGTACCCTCCACCATGTCATCTTCACACCCGGGTTTCCCTACAATGCTCGGCTTCCTCCGATAATGTGTCCATCCGCCCCATTTCCCTACCCCTCCTTTTCCACCCTGCCTCATCACTTCATTCGCTCCGCCGCTCCCCCTTTGCTTTACCTGCATCCCGCCCCCTCTTCGTTTCCACAGTGTCCTACCACCTCTCCAGCATCCCGCCCCCTCCATGATCACCCCACGTTCCATCTCCACGTTCCCCACACCCTTCCCTCTCCCCACTTGGTCCCTGATAGAAAGGGGGATTTAAATAGTCGTCCCTGTTAGGAGGTCTAGGTGCTGTTGACAGGGAGGGGGAACATCTTATAACTCCATATCCCAACTCCATCTTCCTCATATGCGGTGATTTAAACTGTCTTTCATCTGATCATGTGCCTGTGAGAGTCAATATCTTGCTAGCTATTCTCAGAGAACTGCTTCAGTGTCGTAGAGTCTGGCAATTCACCCAAGCTGACTGGCAGGGACTGTGAGCTGCCCTCTCATGTCATGACTGCGACTTAATTTCCACCTCTCCTGATATTAAATCTGCCCGGGAATCCTTCCACACAAGCTTGCTTTCCCTTGTGCACAGACTTTTTTTTCTTTTTTTCTTTTTAACATTAAAGGCTCCAGTCAAGGAATGTATAGCTCTCAGAGGCCAGGCCTTAAATGAAATTAAAAACAAAATTGAAGAAATAGAGAAGTGAAGAGAAGGGAAAATAATAATCCAAGACTTTTTTAGGAACTGGAAACCTGCCTTTTGAATAGGGGCAGGTTAGAAGGGATGGGAAAGATAGGAGAAGGTAAAGAAATAAACATCATAACGGCTCACCCTTGAGTTGCCAATGACCACACAACGATCATGTGACGTCGTGGTTTTCAAAGTTTTTTGTGGTCTCGCTAATGGTGGAGCCATACAAGCAGCCAAGCAAGTTGAGTTTTCAATTCAGAGCAAGGCAATTCGAGCAAGTTGAGTTTTGAGGCAAGATTGAAGAGTTGATATATCAGATTGCTTTAGACTCGACTCTGTGGAGCGAGAACCTCCCCAGATGTGAAAGCAGTACTCCATACAAGGAAGAATCAATCCTTCATATAATTGGAGAAACCTTGTGTAGCAACTTCGTAAATACAGCATCCTTGTACAGAGTACAGCTCTCATATGTGCGGATAATTTAGCTCCACATACAAACTGAACAGAATTGAATCCAAAGTAATCAGACTCATCAACTCTCCCCACCTGACCTCAAAACTATACCGGCTCGAATTCCGCCGCAAAAGTTGGCTCTCTTTCTCTTTTCTACAGCTATTACTTTGGTTTCTGTTCCTGAGAATTTGCTGCTTGTGTACTTCTGCCATTAGCGAGACCACGAAATACTCGCCAAGCCACTACATCACATGATTATTGTGTGGCCATTATGATGTTTGTTTCTTCCCCTCCACTGCCAAATTTTGGAACTCTTTATCTTCTCATGTCTTTCCAAACACACGACGTTCCCTTTTTCAAAAGACAGATTTTTTTTTTTACTTTCTCAAAACCTCCTCAACTATTCTCTCTTTCTTCACTTTTCTATCGATGCAGATCTTTTGTTTAAGGTCTGGCCTCAATGAGGACTCAGTCTGTGATTGGAACCTTGAACATTTTTTTTAAAAATAAAGAAATAAAAAATAAACATCTTCAGACGACAAGAATCTCTGACATCAGAACAGGACTCCCAGTTTCTTCGAGGCAGACTATTTTTACAATGTGAGGTTTCCAAGACAGACTTCATGTTACAGTAATACCAAGTGTGTTTACTGTATTGAGTGGTAAAATTGAAGGGTCTTCAAAGGACTCCGATTCTGCGACAGGCACAGATGGCATCAGTGCACGTGTCCTGAAAACCTGCTCTGCTCGATAATTGTCTCTGAGTCAGTTTCTGTCTGCCAACATCACTGCAATACACATACATGGTGCAACAACAACAATCATCAACTATAAGCCGATTGGCTTGCTTCCAATTATAAGCAAGATCATGGAATCGATCATTGGCAGTTGACATAAAACTCTTCCTTTTCTCCAACGGCCTGATCTCAGATCATCAGTTAAGTTTCAGACCCAGTTATTCGACGTTGGTCATGCCGTTTCCACTTTTCCCAACAATTAATGAAATCCCTCAACCTCACAGGACATCACGGCAATCTCTCTGGATATATCTCAAGCATTTGATACAGTCTGGCATCTCACCTTGATCCCCAAACTCTCTGCTTTATGGTATCCAAGGTGAACTCCTCTAATGGATCACTAACTTCCTCCACTCCCATATTCAGCCTGTAGCTCTGAACAGGATCCTGTCACCACCTCTTCCTGTCAAGGCTAGAGTGCCCCAAGGAATTGTCTTGGACACAGTCTTGTTATTCAACTTCATCAATGATCTTTCTGATTCCCTGGAAAATCTTGCCTAGCTCTTTGCTGATTCTCCCACCCTCTGCTGTATCATTTCATATCTTTCAGAGAGGCAGGCAGCAGCTTCTTCCCTCTCTGCAGACCTTGATAAAATCAGGACCTGGTCCAACACTTGAACTGTCTTTTCACTCTGACAAATCCCACACACTCACCCTATATCTCCAAAAGGACCATCTGGAAAATCGTCCCATCTACTTTCGAAACAAAGTACTTGAAGAGGTTAAGTCAGTCAAACTTTTGGGCCTCACCATCAGCCATGATCTTTTTTGGGCAGACCATATTTCCAAGACCTTCAAAGGCAGCCACGAATGGGCACCCTCGGTTGGTAGGTCTTTCATTGGTCAGTCTGAACTTTTCACAACATACAAGTCCTTCATTTGCAGCTTTATGGAGTACTGCTCTACCCTATTGGCTGTTGCCCCTGCCTCACACCTTCTTCTTGATGCCATGGAAAGCAAAGCCCTCAAAATCATTGGAATCTCCCACAATTTGTCAACGACGTCAATGAAGCTACGTGTCTAAGCTTGTTACTTTCACATCGCAGGCAGGTTGGTGGCCTTTCTGTATTCTACCACCTCCTTTTGGGTCTTGCACCCTCTTGACTCCATCTTACCCAGGTTTCTGCAAGGCACACACGGTCTGCCAGTAAGTATCTTTTGTTCAAACCCAAAAATCCAGGTTCACTGCTCACCTCCACTCATATGTTCCTCTTTTCTCTCGCCTGTGGAATCAAATTCCCCAATCTGTTGAGTCCCATTCTTCCCTCCAGGGCTTCAAGACAGCTGTTCACCACTACCTCAGGTTATCGGGTGTTGCATTATGCTCATGACATCATCTACTCCAAATGACCCCATTCCCAAACACTCTTTTTTAATCCATATTCATGTAAATTTTTCCTCCTCTTCGTTTGTCATTCATCAGTTGGTTTGTTCCTTTTCTGTTTCATTCCTGGCCTTCCCCTTCCTCTTCTTGCTATATTTCATTCAGTTTGTATGTATACAGCTTGTTCATGCCCATGTGTTCTTCTCTCCTTAACAGCTTGATCTCACCCTCACTTCTACTGTACTGTTGGTGTTTCCCACTTTCCATTTTGTTCCCTTGCATTCTGCTCTAGAGCCTCAATAATGTTTGCCAAAAAAATTGTAAAAAAACTGTTATTGATCAAAATTGATTAATTTAAGACTATTAGAGCAAAAACAGATCGAATGCTGTTACCACTGCTCTACAGTCAACCCTAATATGGCTAACAGGGAACATCTGGTGAATGGAGGCACTGTTGCAATCACTCACCAGCTGTAGGATCTTTCCATGTTCAAGGACAATTTCAAACACGTTCTCTCGAGAAACGGAGTTCAACTCACGAACCCCTTGAACCTGAACCAAAAGAAAACATTATCAGCACAATTTCATCAAACTCTCCACCAAAATGATGCAACAATGCTAATACTTATAATAATGTTAACAAGGAGTTATCTTATAACAAAGACAATAAGGCTGAAGGCGTTATCGTGAAGCAATTAGTAGCACACGATGGATCATTTCCACTGGCATACAAGACGATGACCTTTAATGGTTGACTTTGAAATTACAAAAATGTCAGCAATTTTATACCAGGAGCGATAAGAGCACTATTAAACAATCGGAATACTAATGTACATCTACTTTTGACCTAACAAGCTAACCCTAATTTGAAAAGGACAAAAGGATTTAGACCTTCAGCAAAAGAATAATTACAATGCTGCTCAATGCATCCTTTAATTCTCTATTGGAGGCTCATGATACAGGAGTTTCGTGAGTCTGCTGAGTAAAATATGAAAGGGTGGTCAACCAAACACTACATCCACAGGTGAGACTGCCTATATCACCTGTTCAAAGAAAACCTTCTTGTGTTTGAAAAGTACCATATAATTTTAATTGTTTTTTGTTTTTTCAGGTGTGACAGCAGATCTAACATTTAATGCTGAAGGAGAGCTTACTCTATGATGCAACAACCCAGTGAGCGAAGCACCAAGACGGTATCAAAGTTTGGAGAATCCATATTCGTGCAAGTTATGAAAACAGCCATGCAGTAAACACACGAGCAACAACCTCTCTGATGAAAATGAAACTCAGACATTCTTCTCGAGAATTTGTCATTTATTAAATACAGTGAGTGCCTTTACAAAGTATTCACACACCCCTCAACTATTGTCACATTTTGTTGTGTTATAGCCTGAATTTAAAATGGATTCAATTAAAAAAAATTGTCACCGATCAACACAAAATACCCCACAATGACAAAGTGAAAACATGTTTTTATAATTTTTTACAAATTATTTAAAAATGAAGAGCTGAAATGTATTGCATCAATAAGTATTCAACCACTTTGCTACGACATTCCAAATTGAGCTCGGGTATGTCCAATTCCCTTTGATAATCCTAGAGATGTCTCAAAAACTTGATTGGAGTTCACCTGTGGCCAATTCAATTGATTGGACATGATTTAGAAAGAAACACACCTTTCTATGTAAAGTACCACAGTTGACAGTGCATGTCAGAGCAGAAACTCCATCATGAAGTCCAAGGAACTGTCCGTAGAACTCCGAGATAGAATTGAGAGTAGGTATAGCTCTGGGGAAGGGTATAAAACAATTTCTAGAGTGTTGAAAGTTCCCAAGAGCACAGTGAGCTCCATCATTAGGAAATGGAAAGAATATGGAACTACCCAGACTCTTCCGAGAGCTGGCCGTCCGACCAAACTAAGGGAGGCGACCAAGAACCAAATGACCACTTTTACAGAACTACGGAGTTTCTTGACCGAGATGGGAGAACCTGCCGGAAGGACAACAGTCTCGATAGCACTTCACAAATCGAGGCTGGATGGGAGAGTGGCCAGACGGAAGCCACTCCTGAGAAAAAGGCACATGACAGCACATCTGGAGTTTGGAAAAAGGCACGTAAGAGACTCTGGGAGCACGGGACAAAATATTTTGTGGTCTGATGAGATGAAAATTGAGCTCTTTGGCCTACATCTGGTGGAAATGGAGCACACCTCATCACTCATCTAACACCATCCTCCCATGAAGCATGGTGGTGGCAGCATCATGCTATGGGGATATTTTTCAATGGCAGGGACTGGAAGACTTGCAAGGAGAGAGGGAACAATGAATGGAGCCAATACAGGCAAATCCTTGAGGAGAACCTGCTTCAGAGTGCAAAAGTCTTTAGACTGCGGCGAAGATTTACATTACAACAGGATAATGACTCAAAGCATACAGCCAAAGCAACACTGAATGGCTTCAAAACAAGATTGTGAAAGTCCTTGGTGGCCAACCATAACAAGATTGTGAAAATGGCCCAACCAAAGCCAGATTTGAATCCCATTGAGAATCTGTGGAAGAGTTGAAGATTGCTGTTCACTGATGCTCCCTATCCAACATGACAGAGTTTGAGAAAATGCAAGGAAGAATGGGAGAAATCCCCAAATCCAGATGTGCAAAGCTGATACAGACGTACCCAAGAAGACTCAAAGCTGTAATCACTGCCAAAGTGCTTCTACAAGTATTGACTCAGGGTTGAATACTTATTGATGAAAGACATTTCAGATTTTGTTTTTAATTAATTTGTAAAAATTTCTAAAAACATGTTTTCACTTTGTCATTATGGGGTATTTTGGGTATAACCGGTGACAAATAATAATAATAATAATAATAATATAATAATAACTTTAATCCTGTTAACTTCAGGCTGGAACACAACAAAATGGGAACAACAGCTCAAGTGAGCACAATATACGCCCGAACAAGAAGGTATATACAGAATTGTGCTACTACATGGAAAACAGCATCCTGGTTGCCATGGCAACCACTTTAGATGACGAACGTATGTCGCGCACCACCGTCTCCACAGTCTGTACCTATGTACCAAATATGAAACGTGAAAGTTGAAAACTTGGGAGTTAGAGTGGGACAGGAACGGACGGACAGACAACAGACGGACGGACGGAGACCGGTATCACATAATACGCCCCGATATATATATATATATATATATATATATATATATATATATATATATATATATACGGGCGCATAAAAAGGCAAGGGGTGTGAATACTTTCTGAAGACTGTAATACTGATTGTTTATTGTTGCTGTGTGTTTTTCATGCAGAGGTTTTTGGAAGTTACATTGACCCGTAGAGCACTCTGCAGTGGTACCTCCTGTGTTATTGGGAATGGAATGAAATAGGTGTGCTCGTGTGTTTTTTTTTAAATCATGGCTAGTACAAATCAGAGGAGGGTGGAAAATCATCACAACTGGAAAGGGGTGTGCATTCACTTTTGGTGGAGTTCTACAGTTGGGGTTTGACTTATTCAGAATAGGACCCGACTATAAACTGCCTTCCTGGGAACTTCATGAGGAGCACTTTGGATCATGTGTCAGATTACACTTCCATTTGTGACGTTTTGACTTTCCTGTTCTACCAGTGAGGTAGGTAAGCTCAGAACATTTCTGGGATTGCTGGGGGATGAGCGTGAAATCATCACCATGGCAGAATTTTATACGTCTCACTGGAGAAATGCAGCACGAGTGCCGTTAGCAAATGAGGAGCAGCCAATATTGTTATTATCCTTTCACATATGTTAAGGTGTTAATGAAGATTAAGCAACAAGTTCAAAAGTTTCTCAATGTAACTTCCAGATTTCTGCATGTCACTGAGGTTCCGTGAACAATCATGGTCATGACTCCGTGCTGTTGTGCAACAGGATTGGATGGCTCCAATAAACTACATACATCAGAGCTCACTACTACTATATTACTACTCTACGGCCCCATTATGAATCCCACCTTATTGTAGGGTTGGCCAGGGAAGGGTTTTATCCCAAGGCATCCAAAAATTGTCTTCTCGGGCCTGACATTTGACTGGAGCCGATTTGGGCCTGAATTTGTAATTCTTTCATTGTACCGGACATAAGTCATCTATTCTTCATGAAAGACACCTGAGGATATCTAACATCCACCAACTATTACTAGCAGATGGGACATTATGATGCAACATTATACCTCCGAAGAACCAATTTGAAGGCTTATAGTTTGTGCCAGGAATTAAACCCAAACGAGACAGCTCAAAGGTAAATGCATTCAACTACACCATCGCGTTAGACTTTACACCTCAAGGATGTGAGAAGACATTTTAATCAAGACTGATACTTTGTTAATGTCTTGGTTCAACTCCATGCACGATCACACCTGACGATAATTGGCAAGTGGTACCATGACTGCATCGGAGAAACAATACTGTCGTGAAATTCCAGCTTCTGTTTGGGTCAAACATCGAAACCACGTCACCAATTCATTCGAACTCTTCCTGATGTATGACCATGCGTCCTCTTCATCATATAGTTCTTGTCATTAAATAAATGACATGGCATTAAGTTGGCTTCTTAAACCTTAAGACATTAATAAAACAAAAAGAAGGAGCTAGCTAGTTGGGTCAAGAGCAGGGGTATCAAAAACAATCTCAAAGTCAAGTGACATAGGTTGGCTTGCAGGCCCTAATGCTAACTGTCAGCACACTCGATAATGGCTTACCTCATGGATGTTAATCTTGCCACGAGGCTGCAAAAGGGAAATAAAAAGGAAATTAAAGAGCACGATGACGAATTCAAAGTCTATTTTGGCTTACTCCGTGCCAGACTGTGAGCTCAGAGAGGCCTCGTTCAAAAATACAGATCCAAGCTTCTTACTTGACTCGACCACCTGCGATGAATCACCAGCTACAATCACCCACAATCGGCACACCTATTGTTATGTACACCATCAATTCACAAAAAAAACAAAAACTGGGAAGCATTACAGGCCATGATATTCTCTTTTCCTATACAGTCAAAGGCTACATGTTGAAATGCTCGGCATTATAAAACATAAAAGCACAATCGCAAACAATTCTCTTGATGCAACATCCCGAATTAAATCATCTACTGCAAACTTGTCTGGGTTGCCTTGTTTGTCGTTTGTCATTCACGCATGAGCACATTAGCTCTTGATGCTGAGATCCCCAGGTTCAAATCCCATACGAGTTGTCGAGGTCTTCATCGTCTAGTCATGTCCATGACATGTTAAAGGCACATTGGCGTCTCCTAATGCTTTCATCCTGCATGTATGTGTACAAGCTCTTTCATGAGTCTGACACTGTCAATAATATTGTCAGCAGGCCTATTTTTATGATGCACAGACTGGCTGAGGTTTACCATGATACAATTAGAGACGATCCGTTATATGCAGTCGATATTCAATTGCATCAGGAAGCACATCAACAGCAATGGACGCAGGTGACATTTCAAATATATATATATATATATATATATATATATATATATATATTATATATATCATGACTTTGCCCCAGTAAATACTGATATAATTAAGTGTTGGCAAGGGAGATATATGAATCAGAGTGCATGTTTTGGTATTTACAATGCAACCTTCAAATCAAAATACTGGGTAGCTCTTTGGATTTCTCTCCATGACCACCGCACTGCTGATTCACGCATTTCATTATAATCAACGAAAAGAGCCTTCCACATATTATAGACGAATAAAAGATGGATTTTATAACCAATCGTCTTGATTTGTCCCATATTTTACCCCTTGCATATCTTCTCCTACCCCTCCGCCCACCCCGCCCTTGCACATTCTCCTTACTTTCCTTTCTCCTGCCAAAACTCCTTTTTCCTTTTATCCCCCACCCCCTGCCCCAACCACCATCTCTCCTCCAAACTCCCTACTCTACATTTGATTTATTCAATTTGCGAAACGCCCACAACTGGATGAACAGCTTGGTTTCTCAGTGGGAAAAGCCATGTTGCATTGCTCTCACTGCTATGGGTTTCATTCCCAGGGCTGCCCCATGGAAAAAGTCCACCTACCTGGGATTGAGTGTTGACCTGCAAAGGACTACTTATAGCCAAAATGTATTTATACACGTTTTTGGTACCCCGATGCTCCACATGTTGAGGTCGTGGAGAGAGTCACTTACCTCGGCAGTGATATTCATGGTCTCTGTTAGCTGTGAGTCAGAGGTCAATAGACGTCTGGGTCGGGCCTGGGAGTCATGGATTCACTGGATAATGGGGTGTGGCGCTGCCAGTACCTGTGGCGGGAGGACGAAAGTCTGAGCCTTCAGGTCCTTGGTGCTTCCAGTCTTGCTCTATGGATGTGAGACTTGGACTCTGACAAAGGATCTGAGACGGAGACTTAATTCCTTTGGTACCAGGTCTCTTCGGAGAATCCTTGGCTATCGCTGGTTGGACTTTGTGTCCAACGAGCGGTTGCTGAGAGAGACTCGGATGAGATTTGTTACCCGCATAGTCGTGAGCATCAAGCTGCGGCTGTATGGACATGTGGCTCGTTTCCTGATGCTGATCCTGCTCACCAGATTCTCTCAGTGAGGGAGTCTCATGAGTGGAGAGGCCAATGGGCCACCACGTGCCTCGTGGTTGCAGGCAGGTTGATCGGCATCTCAAGGAGATTTTGATGGCCAGGCATCTGCCTGGGGAATGGCCACGACAGGCCCCTGGAGTACCGGCGGAAAGTGGACGCAGCGACGCACTGCTCTGGCATGCTCCATTACCTGACCTGACCTGATGCTCTGTCAGGGTAGGGCTCAACAAAGACACCCACCAGCACCCTCCCTTCTCCTCCCCCCCAAACCTCACACCACAACTACCTACCTACATCATGCTATTCTGGTGTGTATGAAATGTGGAGAACTCACTCTTCTCCCCCTTCGCCCCCCCTCCAAAATAATCACCACATTGAGGTAAACAGATTGGTCAGAAATGAAGCCAAACATGAGCTTCACTGATATTGATGAAATGAAGAAGAATGCATGAAAGAACCAGCTGCATTGTCTTCATTACAAAGCATTGAAAGGGGATCATCAGGTGCAGTTTGAGCCCAAAACAATGCTGCTCGCCCACCCTTTCCCTGCTTGTGCTGAATCAAATAAAAGTACACAACAGTTCAAACAGCTTTTTCTTCAACTTCAACATTGAAAACTCTTAGGATCCTTAACATCGTGTCAACCGTGAATGGTGGTGACATCACAACAGACGTAGAATCAGATAAAAAGCTATGTCATTTGGAGACTCCCTTTTTGGCACACAAAGAAACTTAACAATGCCCTAAAGCTGGATCATCAGGTGCAATTGCTGTGTAGGTTCTCATGAAGTCAAAGGCAGTGGGATTTAGCTCCACATATACGTTTGTGCTGTTGTCCTTTTAAAAAAGAAAAATAAATTTGGATTTCGTTCATGCAGAGGAATACTGAAAGATTCCATTCAAAATGGGTTAATAGTGAGGGTTCAATCGGACAATGGGAATTCGATGCCAAACGTGGGATTTGCAGTTTCAGATCATTAGTGCATCCAGGCCGTCATTCATCAAAATGAAACGGTTCATAAACCTTTGTGGTCGCTGCACGGTTTGTGTGTCATCACCTCCTCCAGCAGTCTAGACTGACGAGTGCTTTAAGATACACCTGTTTTGATGATGTTAAATAATGTGCAGAGTGTGCGCAGATGTTTTTGATGGTGGACTTAACGTCTCTGCTTGAAGCCACCGAAGAAGGCTCAGTGTGAAGCAAGGCCACCATTGCATTAATGTAGAATAGAGATAGGCCTCACAAGTCACACATGGCTGGGATGCAAACATGGGATTTTCTCATATATTTCTTGGTTAAATTTTTTTTTCTTCAGCTTTTAAAAAACGTCACAGCTGTCCTTTTGATTGATTTGTGGACACAATCCGCTTGCATTAGATAGATTGCGTAAGTGTTGTTGCTGAGCCTCGAGGGACTCCTGATTGATGCCAGTTTCATTCAATTTGATTGTGCAATATTTCATTCACTGCAGGCCATGAGTGGATGGGAACGAATTTCAGGGGGAATAGTAATTCAAATAATTCGGGCATCGAGACAATAGACTTCACCAGGAAGATTTGTTCTTCATTCTTCACTGGCTTTGTTAACTGTGTGATATATATATATATATATATATATCAATATAGGTTCCTGTTCTTGTGTTGGTAGATTTGGCTGCCGGGTCGCTATCCATTCTGGAGCACGGCTTGCCGCTGATGCTATGTCCTCTACCAGTACAGTGGAACTCATTTTCGCCAACCTCGGAAGGATGACAGCCAAGTCGACCCCACCTGGTGTAAATTTAGCACCAACGGGGCTCAAGCTCAGGATCGAGGATCTCAAGCCAGCCACCCTAACCATAGCAAACACCAAGCTGTGTGTTATATATATATATAATATATTTATAAACACACACACACACACACACACACACGGCCAAAAGTATGTGGACACCCCTTCTAATTAGTGAATTTCGCTATTTCAGCCACACCACATTGCTGACAGGTGTATAATGAAGCACACAGCCATGCAATCTCCATAGACACACATGGCAGTTAGTTCATCAATTTTATCCGGCTAGAGCTGCCCCGGTAATGTAAGTGGTGTTACTGTGAAGTGGAATGCGAGGAGAAAAGAAGA
>CM068959.1:31815112-31836559 GCA_035128595.1 Eptatretus atami | reverse complement strand
CCACTCCCACGAAGACCACCTACCCCATTGCCTTTTATTTTCTCCTTCATCTCCTCTCTCTCTCCCAAAATGTGAGTTACCTGCTCTGCCCTCCCAACTCCACTCTTTCTCCTGTCATCCTCCCTTCTACTACTTATCTTAATAATAAACCCATTAATTTCGTTACACCCCTGAAAAACTAGTACAGAGACGTAAATAAATGAAGTTCTTTGTTTACAATCACAGTTTTCTGTCACGTGCCATTTACAGGAAGCCGATTCCGTCTTTCACTTGTGGGTGCGGCGACTGTACCACTGATACAGCATCCCACCCCCCCCCCCCCCAACCCTCACGCACCCAGTAGGTTCGAGTAGGAATTTGTCATTTTTCAGGAATAACTCACCTTAGACTTCATGAAGGACAAGGTTAGAAATCTTTAACGTCCACAAACCTAAGCGAGCATTACGGGACACAGCAAGTGTAACGTCCATCCGAGGGACGGCAGAATCGCCCAGCTTATGAAACAACCGGGATGACAGTATCATCGCTGGGTCGGGATTTGAACGCAGACTAGATAGCTGAGAGACGATTACACATAACACACCTGATTTTTGGAACAATATTTAAATGGTTGATCCAAGTTTATCGAAGAACACCATACTGGTCAAACAAAATGTTCCATGTATTTAATTGAGAGTTCCAAGCTGATAAATTCCAACTGGTGATGTCATGGATCAGGATCACAGCCACCATGCGTGAACAAATCTCACATGTACCAAAGCAGTAAGGCATTTGTTAGCATTATTAAGATTTTGAAACCATGTACGAATTGTAAATACGATCCTCCCAAGCTAAGCATCGGTATGGATTGGTTGACTATGATAGGTAACAGGTAAGTGTCGTGAAAGATGGCCCAGTTGGAAGCCCTCTCTTCAACAAAGCCATCATGCTGTGACTCCATACCTGCAAATAATGATTGAAAATGACTGATTCACCAGCCTGGCTGTTAGATCCTGCAGCACAGTTATTACCCCACAAAGAAGAAGTTAAGGCGGTTGTCTCTTCTGCTTCTACTCATTCGGAGACCATGTAATCAACAACATGTCCATAGAATATGTTAAGGGGCATTTGATGGACGGAGGTTACTGTTTTCACCCCTGTCTGTTTGTTTGTTTGTTTGTGAACAGTATTACGGAAAAATCTGACGGATTTCGACGAAACTTGGTGGGGGGGTTAGGTATGGTCCAAGGATCATGCCATTCGATTTTGACTTGGTCCAAAGTCCAATATGGCCGCTATGGCGGCCATTTTGAAAAAATATTTGAATTTTTGTTTTTGCATTTCTACATGTTTTAAGTGATTTCCAACCCCCCCCCCAAAAAAATATTGTTAGAGAAAAAAAAACCAGAAATTTTTGCAACTTTTTTTTCAAAAAATTTCGATTTTATTTGAAAAATATTTGAATTTTTTTTTGCATTTCTACATGTTTTAAGTGATTCCAACCCCAAAAAAATATTCTTAGAGAAAAAAAAACAGAAAATTTTGCAACTTTTTTAAAAAAAAATTTTTGATTTTATTTGAAAAATATTTGAATTTTTGTTTTTGCATTTCTACATGTTTTAAGTGATTCCACCCCCCCCCCCCCAAAAAAAATTGTTACCCCCCCCCCCCCCAAAAAATAGAGAAAATTTTTTTTGCATTTCTACATGTTTTAAGTGATTTCCAACCCCCCCACAAAAAATATTGTTAGAGAAAAAAACCCAGAAAATTTTGCAACTTTTTTTTCAAAAAAATTTCGATTTTATTTGAAAAATATTTGAATTTTTTTTTTGCATTTCTACATGTTTTAAGTGATTTCCAACCCCAAAAAAATATTCTTAGAGAAAAAAACAGAAAATTTTGCAACTTTTAAAAAAAATTTTTGATTTTATTTGAAAAATATTTGAATTTTTTTTTTTTGCATTTCTACATGTTTTAAGTGATTTCCAACCCCAAAAAATATTGTTAGAGAAAAAAAACCAGAAAATTTTGCAACTTTTTTTTCAAAAAAAATTTCGATTTTATTTGAAAATATTTGAATTTTTTTTGTGCATTTCTACATGTTTAGGTGATTTCCAACCCAAAAAAATTGTTGGAGAAAAAACAAACAAATTTTGCAACTTTTTTTAAAAAAAAGTTCGATTTTTTTTTTTGGCATTTCTACATGCACGTCGATCTAGTTTAGTTTATTCAATCGTGGTTCAGTAGAGTCTGATCCGTTTTGACCTACAATGAATAGGATATTCAGTCACTTACGTGACCCAGCAGTATTGGCGGCGGAGGTTTTGCACTCTACCGAGTGCTCCCCCTCTAGTTTATGATGCAAGTATAAATTGCAAAATTTAGATTTCTCCCCCACTCTCCATAAACCACCTTTGTGAACCCACCCAATCTCAATTCCTTCAACACTCCCTTTCGTTTAGTGAGTGGAACACCTTGTGAACGTCCAGGCATAATTGGCCGGGTTTGCACAAGTATTAAATAACTTGTCCCTTCGGGATAATATGTCCATGTTGGTTTAGAGAGGCAAAACTGCGCACACACACACACACACACAAACTCACCGTGGAACAGTCTCTCATGAGGTAATAGAGGAGGGCATCGTTTCGTAACACGAACCAGTAACGGCGCCAGTAGAGTCGCTGAAGTGGGATGGGAGGGGATGAGGGAGGGAGAGATATGATTATATTTTCACATTTAACTCCACAAAGTCATCCGTTTCAGTTCAAGATTCTATTTCTGATGATGGTGAACCAGACATTTGGGTCACTTGTGCTTTGGTCTTGAGAGGGTGAAAGAGAGAATGAGGTGATGAGAGTACAAGAGAGGGGGAGAGAGAGAAGGGAAAGCTCAGGGGCTTGAGAGATGAGTGGGGAGAGTAAGGGAAGAGGTTTGGGAGGGAAGAGGTTTGAGTATATGGTGAAGGGAGGGGTAAACATACACAACACCACACAATTTGAAATTCAATAACTTGATCAGTGCCCAATTCAATTGCAGTCTTGGGATGTTGGCTCAAACACACCAGCAAAAATGGAAGGGGATGAGAAATCAAGACCTTTTGTATGTTTTTTTCTGATCAATTGGCATCCTGGAAGTGAAAACTGTGGAGTGAGTTTGGAGAGAGGGAAGGGAATGGGTTAGGGGTCAAAATGCTACTTCATGTACTATGTCGATGGCCAAACTGGCTTGTAGTTCGTGGTACAATATTGCAAAGGGACTTCGCAGGCCAGAGTTTGTACGGAGCCTCCGTAATGTACTGACCCTCTTTCTTTCTGCTTGAAGGCAGGTTTAACGCTGCCAAATCGGTCTCAAGGTGGAGTATTACAATAGGTGGTTTGCCATTGTCTTGCCAGCCATAGTTAGGACAGGAATTTGTAATTTGTTCGTGGTGCCGGCGATAACTCGTTCACCAAATCATGCTGGCAGACAGGATACGCAGCTTCATGTCACTCTGAGGAATGACACACTTTGTGATGCAACTTAGAGTCGGATTGGGAATCGAACCCAGACAAAACAGCTCAAACGCAAGTGCGTCAGACCTTGGAGCTTGTGACTATATGGCAGAGAAGAGAAGACAAAGTTTCTTTGTGGTTTTTTTGTAATCACTTTGTCAACACAATGAAAGGCACCACCGATGATCCGGATGGACAGGTCCAACTGGTGGTGATAACCGCTCTGTCAAGTCCCCTCCCTCACCCTCAGGGGACAACACCCGACTGTGGAGCAATGTCTGTACTTATCAAACAAATAACCTTCAAATATACACCTGCCTCTGATCATCACTATAAATATCATCTATTGACTCACAATTGTGTAATACTCAGGGTCATGATACTGTCCATCTCCCATGTCTGACCCAGTTGGGATTTTTAGTGAACTTTGGTATCAACAGTTTTGTCTTCCTTGGAACTCAAAACGATTAATTTCCTTAAACAAAGGTTTCTAACCATCACATGCTTTGTGCCTGGTATGTTAAAGTTAACAGCATACACCTCAAGGCTCTTTAACATTAATAAGTCGTTCGAAATTAACGAACTAATCAAATCCCCTGTTTAAAAACAACAACACCAACAAAAATAACACCGACATGAGCCGTTCAAATAGTTCTCAGAAATAGTCCAGCAAACGTAAACTTTCTTTTTCAATGTATACAAGTAGATCTCGTTAGCGAGGCAATTTGTTTTATAAACTATAGCAATCTCCTCGAAACTATCTCGCCTGGGTTCGAATCTCGACCCAGCTATAAAGTGCCATTCTGGTGTTTCACAGGCAGGGTGATTCATCAATATGTGTGTGCCGTCCCTCGGATGGAGGTAAGACCGAGTATCCCGTCTGGCAGCATTCGTTGGCGGACGTGAAAGATCCCACGATGTCCTTCGCGAAGAGTGGGCGAGCCATCGCCGGCATCCTGGCTAAATTCCAACTCCAACCTTAATCAAACGTCAGACCTGGCCGACCGGTTCGTAAAAGACTTGGAATCAGCTTCCCAGGGGGGTCACCACAAGAGCGTGAGAATAATGGTGGCCGTTTAAGAAGTAGTTGTAGTAGTAGTAGTAGTACTATATTGAAGAATAAATTAAATTGTCTTAAACTATAATTGTATCTCATCCCAAGAACATTTTGTGTTCCACTCTTCCATAAAGCCCAAAACGAGTGTGTGTGTGTGTGTGTGTGTGTGTGTGTGTGTGTGTGGTGTGTGTGTGTGTGTGTGTGTGTGTGTGTGTGTGTGTGTGTTGTGTGTGTGTGTGTGTGTCCCTATTCTTGTATTTATGTGATCTCCCCCCTCCCCATCATCACACCTCCTTCCTTCTCTCGTACATGCTTGGTATGTACACCTATTTCATACATCGAACCCTGCCCCTCTCTCTCCCACAATCACCACCATCAGCACCAGCAGCACCAGCACCACCAGCAGCACCAAGCAACCATTCTCGAAACTTGGATTCGGTACTTTTAAAATCGGAGGTTTCGTAACCGGTGTAAACAGCTGGATAAACGACCTGTGCCCAGGTATACCCTTACAGTCGATCCCGCTGCTTCTCCAGAAAACCCGCGAACTTCAGCTGTGGCGTCGCCTCGTCCATCCTGATCCTCCGACACGTTGGGAGCGCCGGTGCCGAAGTGCTCACGAGATCCCGACCGAGTAACTCTCCCTCTGCCACGCCCCCCTATACACAGCGATGACGTCACAAACACACACCCGTAATTGGAGCCACAGGACTTAACCCTTCATCAGTTGCCTCATTGGGGTACGTCACCGTCCCGAGCCGGGAGCTGTCTGTCCTTCAGCGATCAGGACACCGAGCCAATGCGCTCGGTGTCCCATGGGTGTTTAATTTGGCGTTAACGCGTGTACCTACATCTGTACAACACTCAACGAGCCGTAAACTTGGAGTGCGTCGAACGCCGAGCAAAGAACACTCACCCAGCGATGACGTCACAATGGAGATCAAGCGTTCAATCACCTGTTATATACAGTATATGAAACACGTCCTTACAGATCCGTGCCACGATGCAGTGCCCCTTCCGACGCTATGACAGTCGAAACCTCGAACCCGGTTGCTTCACATTCAGACCATTGTCCACTTTAGCTAAACATACAAAAAAACCCACAAAAACACCCGACGATCTTCAACTTCCAGCAACAAATGCCAGCGGAAGACAGCCAGCTTAACGTCCATGCAAAGAACATCCCGACAATTCACAGCCGGGTCAGGAATCGAACCCACACTGCACAGGCCACACGTCAACTGTGTATTAAGGGGACAGGACGGGCCACCAAAGGTGTGCTCAAGTCGCTGAGAGTGGATTCCGCTCCAGCGTAATCAGGCCGAGCACACATCACGGAGCAGAGGTGTATAAATGGTAGATCGTTGGATGAAGTCAGGTGTGCCGTCACTCAGGTAAGGATGAAGTTGGCATCACCATGTCGTGATCGAGCGACCACAGTCTGGGTGACGCCTACACGAGGAGCTGGAGGGTAACCCAGGGGCTGCGTAATGTGGGTTACCTGTAAATTACACCTAATTGATCACCATGACTTCATCCTCCTCCTTATGCCCGCTCGGCAGGAGATTAATCAACCTGTGGCCGTCCCAACCTGGTGAGGTTATTTATTTTTTTAACCTCATCTTCATCTTTCAGGAACACAAAACCCAGATTGCCCAGGTGTGTTCCCATCGAAATATGTTGCTTTCGCTGTTTGTGCTGCGTCAGCAAAACCTGCACAGTCCCCCCACGTGACAAAACCAGTTTACAAGTTGCACTCCCACCACCACAAGTATATAGCGGAGGTCAGGATGAGGTTTCTCCAGTCACGGCACTGTGGATAAACTTACAATGCAACAACTCATTATCCACCACAATTGTACGAAAGTCAAACATCCTGCACACAAAGGAAATTTGAAGGGAGCGGAAACAAAGCGTTGCTGTTACCGAAGATATTTTGTGGCAAGGGTTACACTGGGTGGTTTGCCATTGCCTTCTAAGCGTTGTTTGTCCGGTGTGTGCGTGTGCGTGTGTGTGTGAGAGAGAGAGCAGCTGACATAGAAACAAAGAGAGGACAAAGCAGAGACCAAAGAGACGAGGAAAGAGAGACCAAAAGAGAGGACAAAGAGAGACAGAAGAGAGACAAAGAGAGACAAAGAGAGACAAAGCACGAGAGAAAGAACGCCAAGAAAGATCTAAGCTGATTGCTCAGGGGACCGAGAGGCAGAAAAAAGACGGAAGAGGAGAGGCAGAAAGAGAGGAGAGGATAAAAAAAAAGAAAGAGAGGAAAAGAGAGGAGAGGGAAGAGGAAAGTGAGAAAGGAGAAACGAGGACCGAGATAACGACGGGAGGGAGAGGGGGAGGAAAGGACGGGAGGAGAAGGGGGGAAGGAAGGAGGGAGGAGGGAAAAGGAGGAGGAAAGAAAAAGAGAGAGGGAAGAGAGGAGGAGAGGGGGAAAAGGGCGAGGAACAGAGAGACCACAGAGAGACAGAAGAGCACCAGAAGAGACCAGAGAGACAAGAGGAGAGGACAAAGAGAGAAAGAGCCGGGGGAGCACCAGAAGCAGAGACCAGAGAGAGAGACAGAGAGACCCAGAGAGAAGGAGAGACAGAGAGACAGGGAGACAAAGACGAAAAGACAGAACGACACGAGAGAAGATGAGAAGAAAGAAAAAGGAGAGAAAGAAAGGAAGAGAAAAGAGAACAGAGGGAGCGACCCGAGACAGAGACCCAGCAGACAGAAGCACAGAGGAAGGAGAAGAAGGGAGGAAGGACAGTGAGAGACCCAGAAGAGCAGAACAGGAGGAAGGAGAAAGGAGACAGAGAGGTCGAGAGGAAAGAGGTGAGAAAGGGAGAAAGAGAAAAAAGGAGGAACGAGCGAAGAAGGAGGAAGGAAAGAAGGAAAATAGAGAGGAGTAGGGAGAAGAGAAGAAGAGAGCGAAGAAGAAGGAAAGAAAAGAAGGAGGGAGACCGAAAAGAGAGGGAGGAGAGAAAGAGAGAGAGGAGAGAGAAAAAAATGGGAAAGAAAAGCGGAGAGAAGAGAGGGGAGGAAACGAAGAGACCAGAGGAGGGGCGAGTGAGGACAGGAGCAGAGAGCGAAGGACAGAGAGGAGAGGACCCCCCCCCGACAGAGGAGGAGGAGAGCACACGAGAACCAGGAGAAGAGACACGAGCAGAAAGCAAGAGAGACAGAGAAGAGAGACAGAGAGAGACAGAGAGACAGAGACGGACAGAGAGACACGCAGGGAAAGGAGGCAGAAAGAGAAAGCGAGGAGGCAGAAGACCAGAGAGACAGAGTACAGCCAGAAGAAACAGAAGAGGACAGAGAGACGAAGAGAGACAAAGAGAGAGGAGAAAGAAGGAGGAAAGAATAAGACACGGAGGAAAGGAGAGAAAAAGAGAGAGAAAGAAACCAATAACGAGACAAGAGCGAGGAAAAGATGAAAGAGAGGACAAGAGAAAGACGAGAAGCAGGGGAGAAAGAAAAGAGAGGGACAGAGGGGAGAAAAAAGAGAGAGAGGAAGAGGAGGAGGGAAGAGGGGGGAGGAGCGGAAAAAGAAGAGACCAGAGAGAAAAGAGAGAAAGGAGAGCGGAAAAGACAAGCAGGACGGGGGAAAAAGGAAAGGGAGGGGAGGAGAAGAAGAGAGGAAAGAAAGGCAGAGAGAAAAACGGAAGGAAGGGAGAGGGAAGAGGGGAGGAAAGAGCGGGGAGGGAGGGGGAAGGAAAGAGGAAAGGAGAGGAGGGGAGGGAAGGGAAGGAAAGAAGAAGAGGGGAAACAGAAAGAAGGGAAAGAAAACGAACGGAGGGAAAACGAGAGGAAAAAGGGTGAGAGCAAGCAGAACGGAGGAAAAAAGAGAGGAAGAAGAAATAGCGGAGAGAAAGAAGCAAAAAGAGAAAAAAAGAAACAAAGGAGAATAGAAGAGGAAGGGAAAGGGCGGAAAGGAAGGAGGAGGAGGGGGAGGGGAGGAAAACACGAAAAGAAGGGGGGGAAAAAGAAGGGAAAGAGGGGGAGGGAAAGAGAGGGAAAGAAGGAGAGGAAGGGAGAGGAAAGAGGCGAGAAATGAAGAAGAGGAAGAGAGGGAGGAAGGAGAGGAAGGAAAAGAGGAGACAGAGAGAAGAGAAAGAAAGAAAAGGACGAGCAGAGAGAGAGGGGACGCGGGAGAAAGACACGAGGAGAAAGCGAAGAGACGAGAAGAGGAGGGACAGAGAAGAAAGAGAGAAAGAGGGAAGCAGGAGGGCCCGAGAGAGGAGAGAGGGCGACCAGACACCAGGCAGGAGAGGAACACGAGACACGAAGAGAGAGAGAGAGAGGAAGAGAAAGGGGGAGAAGGAAACGAGAACTGGGAGAAGACCCAGAGAGAAGAGAGGGAGAGAGGAGAAAGAGGAGAGGGAGAGAGAGAGAGGGGAAACAGAGAAGGGGAAGGAGGAAGAACCCGAGAAAGAGACAGAAGAGGACGAAGGGGAAAGCAGAAAGGACGAAGAAAGAGACCGGAGAGGAAAGAAGAAAAGAGGAGAGAAGAGAGAAAAGGGAAGAGGAGAAGGAGGAAAAAACAAAAAAAGAGAAAGATGGGGAGCGAAAGGACAGAACATGACGAAAAAAAAGAGCAACAAAGAGAACAGTGAGAGAGAGAGGAGAAAGAGGAGGAAAGGCAGACAAAGAAGAGGAGCAGACACAGAGAGAAGGGGCGGAGAGGAGAGAAAGAGACAAAGAGAGACAGAAGGGAGAAGGGGGAAAGAGACAAACAGAGAGGAACGAGAGAAGAGCACAGAAGAAAGAGAAAAGAAGACAAAAGAGACAAAGAGAGAAATGAAGAGAGAAAGAGACAAAGAGGAGACAGAAAGAGACAGAGGACAAAGAGAGAACAGAGAGAAAGAAAGGAAAGGAGAAAAGAAGAGGAGGAGGAAGAGAAAAAAGAAAAAAGCAAAGAAGACAGAGAGAAAGAGAGAAACAAAGAAGACAGGGAAGAAAGACAGAGGGACAAGAGAAGAGACAAGAGAGGAAAGAGAGAAAGAGGACAAAGAGGCAGACAGGAGAAAGAGACAGAAAGAGACAGGAGACAGACGGAGAAAGAGACAAAAAGAGAGACAGAGAGAGAGACAGAGAGACAGACGACAGAGAGAAGAAAGACAGAAGAAGATGAAACGAGAACAGGAGACAGGAAGGAGAACAGAGACAGAGAAAGACAAGAAGAGAGACAGAGAGACAGAAGACGGTAAGAACAGAGCGAGACTCAGACCTCGGAATGAGACGGGTGCGAGAGCGAGGACAGAGATCAGAGAGAAAGACAGCAGAAAGGAGAGGACAAAGAGAGAGAGTGAGAAAGCATAGGAGAAAGAGTCAGAGGAGGAGAGACCAACGAGGAAGAGATGAGAAAGAGAGACGGAGAAGAGAGGGTGCAAAGAGGACAAGAAAGAAGAGAACCGAGAAATGACGAAGCAGAGAGAAAAGAGAAAGAGAGAAAGAGAGACAAGAGAAGAAACAGACGAGAAAGAGACAAGAGCAGACAGGAGAGAAAGAGACAAAGAAGACAGAGAGACAGAGAGACAGAGAGAAAGAGAGACGAGAAGGGCAAGAAAGAGAGAAAAGAGAGAGAGCAGAAGGAAAGAGACCAGAGAGACGAGGACGAAACGAGAAAAAGAGAAGAGAGAGACAAGAGAGACCAGAGAGAAAGAGGGACAAGAGACAGAGAGAAAGGAGCGACGAGAGAAAGAGACAAAGAGAGACAGAGAGACAAGAGACAAGAGAGAGGAGGACAGAGAGAAAGAGAGACAAAGAGAGAGAGACAAGAAAGAGAAGAGAACAAGAGAGAGAGAGACAGAGAGAAAGAGACGAGACAGAGAGAGAGAGAAGAGAAGAAAAGAGAAAAGAGAGAGAGGAGAAAGAGAAGCGAGAAAAGAGGAGACAAAGAAGAGAAGAGAAAAGAGACAAAGAGAAGAGCGAGGCGAGAGAGGACGAGAGAAAGAGAGAAACAGCAGAAAGGAGACAAGAGAGACAGAGAGAAAGAGAGAAGAGAAAAGAAGACAAAGAGAGACAGAGAGAAAGAGACAAGAGAGACACGAGAGACAGAGAGACAGAGAGAAGAGACAAAGAGAGACAGAGAGAAAGAGACAAAGAGAGACAGAGAGAAAGAACAGAAAGAGAGAAGAGAGAAAGAGAGAAAGAGACAAGAGAGAGACAGAAAGAGAAAGAGACAAAGAAGACAGAGAGCACAGGAGAGAAAGAGACAAAGAGACAAAGAGACAAAGAGAGAAGAGAGACAAGAGAGAAGAGAGACAGAGCAGAAGCAGAGAAAGAGACAGAGAGACAAAGAGACAAAAGAACAGGAGAGACAGAGAGAAAGAGAGACAGAGACAGAGACAGAGACAGAAGTTACCGCCACGCAGCCCGTCGGGTGGAGGACAAAAAAAAAGTCTCCACGTTCTCTGGGTTAATTTGGCAAGAATCGACGTCTGTAAACACAACGGCCATGATGGGACGCCGACAGGAATAGCTGAGTGAAGTTCGTTGAAGTTGCGCACTGTAGGTGGGGTACACGTGCGAGGACCCAATCTGTCCATCGAACAAAAAAAACATAAACCAATTTACTCAGCACATGGAGCCCAATTCCGATGACCACACAAATTTGTTTTTTTTTAATACAATGTCGAGGCTCATATGAGAGCTAACACACAGAACGTAAAACAAGGGGAGCAGGAGACAAGAGGGGTGGGAGAGGGAAGTAAAAAACAGTGTGGAACAGAGACATGAGGAGATCTGTGGAAGGGAGAGGGATGGGGTGGGGAACATGGGGCATGGGGATACAAGATGGACACTACAGGGACTTTGAGGTCCTTAATCATACAGGACTTTCAGCCTTGACATTACAGGACTTTCAGTCTTACTTGCAGGACTCATGAGGAAAGCAGGGAATATTGAAGGAGGTGGTTGGGCGTGATGAACGGGGTTAGAAAAAAGATCTCGTGGTTTGGGCAAAGAAAAAGAGAAAGAGATAAGGAAATAGAAAAAAAGAGAAGATAAGGCGAAAAAGCGGAAGGGAAAGATAGAGGAAAAGAAGGATAGGTGTGGTGAAGAGCTGTTTTGAAGAGCGTGAGCGGAAAAATTGGATTGAAGGAGTGTGGGAGTTTGTTCAAAAGACAGGAAAAAAAAAGAATGAAAGGTGAGCAGTGATTTAGTGATTTTGGTAGCTTTAAGAGAGGGGGTTGCTGACGGACATTGAGTGCCCTGCGGAAATATTGGGGGAAGATAAGAGATGGTGGTGAAGAGCTGTTTTGAAGAGCTGGAGGGAAAAAATGGATTGAAGAGTGTGGGAGTTTGTTTCAAAAGACAGGAAAAAAAAAAGAATGAAAGAGGTGAGCAGTGATTAGTGATTTTGGTAGCTTTAAGAGAAGGGGTTGCTGACGACATTGAGTGCCTGCGGAAATATTGGGGGAAGATATTGCAGACAGAGCAAAGGGGGGGGGAGGGGTAGGGCCGGAGAGGAGGCGAAAGAAACAGAAAGACCCAACCTGCCTGCGGTGAGAGAGTAAGACACCCAAAGGACTCAGCCTCATCGTGGGAGATGCCAATGATCCTAAATGCCTTTGTTTCCACAGCATGGAAGCTGAGAAAGGTGAGAGGCGGGAGCACCAGCCCAGAGGGGAGCAGTACTCCATCAGGCTGCGGACAAAAGGCTTTGTATGTGGTCAGGAGCTCAGGTGTGCCACGAAAACATTTGCACGATGGAGATTCCCAGTCGATGACTGGCTTTGGAGGCCAGCTGTTGGAAATGTAGCTTTCCAGGAAAGATCATGGCAGATAGTGAGGACCCAGAAGCTTGAATGAAAGGACTTCTCAAGAGGATTGTGAGAAAGTACATGGGGGGGTGTGGGGGCTTCCAGACGGTCCTTTCGGAGAGACATCATCAGAGTGTGAAATTTGTCCAGATTGAAAGACATGTTCCATGTGTTGGACCAGCCTGTATTTTATCCAGATCTGCAGAGAGTGAAGAAGCTTCTGCTTGCCGATCTGAGGAGACAGATGGTACGAGCAGAGGTGGAGTATCCAGAAAAGAGATAAAGAGAATTTTCCACAGAGTCGGAGACATCATTGATGAAAACCAGAAAAGAACAGGGCCCAGAACGCTCCTTGAGGAACCAGCCTGGACAGGAAGAGGGATGAGAGAGCTCCATGAAGGGCCACATGTTGGCTGTGACAGGAGAGGAAGTCTACGAGCCATGAGTGGAGTGGCCTTGGATACCATACGAAGAGACTTTGGTGAGCAGGTAGGGGTCCAGACTATATATAAAGCACACGATATGTATCGGGAAATGGCTTCTGATTTAATGTCTGGCATTGAGATCTCCATCCATTTTGGAGAGCAGAAGCAGCATATCCAGCATAGAGTGACCTGGTCTGAATCCAAGTTGATGATCGGCAATCAAGCCATTCGAGAAAAGGAAATTTAATGTCTGAAGTGATGATGGATTCCATAACCTTGCTGATGATTGAGAGAAGGCTGATTTGTCTGTAGTTGCAGGGATCTGCTTTTGCACCTCTTTGATGCAGGGCAGTAATGTTAGTGATTTCCAAGCTGATTGCAGAACCTTCAGCAAATGAGAGGTGAATAGAACAAGGAGAGGATGAGCAAACAGCAGAGGAGTAGGTTTTTAGGACATGTGATGCCGTCTGGACTGGTTGCAGAATCTGAGTCGAGGTTTGATGTTAAACTCTCCACCTTGTCAGGAGAAAAGACACAGAGTCCAGGACAGCTGGGTGTGACTGGTTAGGTGGGTACACAAAGCGATGGGTTTGGCACATAAGATTTAGAAGCAAACACTGAGTTAGGCATTCAGCCTTTTCACGTGCAGTCTCAGCTGTGCGGCCATTTCAGGGAAGGGAGGGGATGGAGGGGAACATACACCAGAAACAGACTTAACTAGATGCCACCAGAATTTGAGAGGGAGACATGTTTGAGGGTTCAGACTTGAGATTGGAAAGATGTTGTTTTCTGGCTCTCCTGAGGGTAGGCACACACTTGTTCCAAGCTTTGCGGAAGGAACTGAGATTGCCTTCAGTTGGATTTGCCTTACATGAGGTGAAAGCAAGTTGTTTCAGGCCAACTGCCTCGCCCCAAGCTTCAGTGTTTCATGGGCGGAGGAAGGGTAGGACAATTGAAGACGAGATGGGATAAATCTGTGCATGAGAGAGGAGAGAGGAGGACAGAGAGAAGAGAGAAAGAAGAAAAGGAGGAAAGAAGGAAGGAGAGAGAGAGAGAGCAAGTTTCTTTGAAAGAATTCCAGGACGAGTTGATGTCGGAGAAAGTAGAGATGGAAGATCAGTCCAGAAGTTTGATAGCGGTTGAAGTCCCTGCCACTCGGCCTGAGTGAAATCCAGATTCGACGGCGCTCAGGTGGTTCTCTAATAACAGCCAGAGAGATGTCTACTTTAACAAGCACGTGGTCAGATGAACCGATTGGAGCGGAGGAAGAACAGCAGATATTTTCAGGGAAATGGTCAAAATCACATCCATAAGAGATGGAGTACTGTTGGTTGAGATCCGTGTCAGGAAGTTGACAGATTGTGTCAGTCCCAATGAGTCACAGAAGTCTTTTGCTGAAGTGTCATGGCAGGTGAGAGAGGTACCAACACCCAGCCAACTGGCGTGATGACAACTGAAGTCACCACACACATAATATGGCCAAAAGTATGTGGACACCTGCTCATTCAACATCTCTTCCAAATTCATGGGCATTAATATGGAGTTGGTTCTCCCCTTTGCTGCTATAACAAGCCTCTACTCTTCTGGGAAGGCTTCCACGAGATGTTGGAATATTGCTGCGTGGATTTCTTGCATTCAGCCACAGAGCATTCGTGAGGTCGGTCAGTGATGTTGGGTGATTAGGTCTGGCTCGCAGTTGGCATTCCAATTGGTCCCAAAGGTGTTCGATGGGGTTGAGGTCAGGGCTCTGTGCAGGCCAGTCAAGTTCTTCCACACCGATCTCAACAAACCATTTCTGTATGGACCTCACTTTGTGCACAGTGGTATTGTCCTGCTGAAACAAGAAAGGTCTTCCCTAAGCTGTTGCCGCAAAGTTGGAAGCACAGAATCATCTAGAATGGCATTCTATGCTGTAGCGTTAACATTTCCTTCACTGGAATGAAGGGGCCGAGCCCGAACCATGAAAAACAGCCCCAGACCACTTATCCTCCTCCACCAAACTTTGCAGTTGGCACTTTGCGTTCAGGGAGGTTGTGTTCTCCTGGCATCCGCCAAACCCAGATTAGTCCGTCGGACTGCCAGATGGTGAAGTGAGGATTCATCACTCCAGAGAACGCATTTCCACTGCTCCAGAGTCCAATGGCGGTGAGCTTCACACCACTCCAGCTGACGCTTGGCATTGCGCATGGTGATCTTCGGCTTGTGTCGGTGTGGAAGTAAAAATAATTAATTCCATCTTGTGACATATAAACATGACATTTTGGTCATAGAAAGCTCTATGGGTCACATGACTATTGCAAAGCACTGGTGTTTCTGTATTAGTCATGCTGAAACAATATTTTTCATGTTGAGATGTGTTCTTTGTCCACAAATTATCTACTCATTTCTCTTTAATTTTTGCTTTTAAACAATATGGAAGTATAAAATCTGCTGTAAAGTATAGGGTAAAACCACTCTGCAAAGAATGGTTGTGTGGAAGAAAAATAACTATATTCATGTACTCTCAATTATAATTGTTGCTGGTACTTTATAAATTAAATTTTTGTGCTGTAGTCAAATTGGCTGTCAGTAATGTTTTCCTTTTCCCAAGAGTCTTTTGACTTACACATTGAAAAAAGGAATATTTTACGATGAAAAAAGGTCTTGCTCGCTGCATAGAAACAGGGTACCTTGTTGATACCACTGCAAACTTTTGCCAAGATTGTGTCATTCTCGACCTCCCACCCAAAGTGACACGTATTACAGTTTGAGTTTTTCTGCCGTGCTCTCACCCTCCATTCTTTGGAATGTCAAATTGTGTATAAGAAGAATTGCTTCGGGCTTTTGTTTCAGTGAAGTCCATTCGAAATTTTCAGTGAATCATTCAATGTTCTTCCTCCGTATATATATGAAATTAAAGATTCTCCATTTGTGTGCTGATCCAACTTGTGGAAATCGAGTTCTTTTCCACCACAGTTGGCATCCACTGAATTGAGATAAACGATTTCTCGAGTGCTCAAGCTGGTGGTGCTCTGCTGGTGCTCAAGCAGTTGCTTGCGAACCCGATCAAGAATTATCCGAGCAAAGACGTTGCCTTGCACTGAGAGCAGCGTCACCCCTCGGTAGTTGTTGCAGACCTGGCGATCAACCTTCCTTTCCAGAGAGGACAAAAAGGACCCTCTTCCAATCAGTTGGGATGATGCCTGTGTTCCAGGCAGAGCACAAGAACTGCAGCAATGACATGAGTACAGCATTTCCACCAGCCTTGAGAAGCTCAGCATGGATGCCACAGATCCCAAAGCTTTACCATTTCAAAAGGATCACCGCAGCCTGTGTTTCTACAAATGAAGGCGGATCACAGTTGATTGATAGGGTCAGCAATAGGGATAGTAACACCCCTGACATCCAACTCAAGAGCTGGTGGATCAGCCTGGTACAGCCGTCAAAATAACGGACCCAGCGGGCCCTTACTTTACGGACTCCTATCTCAAGAGCCTACCACCCTCCACGATAACTGCAGCACAACAAGGGACAGGCTTGGATGAACGCAATGCGCCAATTCCCCTGTAGGCAGGATGAGAATCACTTGACCACAGGTGATGCTGTACCCCTTCACAGATTCCTCGCACATAGGCCCTCCTTTTCCACACTTAGCGCACGTACAGATTTACGTCTCAGCTCCTGAACATCTCAGCTCTGCCACTAAGCCTGGCCCTGCGACTCTGGCCTATAGTATCCAGTGTCCCTTGCGAGACAAAATTCTTCTTTGCCCGATGGTGATTCCAATACATCACCGGCAACACAAGGCGGTTGTCTTGAAGGCACTCCACAACTCTTCAGGTTTCCTCAAAGCACCCAGACCCCCCAAATCCCCACTCATCCTGTTCGCAAACTCCTCAGCTACCCTCTCATCCTTCGCTTGCCAACATCCAGCATAGGCAGGGATTGAACCATTCTCCCAGATTTAAGCTGCAACTTCAGAGTTGCTACACCAATCCTGTAGTCGGTATTGAGGAACTGAGCACTCCGGTAGACCCTGCAGTTCTGGATCATCCTCCAGCGACCATAACGAGAACATGGTCAATCTCCTTTGCCACACGCCAGCTTGGAATACCAAGTCCAGTGATGAGCCTGCGGCGCTGAAACCATAAAACACCCACCCTAAGTCATGACTTCTTGCAAAGTCAAGGAACTTAGGGCTATTCTGGTTCACAGGTCCAGCCCATGGGGACCAACACATGTCTCATAACCATCCCTATCAGTCCAGTCGACGCACTGAAATCCCCCAAGACTGGAAGGTCTCTCACCTGGGGCAATGATCAACACAGACCGAGCGCGGGCATAAAATGTGTCTGCAGGTGAGATCACTCGCCTCAGTCAGAGCATATACGAGACCAGAGAGACAACACCCAAGGAGTGACGAATCCTTAGTCTCATAATACACACGTTGACCGTGTTACTTCATTTATCATTGGAGTCAGCTTTTGGACACAGCTACAGAAAATCCTTGGGCATAATAAGATCAGAGCGACCAGACAATAGTAGGTGTAACCCCCTGCCATGATCTCACCACCATCAGGTCTCAACCTCAGAGATGCTGCATAGCTATGTTCAAAACACTTGAGCTCAGATGATAACAAAGACAATGATCATCCTCTCTTTGAGATAGGACATTCCAGGCACCACCCAAAGGGACCGCCTCAGTTAACCCAAGGAGACCGTCGTCTGGTGGACGACACCTCAGCACCACTCCACCAACCCCCCCTACCCTCCCCCTGACCCTGCATGTTTTCCCATGGTTTTCCTCCTATCATCAAGGAATGGGGTCCTGAAGACTTTGCCACAATCCTGTCATCCACTGAGCTGCCCTGCGAACAGCAGCAGCACAGGAGGTACCCCCACGGAGTGGTTTTTCAGATTTCCTTACATTTTGGGTTTTGCAGAGTGAATTGTTTTACGGTGGCCGGAATGCAAATCCTGCAACCAACCTCCTACAAAAAAGTCACTCAACTGCAGGAGACGTCCGCAGACATATTGGGCACTAGAAATGGATGGCCGTTGGCTCACAAGGAGCTCCTCCACCCTTTAACAGGTTGTTTTTAATCCTGCTGGGTGTCCATATCCGTACACCCTCCTCACCAGAAACCTGTTGGGGAGATGGTTTAGTCGCTGACAACCCGACCATGAAACAGCTTAGTACAGGTTTACATGTACCTGTAGCAAGTCAGAGATCTAATCTGGCTTGACTTGTCAATAAATCTGGTCACCTAGTAGACCCAAGGAGGACTCAACAAGGTAGACTCCAGGATCTGGTTGACCCAAAAGAGGACTCAACTAAGGTAGACTCCAGGATCTGTAGACCCAAAAAGGACTCAACTAAGGTAGACTCCAGGATCTGGTAGACCCAAAGAGGACTCAACTCAGGTAGACTCCAGGATCTGGTAGACCCAAAGTTCTCAATCTACCCTCGATCGATGCCCTGCATCCTCCTCCAGGATCTGGTAAATCCAATGTTCTTACATCCATTGCCAGAAAAACTGTAGCCACAGCTAAAATCCATGCAAACATTCCCACAGCCCAGTGAACCAAGTAAAACTGTATCTCTTGGTATCTGCATGTCAATGTTACTGTCGCTCTCCCGACTACATGTTCTGCAAATGGTTCAAACATTGGCTCTGCCAAATCTGCTCGCCCCTTCAGTAACATCCCAATGCCAAAGTGCTGCAAGACCAGTTTAACTTCACCATTGGTTGTACAAGTCACCCAACCCCAAGCGGGCCTCAACAGAACCATCAACGTCACCTTTGAGAATAACAGAAACTTTCGGTTCTGCCACCTCTCCCGTGATGGTATTGTCCCGAGTGTTCAGCCGCTCCTGCATCATCTCATCCATCATTTCTCTAGTCATTGTGGCCCCACAAGCCTTATCAACTACCACCTCTCTTGTCCTGTGACACGAGTTTCCACTTTTGCACCTCTTCAGCCAAACCATCACCCTGGCGCATAAAAAAAATCTCAACTCCTCTACCTGCCATTGCATTCTGGCATCACACAAGCACGATGGAACTCCAGGTCCTTGTTATTTCCTTTGTCAATTCTTTAATTTGTTGACCCAATTGTCCTTCCAACTTTTCCCTTGTTGAGTCACCAATTTCTGTCCAAATTCTCCAGTCTGTCCTCTATGGGTGTTCCATTGTTTTCTCCATTCCATCAATTTGTGCCCCCAGTTCCTGTGTTATTCCCTTCTTATTTCGTTCACTACCTTCGCCACCTAAGTGTAAGGAGGTTATGTTCACCCCTTTCTGCCTGTTTGTTTGTGCGCAGGACATCTCAAAAAGTTGTGGACGGATCCGAATGAAATTTGTGGACAGTTGGGTTTGCTACAGGGATAAATTGGTTACTGTAATTTGTGGAAGATCCGGATCCGGATCAGACTACGAGAATTTTTAAGTGTTCTTCATCAATAGTGACGGGGCTAAAACGACATATAGCACAATATCTCAAAAACTTATGGACGGATTTGGATGAAACTTTGTGGGTGAGTTGGTTAGGAGACAAGAACAAGCTGATTAAATTTTAGTTTCAGGACACAAATCCAGATCCAGCCTAATAGTGGAATATAAAACGTTAACTAATATCAGCCTGGCAGAGTATTCTCTACCGAGTGCCCTTCTTGTTACGCTCGCCGAAGGATTCGGAGAGGTATTGCATTTGGTTTAAATTGCAATGGTGATGTACTGTACAGTAATTTGACTCCAAAAGAGCACGCACAAGAAGGGCAGTCCGTCTCAAACACTTCCTGCAGAGCTGCAACCATGAAGCATGTCCCAAGTCAATATGCAAATTCTGTACTTTGAATACCAAACCATAGTGAATGTATCAGTAGTATGTTATATGCATGCATACCTGGGTGCAGCAGGCCGTGGTTAAGAGGAGTCATGTGACCCACCATGTCCCGATGCTTGCTGTGCTGGCTGTTTGGTGCCCGTGGCAGAATAGACCTGTTGTTCCCACTTCAGAGTCTTCGTTCTCTTGACTATTGAATGTCCCCTGATATAGGATGTCCTTTGTGTATGCCATTGCCTTTTATCCAGCATCGTTGAACAAGTTGTTTGAGGGCTTGCACTTTTCAGTATGTGGACGTCAAAAAAAGACTGGAATCTTTCCGTGGACCATCCTTTTAAGTGGAGCAACATACAAGCATCTGCTCATGACAGCCTCAGGGATTGGAGAGAATGTCACGTTGGGTGGGCAATGTCGGGCAATGTAAATCCATTGGAGCTAGAGTCCGAGAGCCTTACCCTGAGACTTGCTCACTATGAGACAACAAATCTTCATGTGGGTTGCGTGAAATTCTCTGAAAAACGTTTCGGTTTCAAAATCTGTTGCTGACAAGATCAAGTTCTATTTTTGTAATTACAAGCAAACAGGGCGTGGATGAAACAAAACTCATTTGTAACCCATCATAAACCCTCAAGAACATTTGGTTCAGCGAGAAGTGTGGGACCTGCCCTTCTTGTTCCACCGGATCACAGCAGAACACCCACCAACAAAACCTCAGAGTAGCATCCTTATAATTACTCCACCACGAAGGTGGATAGAATTATGTTTTCACCTCTGTCTGTCTGTCTGTTTGAACAAAATATCTCAAAAAGTTGTGGACGGATTCGGACAAACTTGGTGGACGAGTTGGGTAGGTGACAATAACAAGGAGATTAAATTTGAGTTCAGGTCCGAATCCAGATCCAGCATATCGGTGGGATACAAAGCATAAACTACTCAGCATGGCGGAGGTATGCGCTCCAGCGAGTGCCCTTCAGTTTTTTACAAAGAAGGATCAAATTGATCCTCTTGTTATCATTCATACGGAGGAGAATCAAAGTAATTTCTTTATAATTCACACAGAGACTGATCAATTTGATTCCTTACATTCACACAGCGAGGATCAAATTGACTCCTTTAGTGTCATTCATACAGAGAATCATGAAACTGATTTCTTATAATTCAAACAGAGGAAAAAATCAGTGACTCCTTATAATTCATAAAAATAGAAGAAACAAATTGATGTGAAGCTTTGCAGAGATTAACTTAATCTTTCAGTGTTTGTCACAGACACATAGCAATATAGCATAACCATTTTGTCACTTCATCTACCTTTAGATAACCACATGCAAGCGATCCATGTCATCTTGGCCGAAGCAACGAAACCACCAGTCTGTAGTCAGATCAGGTCAGCTATGGGAGCATGTGCCAGAACAGCACGTCGCTGCGTCCACTTTCCACCGGTACTCCAGGGCCTCCGTCTGGCCATCCCCCAGGCAGATGCCAGGCCCATCCCCATCTCCTTGAGTGCCGGTCAACCTGCTCAACCACGAGGACGTGGTCGGCCCATTGGCCTCCTCTACTTACCGAGACTCCCTCGCTGAGAGAATCTGGTGAGCAGGATCAGCATCAGGGAAACGAGCAACATGTCCATACAGCCGCAGCTGACGCTCACGCACAATGCAGGTAACAAATCTCATCCGAGTTTGCTCTCAGCAAACACTCGTTGGACACAAAATCTGACCAGCGATAGCCAAAGATTCTCCGGAGACCTGGTACCAAAGAATTAAGTCTCCTTCTCAGATCCTTGGTCAGAGTCCAAGTCTCGCATCCATAGAGCAAGACTGGAAGCACTAAGGACCTGAAGACTCGGACTTTCATCCTCCCGCACAGGTACCGCAGCTCACCCCCATATATCCAGTGATCCATCACTCCAGGCCCGA
>CM068959.1:31800017-31814369 GCA_035128595.1 Eptatretus atami | reverse complement strand
CCTTCCCTGAAATGGCCGCACAGCTGAGACTGCACGTGAAAAGGCTGAATGCCTAAACTCAGTGTTTGCTTATAAATCTTATGTGCCAAACCCATCGCTTTGTGTACCCACCTAACCCAGTCCACACCCAGCTGTTCCTGGACTCTGTGTCCTTTTCTCCTGACAAGGTGGAGAGTTTAACATCAAACCTCGACTCAGATTCTGCAACCAGTCCAGACGGTCAGCCCACATGTCCTAAAAACCTACTCCTCTGCTGTTGCTCATCCTCTCCTTGTCTATTCACCTCTCATTTGCTGAAGGTTATCTGCAATCAGCTTGGAAATCATCTAACATTTACTGCCCTGCATCAAAGAGGTGCAAAGCAGATCCTGCAACTACAGACAAATCAGCCTTCTCTCAATCATCAGCAAGGTTATGGAATCCATCATCACTTCAGACATTAAATCCTTCCTTTTCGAATGGCTTGATTGCCGATCATCAACTTGGATTCAGACCAGGTCACTCTATGCTGGATATGCTGCTTCTGTCTCCAAAAATGGATGGAGATCCTCAATGCAGACATTAAATCAGAGCCATTTCCCGATACATATCGTGTGCTTTATATATAGCTGGCACCCTACCTGCTCACCAAAGTCTCTTCGTATGGTATCAAGGCCATCTCCACTCATGGCTCGTAGACTTCTCTCCTGTCACAGCCAACATGTGGCCCTTCATGGAGCTCTCTCATCCCTCTTCCTGTCCAGGCTGGAGTTCTCAAGGCAGCGTTCTGGGCCCTGTTTCTTTTCTGGTTTTCATCAATGATGTCCCAACTCTGGTGAAAATTCTCTTATCTCTTTTCTGATGACTCCACCCTCTGTTCGTACATCTGTCATCCTCAGATCGGCAAGCAGAAGCTTTTCACTCTCTGCAGATCTGGATAAAATCACAGGCTGGTCCAACACATGGAACATGTCTTTCAATCTGGACAAATTTCACACTCTGATGATGTTCTCCGAAGGACCGTCTGAACCCCCCCCATCTACTTTCTCAACAATCTCTTGAAAGTCCTTTCATTCAAGCTTCTGGGTCTCACTATCTGCCATGATCTTTCCTGGGAAAGCTACATTTCCAACCTGGCCTCCAAAGCCAGTCACCGACTGGGAATCCTCCATCGTGCAAAGTGTTTTCCGTGGCACACCTGAGCTCCTGACACACATACAAAGCTTTTGTCCGCAGCCTGATGGAGTACTGCCTCCCCTCTGGGCTGGTGCTCCCGCCTCTCACCTTTCTCAGCTTCCATCTGTGGGAAACAAAGGCATTTAGGATCATTGGCATCTCCCACGATGAGGCTGAGTCTTTGGGTGTCTTACTCTCTCCGCAGGCAGGTTGGGTCTTTCTGTCTTCTTTCGCCTCCTCTCCGGCCCTACCCCCCCCCCCCTTTGCTCTGTCTGCAATATCTTCCCCCAATATTTCCGCAGGGCATCAATGTCGTCAGCAACCCCTTCTCTTAAAGCTACCAAAATCACTAATCACTGCTCACTCTTTCATTCTTTTTTTTTTCCTGTCTTTTGAAACAACTCCCACACTCTTCAATCCATTTTTTCCTCCCAGCTCTTCAAAACAGCTCTTCACCACTCTTTTCTCGTTCAGAGGGGATGGAGGGGGAACATACACCAGAAACAGACTTAACTAGATGCCACCAGAATTTGGAGGAGGGAGACATGTTTGAGGGTTCAGACTTGAGATTGGAAAGATGTTGTTTTCTGGCTCTCCTGAGGGTAGGCACACACTTGTTCCAAGCTTTGCGGAAGGAACTGAGATTGCCTTCAGTTGGATTTGCCTTACATGAGGTGAAAGCAAGTTGTTTCAGGCCAACTGCCTCGCCCCAAGCTTCAGTGTTTCATGGGCGGGAGGAAGGGTAGGACAATTGAAGACGAGATGGGATAAATCTGTGCATGAGAGAGAGGAGGAGACGAGACGACGAGAGAGACAGAGAGAGAGAGAGAGAAAGAGAGAGAGAGAAGAGAGAGAGAGAGAGAGAGAGAGAGAGAGAGAGAGAGACGAGATGAGGAGAGAGAGAGAGCAAGTCTTTGAAAGAATTCCTAGGACGAGTTTTGTCGGAGAAAGTAGAGATGGAAGATCAGTCCAGAAGTTTGATAGCTGGTTGAAGTCCCTGCCACTCCGGCCTGAGTGAAATCCAGATTCGACGGCGCTCAGGTGTTCTCTAATAACAGCCAGAGAGATGTCTACTTTAACAAGCACGTGGTCAGATGAACCGATTGGAGCGGAGGAAGAACAGCAGATATTTTCAGGGAAATTGGTCAAAATCACATCCAAAGAGATGGATACTGTTGGTTGAGATCCGTGTCAGGAAGTTGACAGATTGTGTCAGTCCCAATGAGTCACAGAAGTCTTTTGCTGAAGTGTCATGGCAGGTGAGAGAGGTACCCCACCCAGCCAACTGGCGTGATGACAACTGAAGTCACCACACACATAATATGGCCAAAAGTATGTGGACACCTGCTCATTCAACATCTCTTTCCAAATTCATGGGCATTAATATGGAGTTGGTTCTCCCCTTTGCTGCTATAACAGCCTCTACTCTTCTGGGAAGGCTTCCACGAGATGTTGGAATATTGCTGCGTGGATTTTCTTGCATTCAGCCACAAGAGCATTCGTGAGGTCGGTCAGTGATGTTGGGTGATTAGGTCTGGCTCGCAGTTGGCATTCCAATTGGTCCCAAAGGTGTTCGATGGGGTTGAGGTCAGGGCTCTGTGCAGGCCAGTCAAGTTCTTCCACACCGATCTCAACAAACCATTTCTGTATGGACCTCACTTTGTGCACAGTGGTATTGTCCTGCTGAAACAAGAAAGGTCCTTCCCTAAGCTGTTGCCGCAAAGTTGGAAGCACAGAATCATCTAGAATGGCATTCTATGCTGTAGCGTTAACATTTCCCTTCACTGGAATGAAGGGGCCGAGCCCGAACCATGAAAAACAGCCCCAGACCATTATTCCTCCTCCACCAAACTTTGCAGTTGGCACTTTGCGTTCAGGGAGGTTGTGTTCTCCTGGCATCCGCCAAACCCAGATTAGTCCGTCGGACTGCCAGATGGTGAAGTGAGATTCATCACTCCAGAGAACGCATTTCCACTGCTCCAGAGTCCAATGGCGGTGAGCTTCACACCACTCCAGCTGACGCTTGGCATTGCGCATGGTGATCTTCGGCTTGTGTGCGGTGTGGAAGTAAAAATAATTAATTCCATCTTGTGACATATAAACATGGACATTTTGGTCATAGAAAGCTCTATGGGTCACATGACTATTGCAAAGCACTGGTGTTTCTGTATTGATCATGCTGAAACAAATATTTTTTCATGTTGAGATGTGTTCTTTGTCCACAAATTATCTACTCATTTCTCTTTAATTTTTGCTTTTAAACAATATGGAAGTATAAAATCTGCTGTAAAGTATAGGGTAAAACCACTCTGCAAAGAATGGTTGTGTGGAAGAAAAATAACTATATTCATGTACTCTCAATTATAATTGTTGCTGGTACTTTATAAATTAAATTTTTGTGCTGTAGTCAAATTGGCTGTCAGTAATGTTTTCCTTTTCCCAAGAGTCTTTTGACTTACACATTGAAAAAAGGAATATTTTACGATGAAAAAGGTCTTGCTCGCTGCATAGAAACAGGGTACCTTGTTGATACCACTGCAAACTTTTGCCAAGATTGTGTCATTCTCGACCTCCCACCCAAAGTGGACACGTATTACAGTTTTGAGTTTTTCTGCCCCGTGCTGCTCACCCTCCCATTCTTTGGAATGTCAAATTGTGTATAAGAAGAATTGCTTCGGGCTTTTGTTTCAGTGAAGTCCATTCGAAATTTTCAGTGAATCATTCAATGTTCTTCCTCCGTATATATATGAAATTAAAGATTCTCCATTTGTGTGCTGATCCAACTTGTGGAAATCGAGTTCTTTTCCACCACAGTTGGCATCCACTGAATTGAGATAAACGATTTCTCGAGTGCTCAAGCTGGTGGTGCTCTGCTGGTGCTCAAGCAGTTGCTTGCGAACCCGATCAAGAATTATCCGAGCAAAGACGTTGCCTTGCACTGAGAGCAGCGTCACCCCTCGGTAGTTGTTGCAGACCTGGCGATCAACCTTCCCTTTCCAGAGAGGGACAAAAAGGACCCTCTTCCAATCAGTTGGGATGATGCCTGTGTTCCAGGCAGAGCACAGAACTGCATGCAATGACATGAGTACAGCATTTCCACCAGCCTTGAGAAGCTCAGCATGGATGCCACAGATCCCAAGAGCTTTACCATTTCAAAAGGATCACCGCAGCCTGTGTTTCTACAAATGAAGGCGGATCACAGTTGATTATAAGGTCAGCAATAGGGATAGTAACACCCCTGACATCCAACTCAAGAGCTGGTGGATCAGCCTGGTACAGCCGTCAAAATAACGGACCCAGCGGGCCCTTACTTTACGGACTCCTATCTCAAGAGCCTACCACCCTCCACGATAACTGCAGCACAACAAGGGACAGGCTTGGATGAACGCAATGCGCAAATTCCCCTGTAGGCAGGATGAGAATCACTTGACCACAGGTGATGCTGTACCCCTTCACAGATTCCTCGCACATAGGCCTCCTTTTCCACACTTAGCGCACGTACAGATTTACGTCTCAGCTCCCTGAACATCTCAGCTCTGCCACTAAGCCTGGCCCTGCGACTCTGGCCTATAGTATCCAGTGTCCCTTGCGAGACAAAATTCTTCTTTGCCCGATGGTGAGTTCCAATACATCCACCGGCAACACAAGGACGGTGGTCTTGAAGGCACTCCACAACTCTTCAGGTTTCCTCAAAGCACCCAGACCCCCCAAATCCCCACTCATCCTGTTCGCAAACTCCTCAGCTACCCTCTCATCCTTTCGCTTGCCAACATCCAGCATAGGCAGGGATTGAACCATTCTCCCAGATTTAAGCTGCAACTTCAGAGTTGCTACACCAATCCTGTAGTCGGTATTGAGGAACTGAGCACTCCGGTAGACCCTGCAGTTCTGGATCATCCTCCAGCGACCATTAACGAGAACATGGTCAATCTCCTTTGCCACACCGCCAGCGTTGGAATACCAAGTCCAGTGATGAGCCTGCGGGCGCTGAAACCATAAACCACCCACCCTAAGTCCATGACTTCTTGCAAAGTCAAGGAACTTAGGGCTATTCTGGTTCACAGGTCCAGACCCATGGGGACCAACACATGTCTCATAACCATCCCTATCAGTTCCAGTCGACGCACTGAAATCCCCCAAGACTGGAAGAGTCTCTCACCTGGGGCAATGATCAACCACAGACTCGAGCGGGGCATAAAATGTGTCCTGCATGGTGAGATCACTCGCCTCAGTCAGAGCATATACAGAGACCAGAGAGACAACACCCAAGGAGTGACGAATCCTTAGTCTCATAATACACACGTTGACCGGTGTTACTTCATTTATCATTGGAGTCAGCTTATTGGACACAGCTACAGAAAATCCTTGGGCATAATAAGATCAGAGCGACCAGACAAATAGTAGGTGTAACCCCCTGCCATGATCTCACCACCATCAGGTCTCCGAACCTCAGAGAGTGCTGCAATAGCTATGTTCAAACACTTGAGCTCAGATGATAACAAAGACAAGTGATCATCCTCTCTTTGAGATAGGACATTCCAGGCACCCACCCAAAGGGACCGCCTCAGGTTAACCCAAGGAGACCGTCGTCTGGTGGACGACACCTCAGCACCACTCCACCAACCCCCCCTCTACCCCTCCCCCTCTGACCCTGCATGTTTTCCCCATGGTTTTCCTCCTATCATCAAGGAATGGGGGTCCTGAAGACTTTGCCACAATCCTGTCATCCACTGAGCTGCCCTGCGAACAGCAGCAGCACAGGAGGTACTCCCACGGAGTGGTTTTTCAGATTTCCTTACATTTGTGGGTTTTGCAGAGTGAATTGTTTTACGGTGGCCGGAATGCAAATCCTGCAACCAACCTCCTACAAAAAAAGTCACTCAACTGCAGGAGGACGTCCGCAGACATAGTTGGGCACTAGAAATGGATGGCCGTTGGCTCACAAGGAGCTCCTCCACCCTTTAACAGGTTTTGTTTTTAATCCTGCTGGGTGTCCATATCCGTACACCCTCCTCACCAGAAAACCTGTTGGGGGAGATGGTTTAGTCGCTGACAACCCGACCATGAAACAGCTTAGTACAGGTTTACATGGTACCTGTAGCAAGTCAGAGATCTAATCTGGCTTGACTTGTCAATAAATCTGGTCGACCTAGTAGACCCAAAGGAGGACTCAACTAAGGTAGACTCCAGGATCTGGTTGACCCAAAAGAGGACTCAACTAAGGTAGACTCCAGGATCTGGTAGACCCAAAAGAGGACTCAACTAAGGTAGACTCCAGGATCTGGTAGACCCAAAAGAGGACTCAACTCAGGTAGACTCCAGGATCTGGTAGACCCAAAGTTCTCACATCTACCCTCGATCGATGCCTGCATCCTCCTCCAGGATCTGGTAAATCCAATGTTCTTACATCCATTGCCAGAAAAACTGTAGCCACAGCTAAAATCCATGCAAACATTCCCACAGCCCAGTGAACCAAGTTAAAACTGTATCTCTTGGTATCTGGCATGTCAATGTTACTGTCGCTCTCCTCGACTACATGTTCTGCAAATGGTTCAAACATTGGCTCTGCCAAATCTGCTCGCCCCCTTTCAGTAACATCCCCAATGCCAAAGTGCTGCAAGACCAGTTTAACTTCACCATTGGCTTTGTACAAGTCACCCAACCCAAGCGTGGCCTCAACAGAACCATCAACGTCACCTTTGAGAATAACAGAAACTTTCGGTTCTGCCACCTCTCCCGTGATGGTATTGTCCCGAGTGTTCAGCCGCTCCTGCATCATCTCATCCATCATTTCTCTAGTCAATTGTGGCCCCCACAAGCCTTTATCAACTACCACCTGCTCTTGTCCTGTGACACGAGTTTCCAACTTTTGCACCTCTTCAGCCAAACCATCACCCTGGCGCATAAAAAAATCTCAACTCCTCTACCTGCCATTGCATTCTGGCATCCACACAAGCACGATGGAACTCCAGGTCCTTGTTTATTTCCTTTGTCAATTCTTTAATTTGTTGACCCAATTTGTCCTTCCAACTTTTCCCTTGGTTGAGTCACCAATTTCGTCTCAAATTCTCCCAGTCTGTCCTCCATTTGGTGTTCCATTGTTTTCTCCATTCCATCAATTTGTGCCCCCAGTTCCTGTGTTATTCCCTTCTTAATTTCGTTCACTACCTTCGCCACCTAAGGTGTAGGAGGTTATGTTTTCACCCCTTTCTGCCTGTTTGTTTGTGCGCAGGACATCTCAAAAAGTTGTGGACGGATCCGAATGAAATTTTGTGGACAGGTTGGGTTTGCTACAGGGATAAATTGGTTACTGTATAATTTGGTGAAGATCCGGATCCGGATCAGACTACGAGAATTTTTAAGTGATTCTTCATCAATGAGTGACGGGGCTAAAACGACATATAGCACAATATCTCAAAAACTTATGGACGGATTTGGATGAAACTTTGTGGGTGAGTTGGTTAGGAGACAAGAACAAGCTGATTAAATTTTAGTTCAGGACCAAATCCAGATCCAGCCTAATAGTGGAATATAAAACGTTAACTAATTATCAGCCTGGCAGAGGTATTCTCTCTACCGAGTGCCCTTCTTGTTACGCTCGCCGAAGGATTCGGAGAGGGTATTGCATTTGGTTTAAATTGCAATGGTGATGTACTGTACAGTAATTTGACTCCAAAAGAGCACGCACAAGAAGGGCAGTCCGTCTCAAACACTTCCTGCAGAGCTGCAACCATGAAGCATGTCCCAAGTCAATATGCAAATTCTGTACTTTGAATACCAAACCATAGTGAGATGTATCAGTAGTTATGTTAATGCATGCATACCTGGGTGCAGCAGGCCGTGGTTAAGAGGAGTCATGTGACCCGCCCATGTCCCGATGCTGTGCTGTGCTGTGTTGTGCCCGTGGCCGAGAATAGACCTGTTGTTCCCACTTCAGAGTCTTCGTCTCTGACTATTGAATGTCCCCTGATATAGGATGTCCTTTGTGTATGCCATTGCCTTTTATCCAGCATCGTTGAACAAGTTGTTGAGGTTGCTTGCACTTTTCCAGTATGTGGACGTCAAAAAAAGACTGGAATCTTTCCGTGGACCATCCTTTTAAGTGGAGCAACATACAAGCATCTGCTCATGACAGCCTCAGGGATTGGAGAGAATGTCACGTTGGGTGGCCAATGTCGGGCAATGTAAATCCATTGGAGCTAGAGTCCGAGAGCCTTACCCTGAGACAGTTGCTCACTATGAGACAACAAATCTTTCATGTGGGTTGCGTGAAATTCTCTGAAAAACGTTTCGGTTTCAAAATCTGTTGCTGACAAGATCAAGTTCTATTTTTGTAAGTTACAAGCAAACAGGGCGTGGATGAAACAAAACTCATTTGTAACCCATCAATAAACCCTCAAGGAACATTTGGGTTTCAGCGAGAAGTTGTGGGACCTGCCCTTCTTGTTCCACCGGATCACAGCAGAACACCCACCAACAAAACCTCAGAGTAGCATCCTTATAATTACCTCCACCACCGAAGGTGGATAGAAATTATGTTTTCACCTCTGTCTGTCTGTCTGTTTGAACAAAATATCTCAAAAAGTTGTGGACGGATTCGGACAAAACTTGGTGGACGAGTTGGGTAGGTGACAATAACAAGGAGATTAAATTTGAGTTCAGGTCCGAATCCAGATCCAGCATATCGGTGGGATACAAAGCATAAACTACTCAGCATGGCGGAGGTATGCGCTCCAGCGAGTGCCCTTCAGTTTATACAAAGAAGGATCAAATTGATCCTCTTGTTATCATTCATACGGAGGAGAATCAAAGTAATTTCTTTATAATTCACACAGAGACTGATCAATTTGATTCCTTACAATTCACACAGCTGAGGATCAAATTGACTCCTTTAGTGTCATTCATACAGAGAATCATGAAACTGATTTCTTATAATTCAAACAGAGAAAAATCAGTGACTCCTTATAATTCATAAAAATAGAAGAAACAAATTGATGTGAAGCTTTGCAGAGATTAACTTAATCTTTCAGTGTTTGTCACAGACACATAGCAATATAGCATAACCATTTTGTCACTTCATCTACCATTTAGATAACCACATGCAAGCGATCCATGTCATCTTGGCCGAAGCAACGAAACCACCAGTCTGTAGTCAGATCAGGTCAGCTATGGGAGCATGTGCCAGAACAGCACGTCGCTGCGTCCACTTTCCACCGGTACTCCAGGGGCCTCCGTCTGGCCATCCCCCAGGCAGATGCCAGGCCCATCCCCATCTCCTTGAGATGCCGGTCAACCTGCTGCAACCACGAGGCACGTGGTCGGCCCATTGGCCTCCTCTACTTACGAGACTCCCTCGCTGAGAGAATCTGGTGAGCAGGATCAGCATCAGGAAAACGAGCAACATGTCCATACAGCCGCAGCTGACGCTCACACACTATGCAGGTAACAAATCTCATCCGAGTTGCTCTCAGCAAACACTCGTTGGACACAAAATCTGACCAGCGATAGCCAAAGATTCTCCGGAGACCTGGTACCAAAGGAATTAAGTCTCCTTCTCAGATCCTTGGTCAGAGTCCAAGTCTCGCATCCATAGAGCAAGACTGGAAGCACTAAGGACCTGAAGACTCGGACTTTCATCCTCCCGCACAGGTAGCGGCAGCGTCACACCCCATTATCCAGTGAATCCATCACTCCCCAGGCCCGACCCAGACGTCTATTGACCTCTGACTCACAGCCAGCAGAGACATGAATATCACTGCCAAGGTAAGTGAATCTCTCCACGACCTCAACATCCTCACCACAAACAGACACAGACAGGATAGCAACTGCAGGAGGACATCCGCAGACACAGTTGGGCACTAGATATGGATGGCCGTTGGCTCACAAGGAGCTCTTCCGCCCCTTGACAGGTTTTGTTTTTAATCCTGCTGGGTGTCCATATCCAAACAGTCTGTAGTGAGAAGCAGAGATGTGAACAAGTCACTTGAGCCAAGTCTCAAAGTCAAATCTCAAGTCACCGTGGCATTACTTTAGTCTTCAACTTATGTCAAGCCCCACATCCATCTTTCTCGACACAGTATAAATACAAGCTGCCCGATTGTGTCTGAATGGGGTAAACATCGTAACCACAGCAAGTATAACACTGAATGATACATCATTGAAGAGCTCTTGGGGCCCAACAGTGCATGCGATTGAATCCGGTTTCAAGAGAAAAATGCACATAACTCGAAATTGCATGAATACCAATAAGTCGAGAAATATCGATGTTCACACAATTTTAAGTTATTTACAAGTCTGAAGACGACGATGGTTCACGAGCGGTATTTGACGGTGTATATTGCTTTCAGAGAGTTCAAGGATGAGACAATGTGATAATGTTTGACCAAGTTATAAAAATGATCAACATGATGTGGTACGAGTGACAGGTTATTAGCTGCAAAATGTCAAAAACCCGGTTTCGTTCAACAACTTTAAAAATTTGACCTTTGATAACCTTTAAAGGTCACAAAACAATGTTGTGGACATTAAAATAAGAAACAGGATACGTGCTATAGCTTAATGGAGTTAGTTCGTCGAAGAAGGTCGAAAACCCGGTTCGATTCCCACAACTTTGAAAATTTGACCTTTGTGAACTTTAAAGGTCAAAGGTCAAGGATTATGACCTTTGGTGCAAAACTTCCTCTGGAACATTCCAGGATCAATATAACTCATATAGGCTATATGGATTTCGCACTCTCGATTATCCATACTTTGATGAAATCAGCGTAAAAACAACTTGAAGGGGGGCCACGGGCAAGTGTTCGAGATGAGCAAATGTTTCAAGACTTTAGTGGGAATGACCTCAAGATTATGCAAAAACATATTGTCATCTAGCTCTCAAAGTTTGGGCGTCGTATGATTTTTATGTCAAAATTCGCAATTTTCTAAGTTCGTGACTTGTGATCTGTGACCTTGACCTTGGGACGAAAATGAAAAATCGAGCTCGTGGCTATGCACGTGCCATTGGGCTAACAAACACCGAAACCCCGCCAGATTCAACAAACCCTCGAGAAGATGGATTTTTATGTCAAAATCGTAATTTTCTAAGTTCTGACCTTGTGACCTTGACCTAGGGACGAAAATGAAAAATCGAGCTCCGTGGGCTATGCAGGTGCCATTGGGCTAACCAAATACTGAAACCCCAGCCAGATTCGACAAACCCTCGGGAGAGATAATTTTTATGTCAAAATTCGCAATTGTCTAAGTTCGTGACCTTGTGACCTTGACCTTGGGACGAAAATAAAAATCGAGCTCCGTGGGGCTATGCAGTGCCATTGGGCTAACCAAAACCGAAACCCCTGCCAGATTCGACAAACCCCCTGGAGAAGATGCAAATTGAAATCGCTACCCCCTAAAAACACAATTCGCAATTTTCTAAGTTCTGACCTTGTGACCTTGACCTTGGACAAAATGAAAAATCGAGCTCGTGGGGCTATGCAGTGCCATTGGCTAACCAAATACTGAAACCCGCCAGATTCGACAAACCCCTCGGAGAAGATAATTTTTATGTCAAAATTCGCAATTTCTAAGTTCGTGACCTTGTGACCTTGACCTTGGGACGAAAATGAAAAATTGAGCTTCTGTGGGCTATGCAGGTGCCATTGGGCTAACCAAGTACCGAAACCCCTGTCAGATTCGACAAACCCCCAAGGAGAAGAGCAAATTGAAATTGGCTACCCCCTAAAAACACATGTTTTTTTGGGCATGGCTCCGCCCATAATGGGCGCACCACGCCCATTATCAGGAAAACACAACTAGATCATGATATACACTCCCACCAAAATTTTATCAGGATCGGATCAAAAACCCACGGAGCTATGCTCGGGACAGACAGACAGACAACACACAGACAGACAGATACACAGCACACAGACATACAACAGACATACAGACAGACAGACAGACAACGACAGACAACACAACAATAACGAATATAGTGGTCACATTTTTTCGTGAACCAATTATTTTGGTTGCCAACACTGGTGGTGTATCGGCTCAGTCGTGGGTTCGCTTACCTACCGGGAGTAAAAAATAATAAAATCATAAACTATTCAGTTAATTCTGTCAACGTTAATTACCTTTTAGTCGATTTACTTTTCCGAGATACCTTAGCAGTCTTTAACAGTTAGTGACTATCTTGTTGTGAAGGAAATTCACAGCAATCTTCATAAATATTGCACACTCCATTTGGGAACGAATTCCCTCACAAACGCAACCTGAGACTCTTTACTTATGCTTCCTTGCCATGGGCCAGATATGGCCACAGTGCACCCCCCCCCCCAACCTCCCAGCAAACCTATGTTTTTCTGAATCCCCTGGATATACTGAACACGAATATGAATGTTAACATTGAAAATTTTGGGATGCACTACCTGTTTTGACCTTTTGAATAGGGGTACCCAAAATTATACTTTTATCGATTTGCGTCAATTCAATTCTTTGGATGGAATCAAAATGGCATGCAGAAGGACAAATCATATCCAATATACATGTACTAGCGATACCCGTGCACATGCACGGGATAGCAGTACAACATAGCTGGTAGCAGACGACAGACCGTAACACGGGGAATGACCAAAATACGCATTGTGCAAAATGCAAGTGGTACTATGGAACGCCAAGACTTCCCAAACATTGTCGGCATGTCCGCTAAGTGCCACAGCAATTTCATAGGGATCGTGTGACGGCGAGCCGAGTTTTTTTAGTGGCAAGCTTGGTTTATTAATAGAGATGTTGCATCAAATTGAAAATAATTGCATTCTGATCATCTGTATATGTCTAACAGTGTTGTACATTAAATCTAAATGAAATTATATACATTTGAATATTATATCCCATCTTTCGAATATAACACAAAATCAACACTCCGTATTCCTCAATGAATATATTTGACATTATATGATTTTAGCAGGGCAGACTATTCAATGAGAGTGAGGAAACGTATTAATACCTTTATTTTCGAATAATCAGCAACTATTATGAAATATACAAGCTATCACACATAAGCATCAACGGGTATTCAGACAAATAATGTTTTCAATCAACCACATTTTGACGAAATACACATTTGTGGTCACTTTTATGGAACATTACTTGACAAAACTATTATCCAGGATTACAGAGATTATTATAATACCACACAAAATAATTTATTTAATAGTATAGTGTTGAAAGCAACCAAAAAAATCCCAACCACACATCAGCATCACCAAACTACAAGATATTTCATTGCACATAAACATTTACAGTCTCATATCCGGATCATGTCAGTTACGATAATACAAGAATATTTTACGTGCATTATTATATCCTTCATATTTCTTCCCATATTCATCCATCATATTCCAACATACTCTACAACTACAGTGCCAATGCAGACTGCAGAAAGCATTACGTTCAGAGTGAATGAAATAGTGTTTATATTTGCATCATATCCGCATCTATTGAATACAATATTTCTGGAACTAAATAACATAACCAATCTCAAACATGGTAAGTATTTAATACAACATTATATTCTAAACAATTCAAAACAGAAGTTATACTCCATAGAAATGAATGTTCCTGTCGTTAACGTGAATTTCAACTAATCTACTCATTGTCAGACTCTGAGCCGTCTCCATTAAGATAGTCCGATTCGTCTGGAGATGTCCGAGTTCCGAGTCATTGATGTTCGCTGAATCTTCAGCGATGTCTGCAACTGCTGTGGCAGGACCCTCCCTCGTACCAAAGAGGCTCAAGCTCCCCTCAACTAAATCCCACCATGTCCATCACTTGACTCAGGGATCTCAAGATTGGCAACATGGGCTCTTTTCCAGATGCAAGTTGGAAGTTGACACTCCGATGTGTTGCTCCAGCTCTTCTTGCATGGAGGGAGAGCCCATGTCAACTGTGCCTCGAACGGGAGAGACGGTCATCATCTTTCGCATACAGCTCATTCATTTTTCATGAAACCGCAACTCATCGACGCTCGAGTTACGAGGTCTTCCATATAACGCCACAGGTGACTCGTCCACGTCATCCATCAGGTCGTCGGGTACTTCCCACGTGTCTCCTAATCTAGTACAAATTCAATGGTAACTGAACTGGTACAACTTGGGCAGCCTAGAAGGTCTTCAGTGGCTTCACCTTGCCTAGACCCTTGAAAGCGCGTCGAGT
>CM068959.1:31702872-31709090 GCA_035128595.1 Eptatretus atami | reverse complement strand
AGAACAAGCTCAAATGAGCTAAGATCCTCGTCCTCTTAATGATGACATCATAAAAACGAATATGACGTCAATGTGATGTATCAGGTTTGCGATAAATTGTCTGTGCTAATCCCCGGCTTGATACCCGCAAACAAAATTCAAACATCTTGCCTAGTTTCGGAGATAATGGTAAAGGCGATTTCCATTAGCGGCGATATTATGACGTCAACTTTTTTTTTTTCTCGGAAAGAATTCCAAAGTATCGGCATGAGTATCTGTTTTGGCCTTGCGTGTGGGCTTGTCTGCTATATATACATGGCAAGTTTCACGAAGATCCGATGGAAACTCTGGGTTGTGAAACAAAAAATGCCAAAAAATAGGAATGATGTCATTAAAATTGATATGACATCATAGTGATGCATCATATGTGTGGTAATTCATCTCTGCTAATGCCCTGTTCGATTCCCGCAAACAGAATTCAAAAAGCTTGCCTAGTTTCGGAGATAATTTTTTAGGCGATTTCCATTAGTGGAGATATTTTGACGTCATAACTTTTTTTCTAGGAGGAATTTTCAAAATCGGAGATGGTTACTGTCTGCGCAGGGTATTTTTACATATATATGCCAAGTTTCAGGAAGTTTCGATGAAAACTGTAGGCTGTGAAACAAAAAAGTCCAGAAGAAGAAGATGAAGAACAACAACGTGAGTAAGACTTAGAGATCCTCCACGAGGATCTAAAAATGTAAAAACAGAGGGATGAAATCGAAAAACAACCATCCAAACAAGGTAGGAATGACATCACATCAAGATGCCACAATACGACACCACAATCCTCTTATGGATTATTATCGTCATGACATCTTTTGACATTTTATTTTTGTTGTGGGATTGTGATGGATAAGAAGAAGAATAACAATGAAGAATGACACCACATTACGATGCCACGATACTTCACAACAATCCTCTTCTGGTTTAGCATCACGATATCTTTGACATTTTACTTTTGTTGTGGGATTGTGATGGAACAAAGTCAATAGATAATGTGATGCTGAGCCATAAGAGGATTATTGTGTGGTATTGTGGCATCGAAATGTGGTGTCATCCTTCTTCTTCATCTATCACAATCCCACAACAAAAGCAAAATGTCAAAAGATGTCATGATGATAATCCGTAAGAGGATTGTGGTGTGGTATTGTGGAATCGTAATGTGATGTCATTCCGACCTTGTTTGGTTGTTTATTTTTGAGATTTCCTCCCTTTGTGTTTACTTTTTTCTTATAATGTTAATTTTTTTTTCTTGTTTCTGCAATTTTTTTGTAAGTGATAAAATGCTTAATGTTTCACATATTTTGTTATTTTGGAATGGAATAAATCCATCAATGTTATTAAATTTGGCTTAAGGTACATTCTAGCCCATCCCCCCCCTCAATCTTGGCTTTTGTCTCGGTCCAAAATGTGGATGACCACTTATCATGTGTGGAAATGCCGATGCGAATATCATATTAAAAATAATAAAATGCTTAATGTTTTATATATTTTGTTATTTTGGAATGGAATAAATCCATCAATGTTATTAAATTTGGCTTAAGGTACATTCTACCCCATCCCCCCCTAAATCCTGGCTTTTGTCTCGGTCCAAAATGTGGATGACCACTTATCATGTGCGGAAATGCCGATGCGAATATCATATTAAAAATAATAAAATGCTTAAGGTTTTATATATTTTGTTATTTTGGTATGGATTAAATCCATCTACGTTATTAAATTGTTTTAATACTCGTTTCAGTTGATTTGGGGGATGGTTTGGATATGTATTGCTTTTGGAATGGTTCTGTCCAGTGTCCATTCCCCCCCCCCCCGCCTTCACAATCCTGGGCTGGTTTGGTTGAGTCACATTTAGTGTTTGATTTATTTCCTAATAAAACGATTATTGTTTTATATATTTATAAATTTTGGCTGCTTGCACTACGCCAGAGACTAAGTAACTTCCTCGCGTTGGAATCAATATCATAGCTTCAGCAGTTATTGGGGTACAGTGGGGAGAGCAAGTATTTGATACACTGCCGATTTTGCAGGTTTTCCCACTTACAAGCACGTAGAGGTCTGTAATTTTTATCATCGGTACACTTCAACTGTGAAAGACGGAATCTAAAACAAAAATCCTGAAATCACATTGTATGATTTTAAATAATTAATTTGCATTTTATTGCATGAATAAGTATTTGATCACCTACCAACCAGTAAGAATTCCGGCTCTACAGACCTGTTAGTTTTGTCTTTAAGAAGCCCTCCCATTCTCCACTCATTACCTGCATTAACTGCACCTGTTTGAACTCGTTATCTGCATAAAAGACAGCTGTCCACACTCAATCAATCAGACTCCAACCTCTCCACAATGGGCAAGACCAGAGAGCTGTCTAAGGACATCAGGGACAAAATTGTAGACTTGCACAATGCTGGGATGGGCTACAGGACAATAGGCAAGCAGCTTGGTGAGAAGGCAACAACTGTTGGCGCAATTATTAGAAAATGGAAGAAGTTCAAGAAAACAGTCAATCTCCCTCGGTCTGGGCTCCATGCAAGATCTCACCTCGTGGAGCCTCAATAATCATGAAAAAGGTGGGGATCAGCCCAGAACTACACGGCAGGACCTGGTCAATGACCTGAAGAGACTGGGACCACAGTATCAAAGAAAACCATAAGTAACACACTACGCCGTCATGGATTAAAATCCTGCAGCGCATGCAAGGTCCCTTTGCTAAGCCAGCGCATGTCCAGGCCGTCTGAAGTTTGCCAATGACCATCTGGATGATCCAGAGGAGGAATGGGAGAAGGTCATGTGGTCTGATGAGACCAAAATAGAGCTTTTTGGTTTAAACTCCACTCGCCATGTTTGGAGGAAGAAGAAGGATGAGTACAACCCCAAGAACACCATCCCAACCGTGAAGCATGGAGGTGGAAACATCATTCTTTGGGGATGCTTTTCTGCAAAGGGGCAGGACGACTGCACCGTATTGAGAGGAGGATGGATGGGGCCATGTATCGCGAGATCTTGGCCAACAACCTCCTTCCCTCAACAAGAGCATTAAGATGGGGCGTGGCTGGGTCTTCCAGCATGACAACGACCCGAAACACAGCCAGGGCAACTAAGGAGTGGCTCCGTAAGAAGCATCTCAAGGTCCTGGAGTGGCCTAGCCAGTCTCCAGACCTGAACCCAATAGAAAATCTTTGGAGGGAGCTGAAAGTCTGTGTAGCCCAGCGACAGCCCTGAAACCTGAAGGATCTGGAGAAGATCTGTATGGAGGAGTGGGCCAAAATCCCTGCTGCAGTCTGTGCAAACCTGGTTAAGAACTACAGGAAACGTCTGATCTCTGTAATTGCAAACAAAGTTTTCTGTACCAAATATTAAGTTCTGTTTTTCTGATGTATCAAATACTTATTTCATGCAATAAAATGCAAATTAATTTTTCAAAAATCATACAATGTGATTTTCAGGATTTTGTTTTAGATTCCGTCTTTCACATTTGAAGTGTACCTCTGATAAAAATTACAGACCTCTACGTGCTTTGTAAGTGGGAAAACTGCAAAATCGGCAGTGTATCAAATACTTGTTCTCCCACATGTAATATATATATATATATATATATATATATATATAATATTTATATATATTATATATATATATATATACATATATATGTTGAAATTTTTTTAAGGTAGCATGTTAAGTGAGTGTGGTCCATATAGGTTAGAGTATTTTTGTAACCAGAGATACATTTGAGTGAAGACGCTCTGTTCTTATGTATGCCACGAGGGGCGGGGGTAGAGTTGACATTGGCATGAGGTAGGAAAGTGTAATTCGTATGCTTCCTCTCAATGAACCAAGCAAGGCAATCAGGTAAGATAAGGGAAGGGGTAGATTTGGAGGTTGGCAGTTCATGGTTTGGGCTGATAAACTACTCTTCGCTTTGAGTACAAGAGGTCCGGCGCGGTGCTGGCAATGACAAGGACCCCCGAGAACACGTTGCAAGGCGTTGCGTCATTGGTCTGGGCGGCACAGGTGGTTACACCGCATCCTCATGACATCAACACCGAGGCGGCGAAGTGCCACCTCACTGGACGGTGCAGTTTCATGAACGAAGAACGTTCAGAGGCGTGCGACATAGAGCAGGGGAGGGGATAAAATGGGCTGTGCACATGCTGTTCGCTCTCTTCATCCTGCTTGATGCTTCTTTGCCTCTCTGCTGGGTGTCGCGGCTGTAGGCTGGTGCTGCTCATGTGGGAGACCTATGCACATTGGAGCTAACTTCCATCCCCATATCCTCAATGACGTTGCCTACCCCTCCCACCCCCATTGTGAATGAAAGTGATTGTGTGCTTGTGGAACACTTGGTACATTATTATGTTTTAAGCGCTTTCATTTCACTGTATCGTTCAGTGCATTTATTTCTTAATTCATGTCCATCTTCTTGTCTCAGGATTCTCAGTTTGTGTTGTCTTTTCAATAAAACATGTTATTTCTTCAGTACATGTGTCAGCTGATCACTGCATTATGTCGTGTGCATGTCCAAACAGTTTCGGCCCGGTTTGATTAATCCCTTGGAGAGATATGAATTTGAAAAACAGATTTATTTTAAGAGACTGATGGGATTTGGATCTCGTCCAGGGGAAGCTGCTCTATCCGCTCGAGCACGATTCTCTTTAATTTGGCCATTTGCGAAGCACATTGCTACGGCACAGTGGGTCCCCATTAGCAAACCAGTCGACGTGACAATATCACCAATAAACTAGATGAAGCCAGTGGTCCATTGTTTCTCAAAGGACAAAAAAAGAAACATCCAAAAGGTAGTTTATTATTTTAAAACACCTACCTGGTCATGCTTGTTGAAGATTCTCTGCAGAAAAAGGTAGGCACTCTGGCTTAATTCTGTTGTGCAGCCGGATGGTATCTTTAAACTGCAAGAAGACAAGAATATTATAATACAGCGAGGTTAGAGCGTACAATAACAATTCTTCACTTGACGAATGTGATCTTTCAAAAAGCATTCGCAACTCATGCCGAATCATACAAAATGAAGAATATAGGTGGGTGAGGTTACCCTGAATCCACGAAGGCTTCGTTCAGCTCAAGGTCGTCGTCATACCCAAACCTACGCAACACAGTCCACGTGGTTTCATGCCGCCCACGCTGAGCAAACAATGTATGGAGGTAAATGAAACCTGCATATGGTACACAAAAGTAAGTTGAAAGTCTTCCTCCAGTTCAGCACTAATTTCCCTGAACTGTTCACAAAGAAAGACCTACCTTGTAAAGTGAGGCCTTTGTTTAAAATTCCATTGATTGTGTTTTGCTGGACGATTTTCTTAACCTCATCCACTGCTTTTGGAACAAGAGGAGTATTGAAACAGAGTCGCTGGTCAATAAAAGGAAGAAAAGAAAAATAAGGGAAGATTCATCCAACAATGCACAATTACTCAACAAAACTAGAACGGCACTCGGTGGAGTGCACACCACCGCTCGGATGAAGTTTAGGCTTTGTATCCCAATGATAGGTCGGATCTGGATCTTCACCAAAATCGAAAAGCCTGGTGTTGGCTCAGTGGTTAGGGTGGCGGCTTGGGATCCTCGGGTCCTGAGTTCAAGCCCTGTCGGCCGCTGAATTATACACCAGGGGGTTGACTCAGCCTGTCATCCTTCCGAGGTCGGCGAAATGAGTACCAGTTCCAGTGTGTGTACTGGTAGAAGGGCACTGCATCAGCGACACAGTCGCGCTTCAATAAATGATAGCAACCCCGGCAGCTAAGCTGCCATACAACCACCACCACCAAAATCGAATCAATTTGCCCTTGTCACATACCCAACCTGTCCGTCCACAAATTTCGTCCAAATCTAACAGAGGTGGATACTTTGAGACATGGTAGGTCTCTGTTCCATCTCTTGAAACCCACCCACACGTGGGTGCAAGCAGCCAACAACAGCAAGCAACTTGCACGTGCATACACACTTACACACTTATATGCCTTAAAAAAAAAAAGGAGATTAAATTGTAATTATTTTAATTGCTCGATGTGCTACTTTTTCTTTCTTTTACACATACATACATACATACATACATACATACATACATATATATATATATATTATACAAATACATACATACATACATACTGTTGAGGGCGGGGACGGGCGAGAATGACCACTAGGTGGGGGAGGTTACGTACGTCTCCCACCAGACTCC
>CM068959.1:31680372-31697872 GCA_035128595.1 Eptatretus atami | reverse complement strand
TTGTTCAATTAAAAAAAAAAATATAATATATACCAGCAAATACAACCTGTCACTTTACTGACGGGAATATTAAATGGGGAGGGAGAAAGAGGGAGGGGAGGTGGGAGAGAATGTGAGTGAGAGAGAGAGAGGGAGGGAGGAAGAGGAGAGGAGGTGGGGAGAGAGAAGGAGGGAGGTGGGAGAGAGAAAGGAGGGAGGTGGGGAGAGAGAGAGAGGAGGAGGAAGAGAGGAGGAGGGGAGAGAGAAGAAGGAGGGAGGAGGGGAGGAAGAGAGGAGAGGGAGGAGGGAGAAAATGTAGGGGTAGGGAGGGGAGAGAGAGAGGGGAGAAGGAGGGAAGAGTGAGGGGAGGGGGGGAGAGCAACGCCTCACCAAATGTCACTATACACACCCAGGAAAGGGGAGGTGGTGCTGGAAGCGAGGAGATTGGGGAGAGAGGAGGGGGAATTGAGGAGGGGGAAGTGAGGAGGGGGAGTGGGTTTGGGATGAGGTAAGCATGAGGGGAGGAATTTTTTAACTTGCGTTTGGTAGTGTGACTTGTGGAGAAGGGAGAAGGGGGGGGTGGGGTGTAGTACAGGATTGAATGAAATAGGGTACGTTATAACGGCATGCAAATACAGCACACGGAGACTGCCAGGAGAGTCCATGGGGGTGAAGAGGGGAGGGGAGGAGGTAAGCATGAAAAAGGGGGAGGGAAGGCAGCATGAGGGGGGAAGGGAAGGCAGCGATGAGGGGAAGGGAAGGCAGCGTGAAGGGGAAGGGAAGGCAGCGTGAGGGAAGGGAAGGCAGCGTGAGGGAAGGGAAGGCAGCGTGAGGGGAAGCGTAGGCAGCATGAGGGAAGGGAAGACAAGGTAAGGGAGGGAAGGCAGGGTGAGGGGAAGGGAAGCGAAGGCACGTGAGGGGAAGCGAAAGGCAGCGTGAGGGGAAGCGAAGGCAGCGTGAGGGGAAGGAAGGCAGCGTGAGGGGAGGGAAGGCAGCGTGAGGGAAGGGAAGGCAGGGTGAGGGGAAGGGAAGACAGGGTGAGGGGAAGGGAAGACAGGGTGAGGGGAAGGGAAGAAAGGGTGAGGGAAGGGAAGACAGGGTGAGGGGAAGGAAGACAGGGTGAGGGGAAGGGAAGACAGGGTGAGGGGAAGGGAAGACAGGGTGAGGGAAGGGAAGACAGGTGAGGGGAAGGGAAGACAGGGTGAGGGAAGGGAAGACAGGGTGAGGGGAAGGGAAGACAGCGTGAGGGAAGGGAAGGAGCGTGAGGAGGGAAGACAGGTGAAGGAAAGACAGGGTGAGGGGAAGGAAGGCAGCGTGAGGGGAAGGGAGGCAGCGTGAGGGGAAGAAAGGCAGCGTGAGGGGAAGGGAAGGCAGCGTAGGGGAAGGAGGCAGCGTGAGGGGAAGGGAAGGCAGCGTGAGGGGAAGGAAGGACAGGGTGAGGGGAAGGGAAGGCAGCGGTGGAGGGGAAGGGAAGACAGCGTGAGGGAAGGGAAGACAGCGTGAGGGGAAGGGAAGACAGGTGAGGGGAGAAGGCGGGAGGGAAGGGAAGACAGCGTGAGGGGAAGGGAAGACAGCGTGAGGGGAAGGAGGCAGCGTGAGGGGAAGGGAAGACAGCGTGAGGGGAAGGGAAGACGAGTGAGGGGAAGGGAAGGCAGCGTGAGGGGAAGGGAAGGCAGCATGATAAAACGCACCCAAACAGTAACATTTTCTTTTTAACCGCCGGGTTCACATAAAACCGTGCGGGAGCATTTAAAACCCACACGATCTCCTGGCAAAGGCCTACCTGCATGCATGCTTGCAAATGGAGTGACCTTTGCACCCCTCCGATGGGCTCACTCCGAATCTGATTTGTACATCCTACACAATGGGAAGGAGTTTTATTTATTTACTTACTTTTGTATACATTGTTGAGGCTCGTATGAGAGCTAACACACAGAACGCACAACAAGAGTAGTACAGTCAAATGTCGGATGACCTCCCATAAATTGCAACAAAAGCAAACTCAACAGATTTTGATTCCTGGATATGTCCTCAGTGACAGAAAAAAAGTCCTAAGGGATCCTCCGGGGGGAAAGTCCTGAAATCATGGAAATACAATATGGCCGCCACCCGGCTTCGGGAAAATGAGAAAATTGTAAGATTGATATTTTAATATGTAAATATATGTTTTTCTGCATTCTAAATTGTTTCTAGTTATGGTCAGTATATATATACAAGAACAATTATTTTAAAAAGTGAAATGTATTGAGGGTAAAAAAAAATTATAGCTTTTTGTCCAAAAATGTCAATTTTTTGTCCGCGAAAAAATATATAATTACCTGATACTGATTTGGCTCCTGGACCAAAAAAAAAAAAGAAATGTTGAAGACAAGATGAAATCAAGTCTATGGCAATACTATAATTAATTTGTAAATCATTGAAACATGACAAATTCACAATTCCACTCGGGGCAATCACATCTGCCTGACGAAGGTTTCGAAATGAAAAATGAAAATTCGCATTAAACTGCAGAAACTACATCCATTATAAACTTACTATACATTGAGAAAAATCAAGCGTATTAATAGTTAGAACTCGACAATGTCGTCATCATCCTCATCATTGTCACATGGAGTGTTTGTGCAGCCAGAGCCTGCAGTTTCCACAAGCTGGAGTGAACTCAATGTTGTGCTTCTTGCATGTGCATCTCATGGTGCTACATTCAGCCTGGCATTGCACCTAATGACACGTAACATCTTTTCAGGAGCTGGAGCTATTGATGTCTGAAGTGGACAAAACCCTCGTCACACTTCTACAACACTCCAGTCTGTCGGAAGAAGTTCATCTGCACATCCCTTCCATTTCTTGGACTTGCAGATACACGTGCAGGTTGTGATACTTTGCTGCTTCTGATGTTGGTGGTAACTCTGTGGTTGCACGTGAGAGGAGCTCCAAGCCACCTTGTCCCAGTACGCTGATACGGAGGGTGTCCAGGGTGTCAGTTGACTTTCCGTTGTAGATTATCACCAATGTTTTTCTCCTGCATCTGCCACATCACATACGGAAGCTGGATATGTATCAAAAAGCTTGGCCTGCTCACGGAATGTGTTGTTTGCTTTGAAGCTTTTTGAGGGAAGCTCTCCTTTCCAATCACATGAAGACGAGATGTCGTGTCGCACCCCAGAACTGCATGTAAACAGTATGTGCTTGCATATGTCTGTACCAATCATTTTCTTTGTAGCATTGATGTTCCAGATGCGAGGCTTTCTTCGTGTTCTTCTTTGGCTTGGGCAAAAGAAGAGGTCATGGGATTCTAGCTTGCATGGTAGCATAGGAGGACGAGGAGGTCTGTGTCATCACCAACTAACACAGTGTTGTGACAGTAGCAGACTGCACGGCCTTCAGCACAATCAGGAGATCAGCATCCCCTGAGGCATGGTGTGTCTCATAAGTTCTCTTCTGAAGCTCTCACTAACATAAAATGAATCGCTGTTTATTCTGCCTATTGGCAAGAAACTGTTCCTTCTTCATTGTGAGACGCATGTCAGCTGTAATGTCACAGTAGTGCCAGCATTCCCTTTAGACCGTCTCTGGTGTGTGATGTCCTTCGTGTTGGTACTCTCATAACCATCAAACACGACTGTGGCATCTCCGTACTTCTTCGTTACATAATCAGTGTACTGGTGCATATGTCTCTGTATGTAGATACACGAGACCATGGAATGCGTTGAACAAGTGCCCCGCCATCCAAACATACTGTGTGCCCATATTGGGAAATATCGGCTGGGAACATCGGATCCAAGAAGATCCCAGATGGCATCGCAAAGACTGGCTGTGTGTGCTTCTCGGAGCTGAGAGAGGGAATCAAAGAGGGCTGGTGGATACTGCTGCACAGTTCATATTTGAAGCCCGACTCCAGTTCTTCCTGCTGTCTGTGCAACAGTGATCAGTCTCTGGAAGAGGAGTTGTGGGTAACCTGGACTTGCTCTCCATCATCTTGACAGATGAACTTCATGCGAGGGTGACAAACTTGGTCTTTCCTCTTAAATGTGTACTCGGCAGGTGTTTTCCCATCCATAGATTTCAATATTTTGGCTCCTACAGCATTGTGCTGTATCGACGTTGATGGTGAGGTGTGCATGAACTCCAGTGGCAATGTCCTCAGACGTGGATCACACTGAACGGATTCCCGTTCCTGTAAATAATGAAAGGCCTGATAGTGTGTCCTTCCAGTCACGAGATTGTCTTGCCTGGTCAATGGTCATGTCCTTCTTCTGCTCTCCAGTGTTGTAGTTCACACCTGTGAGCTCCTGCATTGCCTGGTTTATTCTGCACAGGCAGGCATTGATAGTAGCCATAACAGCCATGTGTTGCTCTGTCATTCCTCGCCTCGTGTGAGCCCCCGCTGGTCTTCAAACTTCTCATCAAGAACTTGTTCGATGATCAGGTCAGATGAAAGACCTGCCCACAGGCGATCACTTCATCGAACACATAGAACCCCTCATCAAAACGTTGTTGGACATTGGGATGTTGAGTTTTGAGGTTGGACATCTGCTGCAGGTACACCTCGCAGATTTGGCATACAGGTTGTGGCCCGAGGCTGCCAGGTAAGCAGCATTTCCGGGATGGCCTGTAGATGTAGTGCCCAGTTCCCAGTGCGCCTACCCGGATGTATTTGCGTAGAATGTCAGCATGTCCATATACTGAACACAGAGCGCGAAGTTCTAGAAGATATCTTTGCAGACTGCGGCATGCTTCTGAGGTGGTCTTTGATTCGTTTCAAGACGTCAGACTTGCATACTTCTTCACAGACTGGGGTTGGCAGAAGTGTGACGAGGGTTTTGTCCAACTTCAGACATCAATAGCTCCAGCTCCTGAAAAATGTTACGTGTCATTAGGTGCAACTGCCAGGCGAATGTAGCACCATGAGATACAGATGCCAAGAAGCACAACATTGAGTGCACTCCAGCTTGTGGAAACTACAGGGGCTCTGGCTGCACAAACACTCCATGTGACATGATGAGGATGATGACGACATTGTGAGTTCTAATTTTAATACGCTTGATTTTTCTCAACATGTATAGGTAAGTTTATAATGGTGTAGTTTCTGGAGTTTTAAATGCGAAATTTTCATTTTCATTTGAAACCTTCGTCAGGCAGATGTGATTGCCCGAGGGAATTGTGAATTTTGTCATGTTTTCAATGATTTACATAATTATATTGTATTGCCATAGACTTGATTTCATCTTGTGGCTTCAACGTTTCTTTTTTTTTTTGTCCAGGAGCCAAATCAGCATCAGGTAAATATTTTTTTTTCGGGACAAAAAATTGACATTTTTGGGACAAAAAAGCTATAATTTTTATTTTACCCCAATACATTTCACTTTTTTATAATTATTCTTGTATATCATTGACCATAACGAAACAATTAGAATGCAGAAAACATATATTACATTTTAAATATCAATCTTACATTTTTCATTTTCCCCGAAGCCGGGTGGGGCCATATTGGATTTCCATGATTTCAGGACTTTCCCCCGGACGACCCATAGACTTTTAACTTACGAAATCCAAAGATTTCGTAGTTATTGATGACTTCCGTCCTCTGTTACTACGAAATCTAAGATTTCGTAGTATATTGATCAAGTTCGTTTCTGTTTGTTTGTTTGTGTGTTTGTATTGGTGGGGTTTTTGTGTATTTGTTTGTTGTTTTGTAGGCCGATAACTGAGACGGAAGAAGCTACCAATGTCAATTAAACCACGTTGATTCAGGAAGGTGAGGCTAGCGCTGATGTAGATTCTTGGTCAAATCGGATCAAAGGTCAAGGTCACAGTGAGGTCAAAACATTCCGATTTTTGAATGGATCTTTGGTTACATGAATCATCGTAGAAATCTTCTGGTTTTGCGTCGCATACTTCTCGAGGACAGCTTTTATTAGACGGTCAGGTCAAGTTGACGATTCGTGAGTACCAGTCTATGACTGCTTGTTTGTTTTACTTACGAATCTAAGATTGTAAGTATATTGATGACTCCGTTTCTGTTTGTTGTTTGTTATTACGAAATCTAAAGATTTCGTAGTTATGATTGATCGTTTCGTTTGTTTGTTTGTTTGTGTGGCAGATAACTCGAGACGGAAGAGTACAATGTCAATTACACCACGTGATTCAGGAGGGTGATGGCTTATGCTTGATTAGATTTTGGTCAAAACGGTCAAAGTAAAGGTCCGGTGTCAACATGTTTTGATTTGAGCAGATAACTCGAGAACGGAGAGAGCTACCATGTCAAATTACACACGTGATTCAGCGAGGGTGATGGCTAGCGCTGAATTAGATTATTCGGTCAATAATCGTCAAAGGTCAATGTCAACAAGTGAGGTCAACGACCATCGATTTTGAGTTTTGACGAATCGAAGAAACTGGCGTCTACTCCAGAGCAGTCTTATTAAATTTTAAGGTCAAACATCGTAATACCTCAGACGCTGTGTTGTTTATGTATTGCGCTGATGTTTGAATCTGGTTTACAAATCGAATGGCACGGAGGTCCAAGAATGTCAAAAAAAATTAGATTCAGTGACAACGTTGACAGTTACACCACTGTTCAGGAGTGGTGATGGCTAGTCTGATTAGATTTTGGTTCAAAACTCGGTCAACGTCATCACAGTGAGGTCAATAACATTCGATTTTTGATGGTTTGGTAACAGAATAAAGACATCGTAGAAAACTTTTTTGTTCTGGTTTGCGTCGACTACCTTCTCAGAGACAGCTTTTATTATGACAAGGTCAGAGGTCAATGTTGACGATTTCGTGAAAGTACCAGTCTAGGACTGCTTTTATTGTTTGTGTGTTGTTTGTTTGTGCTTTGTTGATTGGGTTGAGCAACGATAAGCTCGAGACTGGAAGAAGCCTACCAATGTCAAAATTACATCACGTATTCAGGAGTGGTGATGGCTAGTGCTGATTAGATTTTGGTCAAAAGTCCTCAAAGTGTCACAGTCACAGTGAGGCAAACTATCCGTTTAATTATTGGTACAGATATCGAGAAGCGAAGATGCTTACCAGGTCACCAATTACAAGTATGTGGTTGGCTACTTCCGATTTTAATTTTGTGGTTCAGACGACTTTCGGATCGCTAAACGGTGGTCGAATCTGTGAGTCAAATCATTCGATTTTTGATGCGTTTAGAATGTATACAAAATCATTCGCTCAGCTAACGTCCGTGATTTGCGCGTCGCTCCTTCAACTAGTAGCAGTTATTAGTAAAGCATGTTCAGTGGTGCAAGTTGACAGATTTCGTAATAACAATGTTATGTAAACTGCTTTATCATCGGTTTTTTTTTGCTCGAGCCTGACTACGTAACCGTAGATTTGAAAATGTTGCGGATGAAGCAATATTCCGACTTGTAACAATATTATAACATATTGCGGAGGTGAATGGCTAGTAGTATTGATTTTGCGTAAATCGGTCACGTAGCGCGTGTAAACTGATTTTTGATGTTTGGACAGGAATCATGTAGAAACTGCTGGTTTGCCGTCGCTACCCTTCTCTAGGAGAAGCTTTTATTAGGACAAGGTCAGAGTCAAGTTGACGATTTAGTAAGTACCAAGTCTAATGACTGCTTGTTTTTCTGTCACCGAGACATATCCAGCGAATCAAAATCTGTTGAGTTCTGTTTGTGCAATTTGTGGGAGATTTGAACCATATTTTGCCCTAAACATGCCTTCTATAGAGGGCAGGAGTCCAAGCGGGGACGGGAGAGGGAATGACAAAAAGTGTGGAACAGAGACAATAGGATCTGGGAAGCGAGAGGGATGGGGGGGGTACACAAGGTAATTAGATGGACGCCACAGGGTTTAGATTTAATGACAGGTAAACTTCAGGAAGGGAAAGCACGGGAATTTGAAGAAGGTGATTGGGGTGGTTAACAGGGTAGAAAAAGATCGTGGTTTTGGATGGGGGAAGATAAAAGGTGAGTGAACAAGTTGTTTTGAAGACTTGGAGGGAAGAGTGAGATTGAAGAGAGCTGTGAGAATGTTCCAAAGGTAAGGAAAAAAAGAGGGATAAAGAGTGAAGGTGAGCAATGATTCGTGATTTGGTATTTTTACCAGAAGGGGTGCGGGTGGACAGTGAGCCCTGCTAAAATACAGGGGGGGGGGGACATTGGCAGACAGAGTGGAGAGGGGGGGGGCGAGACCAGCGAGGAGACGGTGGAAGACCACAAAGACCACCGACCTGCTTGTGTGAGAGAATGAGAGGCACAAAGACTAGGTCTCACCCGTGTGGAACCTATCAGTGATATAAATGCCTTGTTCCACAGCATGAGCTGAGAAAGGTGAGAAGATTGGGAAATACCAAGAGGGGAGAGCATGCTCCTCAGGCTGCAAGACGAAAGGCTTGTAGTGTGGTAGGAGCTCAGGTTGTCCGGAAAGACTTTGCACATGACAGAGGATACCCAGTCACGACTGGCTTTGGAGGCCAGGTTGGAAATGTGTGTCTTTCCAAGGGAAAATATCATGGTCACACGAGTAGAGACCGAGAACTTGAATGAAAAAGGACTTCTTCAAGAGACTGTAGAGAAGTAGATTGGGGGAAGGGCGGGGGCGGGGGTTCCAGACGGTCCTTTCGGAGGACAAAGTGAGAGTGTGAATTTATCCGGATTGAAAGACGTTTCCCAACGTTAGGACCAGCTTGTGATTTTTGTCCAGATCTGCACGAGAGCGAAGAAAGCTACTGCTTGCCCAGCTGAGGGATGGGCAGAATGACAGGCAGAGGTGGAGTCATCAGCAAAGAGAATAAAGAGGATTTTCCAAGAGATTCGGAGGATCATGTGATAAAAAACGAGAAAAATAACAGGGCCCATGACATTGCCTTGAAGGAACTCCAGCCTGGACAAGAGAGGATGAGAGAGGACTCCATTTAGGGCACACCATTAGCGTGTCTCCGGAAGTGACGCGCTATCTCCCAGAAGACTGTCGAGCGCAGTATTCACGTACTGGCAGGTCGTTAGATGCTCCCACCCAGACGGGGAAAGAGGCGAAGTGCTTAACACCTTGCTTTGTCTGCCCAGTAATTTAGAAGTCGCCAGAATGCCGCTATTTTGTTGTGAAAAATCAGTGAGGTTGGCGTCTTGCTTGGAGGGGAGCGGTTGAGGACATTAGAGTTCAAAGATCGTCAACGACGATAGCACAGTTTCTTGACAGCAAGAGTCCGACTCAAGCAACGCTACCCATGCCGTTTTCCTTGTGTGCATAGGAATCCTTCAGTTCATCTTGAGCTCGTAAAGCGCGCAGAGAAGGTTTCCTCGAGATAAACCATCTGACTTGAGTGTAGAATAGTAAAATTCTTAAAGGTCGGCGTCCATCTCCTGGCAGAATAGCCTTGATAAACCTAGTGTTGAGGGCCGCTCATTTTGATGTGATTCACCATTTTTACGACTTCTGAGAGCACGCTCTGCAAAGTTTCTGGAAAGTACAGAAGGCGAGGCTCTCTCGGTGAATCATGCAGTGTACCATGGAGGTCTGAGGAGCCAACCTCAAGCAATTAGCCTTGAATCCAGAAACGCACTCCTAAACATTGCTGCGCGCCGTCTGTTGTAGAACAGAGCACTTTCCGAAGTCCCAGATCATGGTCACGATACAAAACTGCTCTATACTTTCCCAAAAAATGTCCTCAGCCTTGGTGGTTGGCCTCCATGGTTTGTTGAGCAGAGCTCATCGACAAAGTATCAGCTGATGAAAGCGACCCAGACAAATGGAGTTTTTTTTTTTTGGGGGGCCCGTTGGTACAATCGATATCAGTGGACTCGTTCAATTCTGTATGGCATGCCACGGCGATTCCTTGATCTTCTGTACGACCTGAGCCGTTACGTCCCAGGACTCATATCTTCAATTCTGCGTTGGATGGTGTTGTGCAGAGAGGGTATAAACTGCCAGTTTTTTCGCTCGCTTCCCTCCCAACCATCAGAATATACCATGTCTTTGCACATGGCAGCACGAGTCTTCGCAATGGAGTGGAGGCTTTTTTTAGTCTTGGACATGGAGCGACACTCGATCGAGGCCCTCTAATGCCCAGAATTGGTCCTGATGCATGTACCCTCTCTGTCAAGATGCGTATTCTTGAGTGCAAGAAAGTTTCCTCTCAAAGAACGCTCTCGTCATTATCTGATAAGGCGCAATGTTTTGTAGTCAATGCTCTGCAACTTATTTTGTTTCATAGACTCCGTAGAAAGCACTTCAAAACAATCAACACCGAGGCCTCTGTGCCCACTTTTATCCACACGTAGTAGAATCCAAGGTCCAGAAATTATCTTGGAAAGAAAGTTCTCGAGATTGCTGGTGGCGGTGCTGCCATCACAAATAAGGTTCGAAGTCGTACGTGGAGACGTGAATAGACAGTTAATGATAGAGTCAGAGTCTGAGAGGCCGTGGATCAAACACTAATTTCCTGCCAAAATGAACCGCCCTTCAGCGAGCCACACATCGGCTGGATCCAATTCCAAGGGTCATGTTGCCGCCGGTGTTTTCCATACTTGAACGAACCGTTTATATTACATCCCGTAAGAAAAGCGAACACACGATCGAAAATAGACATTTTTTTCGCTGCATAGCTGAACGCCCGCGACCCCAATGAAATTTGACTCGGCGACCCCAACGGGTCGCGCCCCGGTTGAAAAACCAAAGGTCTAGTGAGGATGGCTCTGATTTTCATTCTGGCATTGAGGACCTCCATCCATTTTGGGAGAGCACCAAAACTGCTTCAGGCCTACACCAAGTTTCCCCATGGCTTTCACCCCTGCCCAGGCTAGGTCACCATCTTTCGAGTGTACCAACAAATGCGCTCTGACTCCACATGCCATTCAAATGAAATCGGTCAAGTCCTTAAACAGACCCCTTGACAGAGGGTGAGTCGATCGGGGAGCAGTGGGCAGAGGGAAGGGGAAGGAGAGACAGGGAGGGGGGAGGGGAGTGGAAACAGGAGGGGGAGGGTGTGAGAGAGAGGAGGGGGTGAGGGGTGATGAGAGACCAGGGAGGAGAGGTGGACGAGAGACAGGGAGAGGGAAGGGGTGCGAGAGACAGGGAGGGGGAAGGGGCCACGAGAAGAACAGGGAGAGGAGGGCGCGGAGACAGGGAGAAGGGAGGGGCGCGGAGACAGGGTGAGAGGGAAGGGCGAGAGAGACAGGGAGACGAGGGGCGTGAGAGGCAGGGAGAAGGAGGGCGTGAGAGGCAAGGAGAGGAGGGGCGCGTAGAGCAAAGGAGGGACCAACTCTTTAATACCCAGATTTTTGGAAATGAGATGTTGGACAAGCAGGTGGTGCATACTTTTGGTCCATGTAGTGTATGTGTTTATGGTTAAACTGGGTCATGTGCCTTTTGCTTTCTTGCCTGCAGATAATGTGCTTTTAAATGATTGCTTGGCTTTGTGTGTGTGTGTGTGTGTGCAATAAATAAATTGTTTGTTGTTAACTGGTCCAATCTGTCTCGGTTGTCTTTGCCTTCCTTGGTCCAACATAGTGGACAAGTATAGTTAGGCGGGAAGTTGTACCCCACCTGATTTTGCTGTGAGCCGGTGCTGCACATAATCGTTCCGTTTGGCAGAAAGATCACCAGGTGTGTCCACAGAGGGTGTGGCCTCAGTTCAGGATTGCCGTACCAATAGAAAGGTATTGCGAAACATTGAAGCGTAAATCCTGCAGTCGGGTAGTCCGAGTCACAGCATCTATGGCTGTGTAAGAACTACAACACATTGGAGGTGGGCAGTGGTACATATACAGAGACATGACAGAAGTACCATATACACCTAAAATTTCTTCAAATTTTTAATCGTGTAAGCAAGTTTTAGCTCAGTATTTGTCCTAATATCAAGCTATTTATTTTGCAGAAACGAGTTCCTGTACTGATCGTGTGTATTGACAATTAACTATGCCTCAAACCAGGGAACAACACGACATTTCAAATTTCAAAGGGACAAATTTGTTGCAAATTGTAAGGTAAGAGTCAGCCAATGTCAGATAGCTCAGAGAACCTTGATTCCCGCTTCGAAACAGTCCAATCAGGTGTTGTGAATTCATCAGCCAAAGGCAGGAATCCACGCTTCCTGTTCCGGTCGACCTGGGCCCGCAAGAAAGTGTCTTCGAGCTGTCAAGCAGTCCATATTTGAGAAACTTCCTGTTGCAACGCAGCAGAGTGCAGAGGATGTCCAATTAGCTCAAGAACTGCCTGCATCCTTCATCAACTGGCTAACTATGGGAGAGCAGTTTATATATTATTATCTCTCTCCTTGGACCAAGCCAACATTCCAAAGTAGAAAGAAGTTGTGTTGAACGGATTGTCACTCAAACCCTTGGAGTTTTGGGAAACTGTAATTTTTCAAGATGAGTCCAATTTGCTCAATTTTCTGAAGTGACATGTATTGCTCTGGTGAGCTTCCAGTCAAGAGTTTTCTTTGAAACCGTTGCAGCCAACTGTAAAACAACGGTGGTTTTTCAGTGATTGTGTGGGGACAATCTGGAAGCACGGTCGTCAGGACGGAGAGCTTGTGGAATTTGTTGGCAACATCAACACGACGATATACATTCTATTCCTTGAGGATGGACACCTCCCTGTCTTCTCCACTGGTCAGATGGTCAGAAAACAACAACTCTGTTCTGGAAGATGGAGCTCCATGCCGTCCTGCAAACAAGAGACGCAAAAAGAATGGCAGAACAGAGAATGGATCAAAGCGACTTCCATGGCCAAGTCAGTCTCCAGACATGAATCCCATTGAACCACCTCTGGGCCATATTGATCGAGCCTGTGGCGAAAAAGTCCAGACAACATCATGGGCAGATTCTAAAGACCTTTGCGTGAAGCCTGGCAGAATCCCACGAGGAAATTTCAAACTTGTTAGTATCTATGCCTGAAAGAGTAAAAACATGAAATCTGCAAAAATGCAAGTCTACCAAATACCTAGTGTATATGTAATGAATAATGGATCAATGTTCTTCAAATGTTAAATAAATGAATTCCTTTAAAAAATCAATGGTGTCTATTTTACTTCTGTCATGTTCTGTAGATGAGAATCCCAATGTGTACAACACCCACTCAGCTGCTGGACCGGTTCACCGCTTATTGGTGAATAATCAGTGACAGTGCAACAGAAACATTGCCACCAAACACACACCTTCTGTTTCATCACTGTGCAACGACGCTTCATTCTTTCTTCAGCTCTCCACGGAGCCTCAATCTCTTGTTTATAAAAAGCATTAAAAAATGGCAGATAAAAGGATAAGAGTGGATAAAAGGTACTTCAGTAAGAAATAAATTCCAAATAGAAAAAACTAGAAATATAATAAAATGAAGAGTTGCCAATTCAAAATTGTGCAGTGAAGGCGCACATATAATTAGTCCACACGAAAGAAAGAAGTAATAATTTAGTCTTCTCCATATCCTGAGTAGATCATGATAATTACATCTTTTATCACAAGATGTTAACGGTAACGTGCTAAACAAAATATTCCAATTAATGTGGATATATTTGTGAATAAAGAGCCATCACAACAGTTTATATGCAAGTTGAAGAGCACAAAAGGAAGGAATGGGGAGGGGGGGGGATATATTTGTTGGCAAATTATATAGCAGGTTGTGCACAATGCAAAGAACACACACTACAAGTGACCACCTCGATGACAAAACCTCATGTTTGAAAACTGGTTCATTAAAGGGAAGAATTATGTCCATACTGGCTTGTGGTCCAGAACATCAAGATTTATTTGCCAACCAGGATATATAGGAAACTCTGTGAAAACAAAAAACACAGACATCTTAGAAATGAATCATAAACCCAAGAATACATGCATCATGAGGCATGCCTTTTCCAAAAAAAAAGTTTTTAAAAAAGCCTGCATGTAAGGGTGCAGGTCAAAGTCACGACTGTGTCCATCATTACCTTGTTTCTATATACTTGGCAGAGACTCGTGGAACTTCATTATATGCTCATAAAGAAAGACTTCTGTAACACATTACCTGCATAGTCATACCAGGTATGTTTGTGCTCAGTGTTATGGTGAAGTGTCAGGAAAATTATTTGCTGGACTCCGACGGGCCTCTGTTCTCGGGGCCCCTGCAACGGGGGGCCACCGGGCCCTCCGCGACGAGGTTGTTCGGGTCTCAGTGCTATGGTGTTTGGTCTCGGATCTTAGTGTCATGGGTATTTGTGTGAAGTCTCAATTTCGAAGCATCTCATATTTCAATCTCAAATCATGCTAGGTCTCTTTGTATAAAGGTTTGTCCACTTGTGAAAAGTACAAAAGTATTGAAAAAAAAAATGCTTGTGAAAGCATGTTGCATTTCACAGCCAATTATGGACCCACAAAAGTTTAGAATGCCGTCTCTAAAGAATTATTTGGGTCTGTTTTTTTTTTTTAATTTTGATAAATTTATATTTTGTCGCCATAGAAGCAGGTTCATTAAAAACTGACAATTTAAAGCAAAACTGATTCTTGAACACCCTGAACATTACACGTTAAATTAAACCCCAAATAAAGTCCCTGTTCAGCAAAAACCTGTAAATCTAGAATCCCGGCTGAATGGATAACTCCAAGATGATGAACTCTCATTTGAACTGTCCTAGTCTGGTTTGATTCCTGCCCTAATATAAACCAATCATCCTGAATCTTCGTAGGCAGGCTGTGACATCAATGATTACACCGTCTTCAGAGCGGATGTTAAGCGGCTGGTACAACCCATGCTAAGCATTTTGCTTGTTACATTAAAATACCGAAGGTCCACTATGAAAAAAGAAAAATTAGTTCATGGTGTGTCAGGTTATCTGGCCAATTCTATGAAACAAGGGGTCATTGCTCAGCGGCACAGCTGCATCACATGAAATGATGCAAGCAGTGCCCCTGCCTCAAACTTTGCTCGGCTTTTACCGCATGGAAACCAAGGCCTCTTCAAAACCTTGGAATCTCCCACAATGAAGGTGAGTTTCTAAGGATTATTAACTTTTCAACATTGTAGACAGGTCAGTGGTTCTCCTCTGCCTTCTATCACTCCCTTATCTGTTCTGCCCCTCGCCCTTTCTATGTATGTATCCATCCATGCCATTGGGACCATACTTCTGTGGCAGGCGTTGGTGATGCCAAGCAGTCTCATTGGCTATTGGGGCACTATCCTGGATGGGTCGCGCACTACAAACACAGGTACCAGTCAGCTGGCCACTACGTTTTGCTGACTCCGGAAGGTGACAGCAGTGTAACGGCCCACCTGGTATGAATTAAACAGCAGAGTGGGAATTTGAACTCAGGATCCTAGGATTCCCAAGCCCACCACCCTAAAACATATAGCTAACCACCAGGCATATCGTGGCTCCATGTAACACCCTGAAAAACCAAAGGGTTTTTCAGGGTTGTATAATGGTCTGCCAGTACCCCCTCCTCTGAAACTCCATAACATTCCAGACGCAAGCCCATTTCCACTCATTTGTTTCCTTTTCTCTCATCTGTGAAACCAATTTCCCAGTTTTTCAATTCGTATCTTCCTCCAGCTCTTAAGCCAAGCTATTCTACACCATCTAGGTCAAACCACACCCCATCCACAGGCAATGTTTTTTCCACCCTCTGGTGACCATGCCCCCAGCTCACCCTTTTGCAAATTTCCAGTTATCAAGTTTACCGCAGACTCCCTCACCCTCTTCATGAAAATTATTGTATTTCAGTATTTTCATTATTTAATTTTTTCCAATTCTATTTCGTGCTTTCTTCCCCAGTTCCCCTTCTAACTTCTGTGCTTGAGAGATGGGGGCGTATCTACCCTGTCACCAAGGTACTTCCATGTCGCTTCATTCCAAGTCTTCACCATTTTGTCCCTCTACCCTATGATTGGTAATGCCTCCACCGAGCACTCCTCCTCCCGCACTTTCACTCTCTTTCCATTGTATTTTTGTTCCATTAATTGTCGTCCAATCTGTTTTCTAGCTCGCTCACGAGCCTCAATTCTTGTTACAATTTTTATTTATTTTTTAAATCGAGCACCAACACGTCTGTACACGTGAAAAGAAAAAATGTGGATGCATGATAAATAGGTACAAAACAACCATCAAATGTGCAGAATACACATGGCTCGTTCAATCGCATTGATTGATTGGTGGATATTTCTGAGCAAGGTTTACTTACAACAGATACAGTACATCATAAACGCAACGGGCACATTTTTTGCTAAAATAAACGTCTGAGCCCACAACTTTCACTTTGCAGAATAATACATGATTGGTTGACAAGAGGCCATTCAAAGAAGCTTTGCAACAAGTTCCCAATAACAGTAGATAAAATAATTCAGCCTCTGTCATAGCACTATTGCTTAAAGAAAAATTAGGAGGGCACTCTTCAAAAGTCAAATATCAACCAGATATACCCTCCGCCCACATTATTACATCATTATACATTACTTTACCAAGTTTGATATATATCCCTGAACCCAGATTCAAAATATTAAATAATTTGGCTGCCAAGACCATGCATCTGATCAAGGTTAAAATTTAAAACATATATTCCCCATGAACAACCTCGATCAATAACTGTGACAATTTGACGTCGATCGATTAAGCGGTTCAAGAGAAAAATTTGATTTAAAGATTTTCTCAAACCAATATGGCTGCCAGACCATGTGACCGATTATTAATTCGTAAAAACTCTGTATCAAGAAAGGCCTTGGGGAGGGTGTGGGTGAAGTTTCCCCTCGATCTGTAAAAGCCTGTTTCGGAGAAGGTTTTTTATGTTATAACAATATGGCTGCTAAACCATGTGACTGATGACGTCATCAATTTTTTTCCCCCATAAAATTTTATCCCTAATTGAACCTCAAAATTTTTTCAATAACTGATCGGATAAAGTTGATCGACGTATGCAGGTTATGACGTCATAATGAAGCCACCGATGAACATCAATAAAAAATCCTTGTTTCCCATGGGGAAGTACTCACATGTGCCAAGTTTTGCATTTTTTTGCCATGGCTTGGTTTCGGAGATAAAGTACAAGATGTTTCATTTTTTCCAACATGGCTGCCACACCACGTGACTTGACGTCATAATTATCATTAAAACATTATGCATGCGCAGGTTGCGTCGATGGTGAAAATTTGTATCCAAATCGAATAAGGCAGTCTGCAAAGCAAAGAAGAAAATTAGCACGGTTGTAATGTAGCGTACGTACGGACAACCCGAAAAACATAATGGCACCCAGTAAAACTGTCATCAGCCGGAGCATAAATTAATTTGAAGTAAATTAAAAGCGCACAAGCCTTACAACAATGATGTACATAATGTCACATGATCACCGGACAATATCTGAAGTGCAATGTCCAGTCGACAACATCAGGAGTTTTTGGTGCATTTATTCTGACGTAACATCATGATTGTATTGTAGTGGAAACATTGCTATCTAGTTGCTGCATGGTGTATGCTTGATAATAAAATATGTGCGAAGTTCCAGCCTTTCATCCTCGTTTTCATATTTGTTGTTGATGAGTGGAATCCACTTGGTGCTCACCTGCGACAAACAAGAGAAAATCT
>CM068959.1:31638565-31667898 GCA_035128595.1 Eptatretus atami | reverse complement strand
TAATTTATTATTTTGTCGCCATAAGCAAAGGTTCATTAAATAAGCTGACAATTTAAAGCAAACTGCATTCTTGATACACCCTGAACATTACACGTTAATTAAACCCCAAAATAAAGTTCTGTTCAGCAAAAACCTGTAAATCTAGATATCCCGGCTGAATGGATAACTCCAAGATGATGAACTCTCATTTGAACTGTCTAGTCTGAGTTTGATTCCTGGCCCTAATATAAACCATCATCCTGATCCTTCGTAGGCCAGGCTGTGACATCAATGATTACACCGTACTTCAGAGCGGATGTTAAGCCGGCTGTACAACCTGCTAGCATTTGCTTGTGTACATTAAAAATACCGAAGGTCCACTATGAAAAAGAAAAATTAGGTCATGGTGTGTCAGGTTATCTGGCCAAATTCTATGAAACAAGGGGTCATTGCATCAGCGGCACAGCTGCATCACATGAAATGATGCAAGCAGTGCCCCTGCCTCAAACTTTGCTCGGCTTTACCGCATGGAAACCAAGGCCTTCAAAATCCTTGGAATCTCCCACAATGAAGGTGAGTTTCTAGGATTATTACTTTCACATTGTAGACAGGTCAGTGGTCTCTCTGCCTTCTATCACCTCCTTTCTAGTTCTGCACCCTCTGCCCTTTCTATGCTATGTATCCATCCATCCATTGGGACCATACTCTGTGCAGAGCGTTGGTGCTGCCCAAGCAGTCTCATTGGCTATTGGGCACTATCCTGGATGGGTCGCCACTACAACACAGGATACCAGTCAAGCTGGCACTCGTTTTGCTGACCTCGGAAGGATGACAGGCAGTGTCAAATCCACCTGGTATGAATTAAACAGCAGAGTGGGATTTGAACTCAGGATCCTAGGATCCCAAGCCCACCACCCTAACCATTAAGCTAACACCAGGCATATGTGCTCTGTATACACCCTGGAAAAACCAAAGGGTTTTTCAGGGTGTATATGGTCTGCCAGTAACCCCCTCCTTCTGAAACTCCTAAATTCCAGACTCAATGCCCATTTCCACTCATTTGTTCCTCTTTTCTCTCATCTGTGAAACCAATTTCCCCAGTTTTTCAATCTCGTTCTTCCCTCCAGCTCTTCAAGCCAGCTATTCTACACCATCTCAGGTCACCCACCCCATCCACAGGCATGTTTTTTCCACCCTCGTTGACCATCCCCCAAGCTCACCCTCTTTGCAAATTTCCAGGTTATCAAGTTTACCCAGACTCCCTCACCCTCTTCATAAAATTATTGTATTTCAGTATTTTTCAATTATTATTTTTCATTCTATTTCTGCTTCTTCCCCAGTTTCCCCTTCTACTTCTGTGCTTGAGAGATGGTGGCTGTATCTACCCTGTTCACCCAGTGTACTCTCCCATGTCCTTCATGTCTCAAAGTCTTCCCCCATTTTGTCCCTCTACCCTATGATTGGTATGCCTCCACCGACACTCCTCCTCCCCCACTTTCACTCTCTTTCCATTGTTATTTTTGTTCCATTACATTGTCGTCCATACTGTTTTCTAGCTCGCTTCACGAGCCTCAATTCTTGTGTACAATTTATTTATTTATTTAAATCGAGCACCAACACGTCTGTACACGTGAAAAGAACAATGTGGATGCATGATAAATAGGTACAAAACAACCATCAAATGTGCAGAATACACATGGCTCGTTCAATCGCATTGATTTGATTGGTGGATATTTCTGAGCAAGGTTTTACCTCCACAAGATACAGTACATCATAAACGCACGGCACATTTTTTGCTAAAATAACGTCTGAGGCCCAAACTTTCACTTTGCAGAATAATACAGATTGGTTGACAAGAGGCATTCAAAGGCTTTGCAACAGTTCACAATACAGTAGATAAAATAATATCAGCCTCTGTCATAGCAACATTGCTTAAAGAAAAATTAGGAGGGCACTCTTCAAAGTCAAAATATCACCAGATATACCTCCGCCCACATTATTACATCATTATACATACTTGTACCAAGTTTGATATATATCCCTGAACCCAGATTCAAAATATTAAATAATTTTGGCTGCCAGACCATGCATCTGATCAGGTTAAAATTTAAAACATATATTCCCCATGACAACTCGATCATAACTGTGACATTTGACGTCGATCGATTAAGCGGTTCAAGAGAAAGAATTTGATTTAAAGATTTTCGTTCAAACCAATATGGCTGCCAGACCATGTGACCGATTAATTATTCGTAAAAACTCTGTTATCAGAAAGGCTTGGGGAGGGTGTGGGTGAAGTTTCCCCTCGATCTGTCAAGCCGTTTCGGAGAAGGTTTTTATGTTATAAACAATATGGCTGCTAAACCATGTGACTGATGACGTCATCAATTTTTTCCCCCCATAAAATTTATCCCTAGATGACCCTCAAAATTTTTCATACTGATCGGATAAAGTGATCGACGTATGCAGGTATGACGTCATAATGAAGCCACCGATGACATCATAAAAAAAAATCACTTGTTTCCCATGGGGAGTACTTCACATGTGCCAAGTTTGCATTTTTTCCATGGCTTGGTTTCGGAGATAAAGGTCCAAATGTTTTCATTTTTTCCAACATGGCTGCCACACCACGTGACTTGTGACGTCATAATTATCATTAAAACATTATGCATGCGCAGTTGCGTCGATGGTGAAAAATTTGTATCAATCGAATAAGCAGTTGCAGAGACAAAAAGAGAAAATTAGCACGGTTGTATGTACGTACGGACAACCCGAAAACATAATGGCACCAGTGACTTCATCAGCGGAGGCATAAAAATAATTGAAGTAATTATACACCAAGCCTTACAACAATGATGTACATGTCAATTAACCAGGACAATCTGAAGTGCATTCAATGACAGAATCAGGATTTTATTCTGACGTTAAACATCATGTAGTATTGTAGTGGAAACATTGCTATCTAGTTGCTCATGGTGTATGCTTGATAATAAAATGTGCGAAGTTCCACCTTTCATCCTCGTTCATTTTGTTGTTGATGAGTGGAATCCACTTGGTGCTCACCTGGCAAACAAAGAAAATCTGTCCGAATGCAGGCCAGGATGCAAACAAAAGTTTTGAGCCCAAAATCTACATACATAAAAGCCTTAAGTATATTTTTTGCACGCACCTATGAAGACACATCATGGAGGCCTGTGTAATAGATGGATTGAACTCAGAAACTGTTTTCAGACCGTACATACCTCTCATTCCATCCGATACAAATATGCCTTTCAAATTCAAAATAAGACAGTTTCCTACATACGTTTTGCCTTTTCCATGACCATCAAGAAGTCACAGGGACAGACTTTTGACAGAATTTGCTTTTACCTTCCAAAACCTTTATCCAGTCACGGGTAACTGTATGTAGCACTCTCAAGAGTTCGGTCATTGGACTCGTTAAGTATTATAATCTGAGAAGAACGAGATTGGTAATTGTGTTTACAGTGAAATATATGACTCGATAAACTTGTTGTGTTACATTGGGGATAGCTCATTCAACAAATTATACTAAGGAGAATGAGAAGCACAAGCGGGCCTCCCAAAAGAGAAAACTCAAATCTTGGACAGCAACAAGATTGTTTTGGGTTGTTCCATGAGAATCACGTCATTCTGATTGACCCGGTGACAAAATCTGCACTGACTACATGAGCTCCGTCATTAGTGACCCCAGTCTATGACATGCCTGATGTTCTTTATCGCAGGTGACCAACTCTATATAATGGTGTTGCTTTCACAACTTCCACCGCTTCAGTGGAATCATTCGCCATTTATAGACTATACATGCAGAGCTGTGTTGTCGATAAATGACACCGATACAATGTTCTAAAGAGCTGATACGGTGTTCCAAAGAGTTGAGAGGCATCTCATTTCTGTTCTTGCACCCTCTGCCTTCTCAGTGTTTTATTCCCTCCTCCACCAGGCAGCTGAAGGACGTACACGATCTACCAGCAACCCCCTCCTCATGAAACTGCCTAAAACCAGAGCCACTGCTCACTTCCACTCAATTATTCCTCGTTTTTTACCCACCTGTGGAACCACCTTCCACATTCTCTTCAATCTCATTCTTTCCTCCATGTCTTCAGGACAGCTGTTTATCACCATCTCAAGTCATCCCCCATTCAAAACCATGATCTTTTCTGCACCTATTCAACCATCGTCATCCTCCCAAAATTTTGCTTATGTGTCCATATTGTCCACCCCTGGCATTCTTCCCGACCACTCATCGCTACCTGCATCCCTTGTTTATCAGTCTCCATCTACTTTCTCCCTCTGCCCTGCTGTTGTCGATTTCCCTTTCTCCCGCTGTTCGCTTTGTTATGTTGTGTCGTGATCTGTTCTGTGCCCCAGCTCTTCCACAAGCCTTGACCACGTATACAGTAATCCCCCGTTTCTCGCGGGGGTTACGTTCCAAACCTCCCCGCGCTAAGTGAAAATCTGCGATGAATGGACGCCTCCCCAAAAAATCGATTCGTCTGGTCTGGTCGGTTTGGCAGTGATTGGGTTTGAGGTGCCGGAGATCGACTGGTCTGGTCTGGTCGGTTTGGCAGTGATTGGGTTTGAGGTGCCGGAGATCGACTGGTCTGGTCTGGTCGGTTTGGCAGTGATTGGGTTTGAGGTGCCGGAGATCGACGAGTCTGGTCTGGTCGGTTTTGAGGTGCTGGGTATGAGCAATGCTCGTCCAACGGCGGCAAACCTTTTTCCTTTCCGAAGCATATATCGAGCACCTTTACCTTAACCTTCTCCTGGAGCGTCCCAGGACCTTCCTCTGGCGCTTCGGTTCCTTGCCAGAAGCCTTAGAAGGTGCAGGGCGTTTGGGCGGCATCGTGGGGCTTGGAGAAAAAACGTAGAAAATATTCGAAGTTCACAAGCGAAACTTTGTCTCGCGCGTTTGTGTACTGGTCGAGCACCACGCGTTATAATTTATTGCTTAAATAATTTATATTTTATATATTATTACCGCGATGTACTGGGGGAATCCGCAGAAAAATTAGTTACGTTCCAAGGGAAAACCTGCGATGAACCGGGGGCGATAGGTGACCGCGATGAAGCGGGGTTGACTGTTATATAATATATACATACATACGTGGTCAAGGCTTGTGGAAGAGCTGGGCACAGAACAGTGCGTAATGAGAGGGAGGGTGGTGGTATGGTGCGGTTGCAAGGAGTTGAGGTGGGGAGGGTGAGGTTTAAATACTTGGGATCAACTGTCCAAAGTAACGGAGAGTGGGGGAGAGAAGTGAAAAAGAGAGTGCAGGCAGGATGGAGTGGTTGGAGAAGAGTTGCAGGAGTGTTTGTGACAGAAGGGTAGCTGCAAGAGTGAAGGGGAAAGTATATAAGACGGTAGTGAGACCAGCTATGTTGTATGGTTTGGAGGCGGTGGCACTAACAAAAAGACAGGAAGCGGAGCTGGAGGTGGCAGAGTTAAAGATGCTGCGATTCTCGTTGGGAGTGACGAGGATGGATAGGATAAGAAATGAGTATATTAGAGGGACAGCGCAGGTAGGACGGTTTGGAGACAAAGTGAGAGAGGCGAGATTGAGATGGTTTGGACATGTGCACAGGAGGGAAGCGGAGTATATCGGGAGAAGGATGTTGAAGATGGAGCCGCCAGGCAGGAGGAGAAGAGGAAGGCCAAAGAAGAGGTTCATGGATACGGTGAGGGCGGACATGCGGGTGGTTGGAGTGTCAATGGAAGATGTGGAGGATAGAGCGAAATGGAGACGGTTGATCCGCTGTGGCGACCCCTAACGGGAGCTAGCCGAAAGAAGAAGAAAGAAAGATATATATATATATATATATATATATATATATATATATATATATATATATACAAAAGGATCAAGGCCTTCCACACTATTGGAATCTCAAGACAGGAGGCCAATTCTCAGAAACTTACAACTCTCTTTAGGGAAGCAAGTTGGTGGGCTCTATTTTACACAAAGCTTACATCCGGCTCACCTCCCAAGACCAGGCTGGTTGCACACCTGCATCAATTCGTCCCTTTGTTTCTAATTATCTTGCAAAACGAAGTTTTGCAAGATATGTTAGTCAGCTCGTATGTTTTTTTTTTTTTTTTTTTTTTTGTCTGTAATCACGTATAAAAAATTCTGCAGAGCACAGTTATCATTGGAATTTTTGTAACTTGCATATCAGAGGCTATAGAGGTCTTCAGCATAAAATTTTGAAGGTCAAGGTCAAGGTCAAGGTCACTTTGTCGAAATCAGGGGAGTCGACGAAACCTTATTTTTTGAGTAATTTTGATCGATCGTTTCAACTCATGGAATATATTCATGGTCTGGCTCAGCTGATTTTTTTGGTGGCGATTGGCCTTGACCTTCATATGTTTTATTTTTTTTGTCTGTAATCATGTATAAAATTCTGCAGAGCACAGTTATATGGAAATTTTTGTAACTTCGCATATCAGAGGCCTATAGAGGTCACTTTCAGCGCATAAAATTTGAAGGTCAAGGTCAAAGGTCAAGGTCACTTTGTCGCAAATCAGGGAGTCGACGAAACCCTTATTTTTGAGTAATTTTGATCGGATCGTCTTCAAACTTCATGGGAATATACTTCATGGTCTGGCGCTCAGCTGATTAATTTTTGGTGGCGATTGGCCTTGACCTTCATGGTTAGCGCCTAAGGTCAAACATATTTGACCCCAAGGTCAAATTTTCAAGTTTTAGGAACCATACTGTGTAGTACCTCAAATTGAACACCTCGATGAGTGCTTTCTAGATATGTCAAGCTTGAGACATTATGACGTCATTTGGTGACGTTATGAGGAAAACGCATATTTTTCATGGTTACTCTGTAGAACGATTCTCATCGGAATCCCTCGTAGGCAGATATTCCTCAAGGAGTCGCTCCTGTGGATAGCAGCTCTGTTCACCTCAGTGTGACCTTAAAGAAGTCACACGTGGTCACCTTTTGGCAAGATACGGGTCACCCTGCGGTGACATTGGTTTATTTTTGTGTTATTCTTCCTTCTATTTTCTTGTGTATGTCCACCACTCCCGGCAACACCCCACCCCTGTACCATTTGGTCATTTCTATAAACCTGCTTGTCTTTATCGTTTAGTTCCTACATGAGTCTAGACTCTAGACTCAAGATGCTTGAATGAAAAGGTGGTGCCGTTCTTGAAGAAAAAAAAAGAAGTTTAAATTGTGAATGAGACCAAGAGGGACCAATTAAAGAAGTTTCATTCAGGTAAGTGCACACAAATGTTTCTTGTGCAGCAATTTCTCGCAAAAAGCGCTTTCATTTCACGTGATTTTGTTATTAAGCGGCTGATGAATTGAAGACAATTTTTCATGCAACACTTAAATTTTCGATATTACGCGGCTACAGGCATATCGCCTGGCCGTCACTCTGCACTAACTCAACTAGTCCGAGATCGGCCGTGGGATGCTGGGCGTGTGCAGACTCATATCAAACACGCGGCAACCTGAGGGTTCTTTGGCAGCCATCTTCATGTGCGCGCATCAAATTTATCTTGTGCATCCTTCGACACCGTGGGTGGTAAATGTGAAATTGAAAAACAAATTAAAGGAAAGTTATTTCATTAAGGGTGAAATAAAAAGTGATCGAGCGATACGAGAAAGGTGAACGAGCAGTGGACATTGGCCTGGACTTACCAAATCCACCTTACGAACGATTCGGATAGAATGCTTTGCTTGAAGGAACCCCTCAATGATTCCACATCATCGACCCTCCAACTCCACAATCACCGCAAGCAACAACATTTGACATCTCCAGTGAGTGAAATTTGATTTAATTTTAATTTATTTAAATGAACAAGTGACTTCTCTTCTCTCGATATGCCCCATCCACCAACGTCCTGACACACAATCTCCACCTATTACATTGTTTCTTATGGGAAAATTATTTTCGTTTTACACGTTTTTTTCAGCCGACGTGGAAAATTCTCGGAACGCAACTACCGCGTTAAATGAGGACGACCCGTAGCTCTAATTTAATATATTTATAATGCAACTGCTTTGAAAAAAAAATTACTCAACTCCTTATGCCACCACCTCAACTTGTGAGTCATCTGGGCAAAGTTGCACCTGAATGGGGAGCAAAGCTTGTCGGCTTCGGTCTATCCTTGAGATTCAGAGAGGAATAATACAATACAAATGGTATAAATTTGGCAATTACTTGGTGTCTGTATGAGGATGGAGGAGAGTCAAAGAAATGAATGAGTCTGAATGAAAAATCGTACAAAAAGTTCCATAGCAAAACACATTTTCAACAGTTTCGTTCTGCGTTAGTGCTGTGTACAGGCCGTGAGCTTCACCTACGAAACGTATACTTGGCCAGCACTCAGAATGGCCCTCTTGTTGTGCTTCGTCTTCTGCTACATGCTTAATTTCTGTACCGTTAATGTGTTTTATGCTCGCAATACAGATGTGCTTATTCTAGCAAGTCCTTGGTCCAAGCTATTAACATGCTACGTACTCGTACCAATTTGGGAACGTACTGTGTTGCAAGTCTTGCTTCATTCTCTGCTATGCACTTGTGCAATCAGTCGTCAGATAAACCGAGCAATTCATTTTGAGGACAACGAGGTATGAAAATTGGGTGGTAGGGGTGGGGGGGGGGGGGGTGAGAAGGAAGCAGATAAGCTGCAATTTTTTCACCAAGGACCAAAGTGGGGTTGTAAATTTTATTTCATTATCTACTCTTGACAGAGGAGTCTGAAGTGAAGGCCGCTGGGCCGGTTACTTTGAGCGTTTGTACCAGGCTGATCCCCCAGCTGTCGAGTTGGACGTCAAGGGTGTTACAATCCCTGTTGCTGACCCTCCAATCAACTGTGGTCCACCTTCGCTTGTGGAAACACGGGCTGCGGTGAACCAGTTGAAACGGGGCAAAGCTCCAGGGATCTGTGGCATCCATGCTGAACTTCTCAAGGCTGGTGGAAATGCTGCACTCGTGTCGTTGCATGCAGTTTTGTGCTCTGCCTGGAACACAGGCATCATCCCAACTGATTGGAAGAGGGGCTTTTGTTCCTCTCTGGAAAGGGAAGGGTGATCGCCAGACTGCAACAACTACCGAGGGGTGACGCTGCTCTCAGTGCGGGCAAGGTCTTTGCACGGATAATTCTTGATAGGGTTCGCCACCATCTGCTTGAGCACCAGCGTCCAGAGCAGTCAGGCTTTACACCAAAGAGGTCAACGATTGACCGTATCCTTGCTCTTCGTGTCCTCACCGAACGCAGACGAGAGTTTTGGCAGGGGCTGCTTGCAGCCTATGTTGATCTCTGTAAAGCGTTCGATTCAGTGAATCGGGATGTCCTCTGGAGGATTCTTGGTCTTCGTGGGGTGCCACCAAAACTGATCTATCTGATGTCTGAACTCTACTCTGGTACTGAGAGTGCTGTGAAGTGTGGTGGTACCATCTCTGACTTATTTCCAATTGTTACTGGAGTTCGTCAGGGGTGTGTACTGGCCCCACACTTTTCAGCACTTGTATGGACTGGATTTTAGGGAGGGTGTCGGAGAGATCAAGCTGCGGTGCATCGTTTGGGAATGTCAAGATCTCGGACCTTGATTTTGCAGATGATGCAGTCATCTTTGCGGAGACTTTAGATATCCTTTTGGGGCCCTCGAGGTGCTGAATGAGGAGTCGGAGCCGCTGGGATTACGGGTTCTTGGGTCAAACTAAGATCCAGGCTTTCGGTGACATCTTGGATGCTGCTGTCCTGTCTGTGTCTGTTTGTGGTGAGGATGTTGAGGTCGTGGAGAGATTCACTTACCTTGGCAGTGATATTCATGTCTCTGCTGGCTGTGAGTCAGAGGTCAATAGACGTCTGGGTCGGGCCTGGGAGTTATGGATTCACTGGATATGGGGTGTGGCGCTGCCGGTACCTGTGCGGGAGGACGAAAGTCCGAGTCTTCAGGTCCTTGGTACTTCCAGTCTTGCTCTATGGATGCGAGACTGTGACTCTGACCAAGGATCTGAGACGGAGACTTAATTCTTTTGGTACCAGGTCTCTTCGGAGAATCCTTGGCTATCGCTGGTCGGATTTTGTGTCCAACGAGCGGTTGCTGAGAGAGACTCGGATGAGATTTGTTACCTGCATAGTCCGTGAGCGTCAGTTGCGGCTGTAGGGACATGTGGCTCGTTTTCCTGACGCTGATCCTGCTCACCAGATTCTCTCAGCGAGGGAGTCTCATGAGTGGAGGAGGCCAGTGGGCGACCACGTGCCTCGTGGTTGCAGCAGGTTGACCATCATCTCAAGGAGATGGGATGGGCCTGGCATCTGCCTGGGGGATGGCCAGACGGAGGCCCCTGGAGTACCGGCGGAAAGTGGACGCAGCGACGTGCTGTTCTGGCACATGCTCCCATACCTGACCTGACCTGATCTACTCTTGCATTGAGGAACAGGTACTCGCCATCAAAATGCAATTTGCGAATTTCTTCATACACATTCCTGATGAGCCTCAATGATACAGTGTGATATGTGCTGCCTGGTGGAACACTATGACGGTGGTTTTCGTGGAATTATTCCATTACAATGTTTTTACGTTCTTTGTTGTCGTATTTTGGCGGCACGGCTTTTGGCAGCAAGGTTAGAATGATGTGATGCTTGTGACATGTGGCCTTTACTGTCATCCATCACAATGCAGAAAGAAAAGACAAAGAAAGCCATGACAATGACAACACATGATAATGATACATGCCACCACAAAAAGAGTCGGAAAATGCGAGAATAATTTCCGAGATATCTACATATCCCTGAACCTGCAGACAATAATCCCGAGAATGATACTGGGCATGTGATGACAAGCACATGTAGTGGTCGACTTACAAACACCTTGGGAGTTGGCACACATCAAACTGTGTTAAAAAGCTGCTCTCTTTGTCCCAACTTTTGCACACTCACCCAAGCAACGGGCATTTCTAATGCAGACTGCTCTCTGAAATTTCTGCATACTTATTTATAGATGGTAAATTTCCCTAAATATATGCAAAAAGCTTGCATAAGCTATGTTAGTTTGGTTAATTACTTCGCTTTTGGTGTGGATGCTTTTTGGCTCAGTTCTTTGCAATTTCATCATCAAGATTGTCATATATATACAGGGTGGCCTGTGAAGTGAAGGTGAAGTCACCTTCCCAGTGAAGCATTGTTCTTGAACTCTTTTAATATACAGGTTTTATTGTACAGTACTTACAATAAATTAATTTGTCATTGTATCTGCTCCATCATTCTTCTGAGTCAGTGTTTCCGCATACCATAGCGGGCGAGGGCAGAGGGGAAGGGACGGAGGGAAGTGTGACAATTAATTCAAGAGGTAAAGTAACTTTCGGGCTACTATATATATATATATATATATATATATATATATATATATATATATATATATATATATATATATTTGTTATGGATTTCAGAATCGGATCCTATGTTGCATACAAACATTTAGGTCCTCAGATATTTATTTCAAAAATGCATGTCCAGGATAGACCCATCCCCATGTCTGATGGGATTCTAACTTTGATGCGTTGGAGAAGGGTAGAGAAGATTCCCTTTCTTATGGGATGGCCTTTTTCTCTTTATGACACGTTCATGCATGCGAGAGATAACCGTTGAGCTAACGGAGGCTCGTCTACCCTCTGTCCATCAGGACACATTGGCTTGGAGGTGGACGATTTATTTACACTTTGGACTTGCAGGACATTTGATTAAGCACACTGCAGGCTTTTCCTGAGCAGTTATTCTGACGGTCAAATACGGCTTTGGATCATTTACCTCACCCACCTATCTTTCATCGACGTTCGACACCCACCTCTTTCACTGACGTTGACGTTCACCTTTTTCCATCGACATTTGACACCATGTTTGGCAGCTCTATGGATGCTGGCTGGCTCTTGTTCATGGCGGGCTGAACGAGGAATGAATGAGCGCGAGATAGACAGTTGGAAGTGACGTGCAACGATGCACCAATAGGCAAGGTGGATTTGGCTGAAGTCTGCTTGAGGCTCCGCCCACACTGGTCGCCTATGAAAAGGACGGGAGGACTGTTTTCCCATCAGTTGGTTGGTGAGCTGGCGACAGTCTACCAGCCTTACAGCTCTGATGGCTGGTGACAGTTGGTGAGCTGGTGAGTTGGTGACAGCCTTAGAGTCCTGAACACTGGTGACAGTTGGTGAGCTGGTCACAGCCTTACATTCCTGACTACTGGTGACAGTTGGTGAGCTGGTGACAGCCTTAGTCCTGACCACTGGTGACAGTTGGTGAGCTGGTAACAACCTTACAGTCCTGACCACTGGTGACAGTTGGTGAGCTGGTGACAGCCTTACAGTCCTGACCACTGGTGACAGTTGGTGAGTTGGTGAGTTGGTGAGCTGGTGACAGCTTTACAGCATTAAAGCTCTGACCGCTGGTGACAGTTGGTGAGCTGGTGAGTTGGTGACAGCCTTACAGCTTCTTACAGATGTCCATTGGTTACGGCTCCTGATAGCTCCTGAAAGTGGGTGACGGTTGGACCGTTCCTGCTGGTTCTGCTCAGGACCTGCTCTTGGTGTACCTGATTTTTGGCATCCCTGGTTCCTGGGGGTGACGACGTGACGTCGATTGGTGTTCGAGCCTGTTTGCAAGTGGGTGCACGGCGAAGCAGGGCGCTGGCAGTGGACCAAGACACGCTCACACATCTTGGGACATTTTATTGGATGCACGACGACTTCTGCCTTGGTAAGCCGAGACCGGATTTATTTTCCTCCCCTGAATGATCTGCTGGATACCCTTGTCTCGTGTTTAATCGTTAAGTAAGGCATAGTAATAAGCATCTGCTCTTTGTCTGTTTTTTCTATCAATGCCCGTTTAATTACTTTTGTTTGAAATTATTTTGATTGATTTGAATTCACCTTTTTTCACCAAAAGGAAATATAAAGTTCTTCTGTTTATTTATTTTTATTATTAATAAATTCCTTGTTGACGTGTCAATCTGTCCGTGCTTGTCCTTTCCTTCCATTGATCCAGCATTGTCCAAACCTAGATAGACTGGGAGGTAATTCCCAAACTAATTAACCTGTCATAGTCGACATGCACCAGCGGTAAACGCGCGGCCGCCCCACTTAAGATCTAATCAAGATAAGATTGGTGCATCGCCGAGGGCGCGTTCTCCGTTCAGGAAGCCATGTGACCTCCAGTTAAACGGCAAAATTAGACGGTGGACACTGGAACTCGTGGTTAGCTGATTGGCATTTGTGGTTGTAAAGCAACCCACCGTACCACAACGTTAATGGTGAGCGGTGGCCCCAGGTCCGGCTCTTCTGAGGAGAAACGGGGATTAACCCCCTCATAATACACACTCGATACCCGTAACAATATATATATATATATATATATATATATATATATATATATATATATATATATATATCGTGTGTGTGTCCCAATGTGTGTGTGCGTGCGTGCGTGCGTGCGTCTGGTGACCATCAACCATTTTTCTTAACTTAGTCATACAAAGTTTCTTCGTTACCTTCTTCATCATCACTATCCAGGGCTGGCTACGTGATGTCAGTTGTGGCTGATTAAGCATTTTGATCATTAACATTAGACAAATGGGATATTTCAGCAGTATCAGTCCCATCACCACGACCTTCATTGTCAGGTGGTGAGGGTTCATCAAAATAATCAACGATCAACCTGTGCCATTCCTCCCGAGTGTGAATGGATTCCAGGTTACAACATCTGAGCTTACTTGGAGCATGGGTACAGGGTATTCGGCCATCACAGCGCTTATAGCATTCTACTTAGGCAAATAAATTGTAATTATTATCATGCGAAAAACACTTCTGAACACTTCAGGCAACAGCAATCGCAATGGATAATGCAATTGCGTTGGGCAGCACATGACAGCCAAAAGTGAATCAGCAAGCAGTCACTGAAAGCAAATTAAAGAATGTTAAAGTAATCCTGAGCATCAAGGTCAATTTGTTTATGGTATTCATGAAATGTTAGAGTTAACCACCTGATGAATATTCAGGAACAACCTCAAAGAAGATTCCTGATGAGCTTTGCAGAGAAATGTATGACAAGATGTGCAGCTGTCAAATACGGGGAATGTAGCGAAATCCGATCCTTTTGGCCAGGTTTTTGACCATTACCCACCTTTAAAATCACATTAAAAAGTTAACATAAGTGAAGGTGTCTGGCAGTAAAACTTGCACAGATGGAAAGTAAAGGAGTTCAACAATCCAAAACCGCAAACCTGGAAAATGGCCATTTCTGACTATGAGTCAATTTGGCTGGACACAAACTAAAAAAAATAAAAAAATACTGCACATATATATATATTTTCTGTGAAACTTTCGACAGATTTTTAGATGGCAGGTTTTATATGATCATTGAATAAGAGAATGTAGTCGTTTAACATCATACCTTTTCAAAGGACTGCTCATCATTCACTGCGCAAATTAGACAAATTGCATTGGCCTGGAAAACAAAACAACACTTTAAACATAAATGAAAAGCAATCCACATGTGCTATATATTGTTACGGATTTCAGAATCCGGTCTGATGAATCCACACATGTGGGGGCATCCACACATCCAGGTCCTCAGACAGTTATTTCCTTAAATGCATGTTCAGATTAGCCCCATCCCCATGTCTAATGGGATCTTAAATGTGATGCATTGAGAAGGGGAAAGAATATATCCCCTCTCTTATGGGAAGCTTTTTTTCATTACGACAGACAAGTTAACACACATATCTTTCACGAGCGCTAGTGCCCACCTTATTTTTACTCGGTAACGTTTATGCACATATTTTTCGCGAGCACCGACGCCCGCCTTTTTTTTCGAGAGCACGGGTGGTCATAGTAACGGTGCGCAAGTGGGGCTGGGTGAGCTTGGGGGAACTTTGCGCCCGCCGAGACGGGCTGCAGATATAAAAATAATTGGAGGTCCGTACAGAAGGAGAGAAGTAAGCACGAGAAGCGAGCAAGAAGCGGGTGTAAGTGGGCAAAAAAGGAGAAGAGAAGCGAGCAAGAAGCGGGCAAGCGAGCGGAAAAGTAAGCAAGAGAGCAAGCGTGCGAGAAGCGAGCAAGAAGCGAGTGTGTAAGCTCACGAGGGAAGAAGCGAGTGTGTAAGCGCGCGAGGGAAGAAGCGAGTGTGTAAGTGCACAAGAGAGAAAGAAAGCGAGAGTTGAAGCATGCGAGGGAAGGAGCGAGCCAGAGAGGAAGAGTGCAAGCTAGGAAGAGTGCAAGCCTGCAAGCGAGGAAGCGAGCGAGTGAGCGTGTGGGTGTCTGACCGGCGCCAACGAGACAATTCGTCCTTCCCAGTGCTTGAGCAAGCGAGCATGTGGTGCACGTGTGGGTGTGAGCAGCGCCGACGAGTGAGGCACGGGTCGGTCACCAACGAGTGAGGTCACGGGTCAGTCACCAACGGACCGTATGGGTCACTGGACGTCACCAGTTTCGTGAAATGTGAGGAGCTGCCCGTGTCGCAGCACCAGGGTCTAAACCCACGACAGATGATCTCGGTGCCCTCCCAGACGTCGACTGGCATTCAAGGCTGTTCGCAAGAGGGTGCACGGCAAAGCTGGGTGCTGGCGACGGACGTGACACGCACGCACACATTTCAGAACGTTTTCACTTCATGGACGACTACTCTCTGCTGAGCGAGACGACTCTTCTCCCCCCACCCCACTGAATGATCTGCTGGGTACCCTTGTCTGTGTTTAGTTGTAAGTAAGTCAACCCCCAATAAGCATCTGCTCTCTGTCTCTTTCCTGTCATTTTGATTGATTTTGCCTGAGTAATTATTCATTTCGATTGCTTTGGAATTCATTCAATTATTTACATCAGAAAATAAAAAGTTCTTTTTATTTATTTATTTTATTATTAATAAATTATTTGTCGATTTCCAACCTGTCCATGTTTGTCCTTTCCTTGCATTGGTCTAGGATTTTCCGAACCGAGATAGACTGGAAGGTAATTACCACAGATTTGACCAAAAATTGTCGGTACGCACCAGCGGTTAAAACGCTCGGCCGCCCTAATTAAAATCTAATCGAGATAGCATTGGTGCTTTGCCGATGGCACGCTCCACGCTCAGGTAACCACGTGACCTCTAGTTAAACGGAATAATTAGACGGTGGCACTGGAACTCGTAGTTAACTGGGTGGCGTTCGTGTTTCTAAAACAACCCACCGTACCACAACGTTAATTGTGAGCGGTGGCCCCAGGTCCGGCTCTTCCGAGGATAACTGGGGATTAATCCCCCTGAGTGACAAGCAGGTGTCTCGGTACCCGTAGAAGCAACAATACTGTATATATATATAGATATAAATATATCCTCATTAGTTAGGGCCTCTTGCTGCTGCCTCATAAAGTTAGGGGGTTCGATTCAGTTATATTAATGAGCCTAATATGGTCACAAATAAATGACGAGCAGTATGTTGCCCTGATGAGCCCACAACAAGGACAAAATCTAGATCGACATCTCTGCTTCGTCTATTTGTGACCATAGGTTTTAATCTCAGTCTGCAACGGCTTGAGGGCCATACGGATGCCTCCTAAATTGGAGGTGATGTGTTAGTGTAATTTATGCGCATGATGTCATCATCCTGTCATAATCAGCGTGCTTCTTTCGTTGAATATATATGAACATGTATTAAATATAGAAAAAAAATAAAATTCTCAGTTGAAAGTATATTCCGTACTGTACTATATATAGAGAACAAACTGGTGATAGCAACAGACTGCCTATAATTGGTAAACAAAGGCTCTGCAGTCATTCTTATGGCAGATATTCCTGCCACTCCAACTGAAAACAAACAATAAAAGTCTCAAAGGGCCATCTAGAGGTGAAGCACTGAAGATACATAGAATGCCTAAAGAAAGTCTACACCCCCTTTCAATTTTTTCACCTTTTGTTCCCTTATAGCCTGGAATTAAATTGCATTAAATCAGACTTTTCCCACCTTTATTTACACATCGTAACCAACAACTTCCAACCCAGGCAAAATAGCATTCCTTTCCTGTAGTAATTATCTGCAGACTACTGTAGAAGGACCTCTTACCAGCTATAGTTTATGAGACTACTCCTCTCATATGCTACATCTCTAACTGCAGCATTTTTGCCAGAAAGTGAGAAAAAAAATTCTACAGTAAAAATTAATTAAAATTACAAAACTAGAATGTCTTGGTTGGATAAGTGTCCACCCCCCTTATAACAGCAATTGTAAATTAGTTCAGGTGTAACCAATCACCTTCAAAATCACCAAGTTAATTGGCCTCCACCTGTGTTAAATCGTCATGATTCTGATTTTGTCAGAATAAAATCAGCTGTTCCTGTCGGTTTTCTCTGCTGGGTAGTGCATTTCACATAAGACTCAACCATGAGAACCAAGGAGCTTTCAGAAAACCTCTGAGATAAAGCTGTGGAAAGGCACAGATCAGGGGATGGGTATAAAAATATTTCAAAGGCCTTCAATATCCCTTGGAGCACAATCAAGCCAATCATGAAGAAGTGAAAGTTGTATGGTGCCACCAAGACCTTGCCTAGATCAGGCCGTCCCTCCGAAGTGGATGACCAAGCAAAGATGAAACTGATCAGAGGCCAATGGCAACTTTGAAAGACCTCCCGTCCTTTATGGCAAAGACTGGTCACTGTGTGCATGTGACAACAATATCCCAAGCGCTCCACAAGTCTGGACTGTACGGTAGGGTGGTAAGAAGGAAGCCATTACTGAAAAAGCCCACTTTGAGTTGCGTTTCAGGGATGCAGAAAACCACTTCAGATTCTGAAGCCATGCGACAAAAAGTTTTGTGGTCTGACGAAACCAAGATGGAACTTTTTGGCCTAAATGCAAAACGTTATGTTTGGTGCAAACCCAACACAGCACATCACCCAAAGAACACCATCCCTACTGTGAAGTATGGTGGTGGCAGCATCATGTTATGGTGATGTTTCTCATCAGTAGGGATTGGGGAACTTGTCAGGATGGAAAGGAAAATGGAGGGAGAAAAATACAGAAAAATCCGAGAGGAAAACCTGCTGCCCTCTGCAAGAAAGCTGAAATTGGGCCGGATGTTCACCTTTCCGCATGACAACTACCCGAAGCACACAGAGAAAGTTACGCTGGAATGACTGAGGAACACAAAGATAAATGTCCTTGAGTGGCCCAGTCAGAGCCCTGACCTAAATCCAATCGAAAATCTGTGGCATGACTTGAAGATTGCGATCCATCAACGTTCCCCATGTAACTTTACTGAGCTTGAACAGTTTTGTACAGAAGAATGGGGAAATGTTGCCCAATCAAGGAGTGCAAAGTTGGCGGAGACCTATCCCAACAGCATCACAGCTGTAATTGATGTTAAAGCTGCTTCCACCAAGTATTAACTCAGGGAGGTGGACACTTATTCAACCAAGATATTCTAATTTCATATTTTTAATTAATTTGCTGAAATTTGTAAAATTTGTTTTTCACTTGGAAGTTGTGGGTTATGATGTGGAAATAAAGGTGGGAAAAGTCTGATTTAATGCAACTTAATTCCAGGCTATAAAGCAACAAAAGGTGAAAAATTTGAAAGGGGGTGTAGACTTTCTACAGGCACCACTATAGGCATCTACTGGTCGACTACATATAATGGAGGGAAAGTATGTTGTACGTTTCATCTTCTCCTCCGAGAAGAGTTGACCGTGGAAGCTGAAACTTTCAGGGGTTACTTGAAACACCCTGAAAGTGTTTTTATTGAAGTTTCGTTCGATTCCATTAACTTTGGAAAAAAATTTTTTGCCCCATAATATCATTTTCCTCCTTTGGGGGGAGAGTGGGTTACAATTGGAATTATCCGAGCTGTATATCTGCAATGTATTACATATGCACATACCATTAGAAGTAGAGTACACATGTTTTTGCTTCAGGTACGTAATCCAGGTTACTTTTACTTTTTGAAGCCATTGAGGCAGTGGTCGTTTGCGTATACACCACCCAAATAAAGGGATGTGTCAGAAGAACGTGTTGTACAGTTGGAATAAGATTATCAGCAGGGCGGGAACTCTGCTTATATATAATGGAGCAATGGCGGACGTGGGTGGGCACGTATGTATGTATATGCCTTCTGGTGTATGTGATGGAAATAATGCCTTCTGGTGGTGTGTGCTAAAATTTGTGGTGTCCCAGAAAAATGTATCACTTTGTGGATATATTAGCACTTTAAATTGCCCACTGAAGTTGGCCTGATATGGTATTAATAATCAGAAGGATAATAATCATATCCCCCTCCGCTCCCTCCCGGCCCACCCCCCCCCCCGAGCGGGTGCTTCTCGCAGTAACAATTCATCGTCATTTCATGTGCAGCACGTGGCTGCGTGACTGAGCCATTGACGCAATGTCTCTTGCCGGTTATGGCAGACATTTAGAATTTGTCCAGAATGCTGGTGGTTTGCCTCCATTTCGTGAAAGACACCATGGAATATTTCACGGCCAAAAACTTTAATGCCATCAGAATGGACATTCAGCTCAATATCCATTCGAGAGATGCACTCATTAATGCCTCATCCTGCATGCGAAATCCCAGAATGACAGTTTATAGCCGGGCCAAGATTCAAACCAAGGCAAGACAGCTCAGAGGCGAATGTGTATACCTCTAAGCACTACCCTGCCAGCCTATAATCACCAATGAAACCATCCAAAGATAGGTTGTTGTTTTTCTGCATATGTTCGAGTCTCATACAACAAAAACCTTCCTAATGTGGCGACTTCAGCCAACGAAAAGTGGATGTATTCGACAAATCTGAATGTTTTACATTATTCAGTATCACAGTTAGTTATATCTGTATAGTGTTTTAGCTCAATGTTTTCAGTCCCTATTCCACGATGAGAAAAACAAAGCTGAGAGCACTCCCAATTTGTGTCGAATAGGAAAGCAGATACAGTATCGAGAGAAATATATATAATATATATATATATATATATTATATATATATATATATATATACACACAAGCCGGTAGGCGACATGGGTGGTCGCTATATATTGCATACTCGTCATACAGTTTTTGACGGATCGGGCTGAAATTTTTAACAAAGAGGTTGATTATAGTGCACATAAAAGCATGGAAGCCGATTTTTGATTTTCGAAAAAATATATATATAAATATTTTTCGGATTTTTTCTAAAATTTCAAAGTCCCGTTGCTAGGCAACGGTGGCGTCCATAGCAAGGTGCTCAAAAGCATACAACTTATCCTGGTATGACCTACCTGTCAAGTTTCATCAAAATCGGTTGACTCCTCTGGCGTCCAGAGCTGTCAATTACATACATACAGACAGACGGAAAACCTGAGAATAACGGTAGTCTAGCGACCACCCAATATATTATATACAGTAGACTACTCGAAAGTCGTCACCATCGGGACCGAGAAAAAAGTGACGACTTAGACGTGTGACGACTTACGCGTATGCGAACATTCATGACTGTGGGGTGAAGGATGAAGTCGCGCGTGGCCTGGACACGTACGTGTGAGAGGCGCGACAATCTCTAAGCCAGCTATTGTACCAAAAGGGAAACACAATCTTCGGTGCATAGGTGGGGTTCATTGGTGAGTTGGAAAGTGATCAAGCAAAGATGGAATTCATGAATCAGTTTATCAAAAGTAAAGATAATGAACAACTGTATGACAACTCATATACCATCGGTGATGGTATATCACCATCGACAAATGTGGAATGAATTGCTGTTGGAATTCATTCATTGGAATGAATGTAGAATGAGTTTTCATATGGAATGAAAACTCATATACAATCGACAAATTACATGACACACAGTCATCGTGGTGATGATTACCACTCAATGCCTATGTGTAAGTGAGTGCGGTGATGTACAAAACAAGTCAATATAAAACACTAGCGACACCCGTGCACATGCACGGGATAGCAGTACAACATAGCTGGTAGCAGACGACAGACCGTACACGGGGAATGACAAAAATACGCATTGTGCAAAATGCAAGTGGTACTATGGAACACCAAGACTTCCAAACATTGTCGGCATTTCCACAGCCAGAAATTTCATAGGGATCGTGTGACGGCGAGCCGAGTTTTTAGTGTGCAAGCTTGGTATTATAATAGAGATGATCGGACTTCAACACGAAGCTTGATCGATCCTTTACTCCTTTGCTAGACTGCATTGCGCAGCCTGCCTACCTCTTCAGATGCATGTGGGACGGCGCGCTGACTGGGCTGAACGCAGCGCAGTTATAAGGGACATTTTCACAAAAGCGGGTCAGGCAACGGTAAAGAATGTCCGAGAATTTTTATCAAGCATATATTGCCCAGTCAGTGCAGAGGTCTTATGGTGATCCTGCGTTGCTGACATCATTTGAACATTTTTCTAGGCCTTATAAGGGTTCAAGCACTATTTCGAGAATATCAAAGAAAGTTGATTTTTTGAGTTTGTTCTTTACCGTTACCTGACCCGCTTTTGTGAAAATGTCCCATAAATAGCCTATCACTGCGGTGTAAACCAATGAGCGAGCATCACGATTCCATGAAATCTGGCTTCTCACGAGGCAGCAGTTCCGTGTGACGAGTTAGGCGTGGTAATTTACTTGAGTCTCCATTACGCCGGAACGGACAACATCTGACGACTTAGAGATGACGACTTACAGACTTTATTCAAAGGGATTTAACATTAGATAAATTCGGGACTTTTTGACGCTGCCGACTTAGGCGAAGTGACGAGTTACACGCTGCCGACTTACGCGTAGTCTACTGTATATATATATATATATGTATATTATATATATATATATGTATCTGAAGAAAACTTTTCTCTACAGTACTTCATTTGCTGAGATTGCTTTCAATGTGAGTTTGTTTTTGTTAGTCGCTTGCATAACGGCCAACACAGTTTCCAAAGTGCACGTGACAACGAATAATGGATCGATAACTGTCTCGGCTGCGTGCCTAATGGGATAGGGGCACAGTAAAAATAAATAAATAAATATATAATGGCAGTAAAAAAAAAAAATGTTGCTGTTCTTTATTGTTTTACTGAGCTCCCTTACAAGGACGGAAATTCAATGCAGTCGAGGCCATTATGCCCATCAATCCTGTGCAATAGTTGCTAGCTACTGGTTGTCTGTCTACGCTGTATCATTTTGAAATGCTGAGCAAACAAGGAAGCAGCACGTACCATTTTCAAATCTTTTGTACGACTCGGTCGGTTCGAACCGCTGAGCTCCCAAACTCAGAGTGGGTGATCTAACGATTACACCACCGAGTCTGTTTATCGACGATTAATAAGTTGATTCATCAGCTTACAGTGGGCTGACAGGATGGCCTTGAGGAACGCACACTCCCCTCTAAGCTGCCTAACCTGGCTTTGAATCCCGACACAGATACAAACTATCAATCAGTGTTTACAGGCAAGCGATTCATCAATATGTGCGTCATCACTCGAATGGACGTTAACCAGGCGTCCTGTCTGCCAGCATTCGTTCGTGGATGTCAAAGATCCCACGGTGTCCTTTGCGAAGAGTAGGTGAGCTATCGCCAGCACAATGGAACAAATCCAAATTCCTGCCCAAACCAGCAGAGGGCATTTAATCAGCGGTACAGCCGCACCCTCAGCCAATGATGCCACCCGCAGCCTTGTGCTGCTTACAAACAAAGAATTAAGAAGATCAGCTTACGGTGGCAATAATGATTCAAAAGAACTAGATTTTAAAAAAAAAATTTTAATCAACAGTTTAACAAATGAAAAGCATTGTGATGAAAAACAAAGGTGTACTTTGCCCAAGAATGTAGAAGTGTGCAGGTGTGGAGGGTAACCTCACACCACACAAAGCAAAGATAAATTGAGTCATCATTTGCATAAATCAACTTATGGGAATTTGAGGGGGAGGTGGGGGTGGTGGGTCGTGGTGGTTTGTTTGTAAACCATGCAGATTTTGCAAAAGCCACACATTTCACATTTCTGTTACTTACTATTATATCATGAAGAGCAAAGGCAACATGAGTAACCTAATCACAGCACAAAACCTTACCGATGTAATTCTTCTTTCAGATCTTCTTCAGTTTGTTCCACTTCTGTAAAAAAATAAAAACAAAATGCTCAAAATTAAAATCCCTTTTTTTTTTTTTTAGTTTTTTAAATTCAATCAGCTTACAAGACATATCTATTTTCAAGGGTGATGGAATACGTTAAATCAATGGCACATGGACAAAAGAGAGGAACTGAGAAAGCAGAAGAAGAAACAGTAAATGCAAGTTCACGAGAGTGAGGGTTATCATTTTATTTTTTTTTAAATAACGAGGATTAAAAACAAAATGTCACAACCGACTGACCTGAATAATCTACAATGTGTGTGGGTACTTTCTCAAGCGTAACCTCGGCTGGAATCGTTACTTCCTCAGCACAAGCTGGAACCTGCAAGTTACAAAAGCTGCTCAAAGTAACCAGCAACAGACAAGAATAATAATTAAATATAAAAAAAACTTTCAAAAATCGGACACGAACAGATATGTTTCAGAAATGAGACGATTGCACAGGGGATGAAAACAATCCGGGATGTGGGATAAATTAGGTAGCTGTGGGGAGTTGTAAAAAAAAAAACTCCAGTCCTGGGTTCGTTTATGCAAAGGTATTCTGAGCACAGTTGAATGGTGTCTGAGCTATTATGTTTCCCAAGAGGTGCAATTCAACAACATCTAAATGCAAACAAACCCAGTGCAAAACCAGGAATTTTGGCTTTTCCCAGGAATACTGTATTAAGGTTCATCTAGATTTCAAAGTAGCCGAGTTCTCTGTCCATAATGCTTCATTCTAAAGAATTCCTGCTGCCACAGAATAATACAAGCGATACCGTTGGAAAGGTGATACTCGATTTACTTGGTTGGAAAGCTCATAAATCGGTTTACTCAGAACAAACATTAGTTTGTTCAATCACAAACCTGCCCATTTTAAAAGCCTGTGTTACAGGATTGAGGAAGAAGTGGGACGAGCTTTTATGTGCGATTCCAACGGTAAAGGGCTGTCACACCTTGACGATTTAGCGAACGTATGCCGTTTTTTTTTACAAATTTGCCGAATACGCTGGCACACGTCGAATACGTTATTGGTAAGTTTGTATACGTTAGGAATACCCTGAAAAACACTGCCATAAGTCGTTGTACGCTGGCTTTAATCGTTGACTTTTGTGCTTGTTCTCTCTTTTTCGAATGCTTAAATTTTACGACGTACTCGGCGTTTGGCTCACACGTTCCGCTACGCCGGCCATAAGGTTTAGGCACGTTATGCGATGTGTGACACACGTTAATTGTATGTTACTCATAAGTCGAAACACGTAGAGGTAACATTCGCGTACCCGAAACTTATTTCTAACCTATGAGTAACGTTTTGTAAGCACGCTACACAAACGTTGTTCACACTTCGCAACACGCTACTTGAAAGTTCCTCATACGTCGAAACACATCAAAGTAATGTTTAGGGTACCCGTGACTTATTTATAACTATTGAATAACGTGCTTGGAATTATTACGCTATGCATACGCTGGACTATCGTTGCGCATAGGTTGTGGACGCCTAAAACACGATAAACAATCGTTGGTATAACTTAATGTATAAGTTCTCGAAGCGTTCTGTGTTCATTACTAGTACATTATGCATTTGTCAAAGTCGTTTTTAATACTTTAAAAAGTAAAACAAAGAAATATTCATCGTGGGAATGAGGAAAAAAAATTAGCCGAAAAGAACATCGAACAATGGTGCAAAGTAGTCTCCTATTCGTGGACGAATAGAGGATCCATCATCACCCACACCCTCCCCATCACGCTCACCTACTACTACTGACATGGACCTACTACTACTACCAATACTACTACTACAACTACTACTACCACTACTGACATAGACATACTACTACTACTACTACTACTACTACTACTACTGACATAGACATACCACTACTACTACTGATGTAGACATTCTACTACTACCAATGCTACTACTACAACTACTACTACTATTACTACTGTCACGCACACCAACTACTGCTAATAGTATTACTACTACTGTACTACCTGCATTGACATCTACTCAACATGGAGTCTGGAACAATGATGGGTTCCTCTTGTGAAGCCCATTTGTATGTACCAATTCCCCTAAACGCTGCCAATACGTCAGTAACACGGTAGATGTAAGTTAGAAACACTTTCAGTAAGTTCTGTGGTTGTCCGGAAGACGTCAATTTAATTCGTCTACATACGACAATGTGCGTTATACATACGTTACAAATACAGTAAGTCCTCGCTTTTCGCAAGGGTTGCGTTCTGGAAAACCTTATGATAAGCGAAACTGCGTTAAACGAAACATATTTTCCCATAGAAACAATGTGTTAAAGGGGGATGTGTTTTTGGCTCGGAATTTTTTGGACATAAACACAAAAAACAAACCACACTCCTCGATAGTGGCGACTTACCCCGAGGCTGGAGAACGGAGTTGATTGCGGTGGACAAGTCACACTTGCGGAGTGCAGAATCGTCCCCCTCTTCACTTGACACTGTGCTGTCACTTTCTTCACCAGCGGGAACGGTCTCTTGGCAGCTGTTGAAGCAGCATCCTGGATGGTGGATGGAGTTGGTGCTGCATCTTTTGGCTTGAAAAATGCATGGAGAGTGGGCTGGATGGCTTTTCTTTTTCTTTGCTGCATAAAGTTCCTTGTAGCAACAAAGGGCATCATTAACAACACGGCTAAAATCAGTGCTCCTTTCAAGATTTGGATTCTGCTCGATAACAAATTCTATGGCATTTTCAAACGAGCTGAGGATTTGGCTGAGGTTTTTCATGGTGAGATGCTTGGATGAAGGTGTCACAGCATCTTCTTCTTCCTCAAGAGCCCACTGCTGTTCCAACTCCATAAGATCTTCATTGCTTAAGGGTTCTGCATGAGACTCCAGTAAGTATCCACGTCCTCTTCGTCAACCTCTTCAAAACCAGCCTCCTGCGCCAGGTCTACAATTTGACTTGTAATCAATGGAACATCAGCAAACCCGTGAAATTGTGGACACACTCAGGCCACACTTTCTTCCACACAGCGTTCATTGTGGAGGCACTCACTCCGCCCATGAATTCTTAATGTTTTCCAAAGCATTTTTATGTTGTATGTTTGCCAAAACTCCTTGATTGATAGCTTGTCCTTATCAGTTTTTTTGATAAGCTGCAGCATGGTATGCTTAACATAATAGGCTTTAAAAGCAGCAATAACTCCCTGATCCATAGGCTGTAAAAGTGAGGTAGTATTTGGTGGTAAAAATACTACCTGCACGTTTTCACACCAGTCTTCCATTTGCTGAGGATGGGCAGGAGCATGTCTACAAGCAGCAAAGATTGTTGTCAATGTTGTTCTCCTTGGAGTACTTCTCAACATGATTGGAGAAGTAATTGATCACGTAATCGTGGGTCAATGCCCCAGTCATCCAAGCCTTTGTATTTGACCGCCATATTACGGGAAGTTGTGGCTTGAGGCAACCCTTTAGCGCTCGTGGGTTTTCAGAAACGTAAACAAGAAGCGGCTTGAGTTTTACATCCCCTTCTGCATTTCCACCGAGTAATAAGGTCAGCCTGTCCTTTGCTGCTTTAAACCCTGGAGCAGTCTTTTCTTCTCGTGCGATGTATGTACGGGAGGCATTCTTTTCCAAAACAATCCGGTTTCGTCAATATTGTAGACTTGCTTCGTGAGTAACCCCCCTCCTCAATCATCTTCTTCAACTTTGCTGGAAACTCTGATGCGGCAGCATGGTCCGCACTTGCTGCCTCACCGCTACACTTCGGTTGTGGAGGTTGGCGCGATGACAAAACCTCATGAACCAGCCGCGGCTCGCTGTGAAGGTCTCTGCACCTTCACCCTTTCCTTCAGCTTCCTGTTTCTTCTTTAAATCGTTCCACAAACTACGCGCTTTTTCTTGTATCACAGCAAGAGATAAAGGCATTCGACGTTTCGTTGATCTTCTATCCACACACTAATAAAGCTCCATGTTGTGCATGGCACCATCTCTCATTCTCGTTAGTGTCGTTGCACTCGAACTGGTCGCAATCTTGTTATTTTCTTTATCTTTGCCGAACTTTGAACGATCGAATGTACAGTCGATGCAGCGATTGCATGCGCGCGGCCGATTTCCGTTGTCCCTTCACCTCGTTCTTGCCTTTAATTATATCCAATTTCACCTTCAATGTGACAGCCTTTCGTTGTCTCTTGAAACAGGTGTGCTCGGCAAAGACTTGCGGGTCGCTTGGGATTCATACTGGAAGGTATGCAGGCGAGCGTGAAGAGAATACAGTACAGTACAGCGTACAGTACATGCGCAGAAAGGTGAAAGTGTGTTATTGCGCATCCTGTGTGATTGTTGTTTTTTTGCAGGCAGTTTGAAACTTTTTTTTGCGTTTTTCCTTGCGATGACATTACGATTCGGCATAAAATGTTTTGCCGATAATTGAAAAAATTGGTCATTAAAACTAATTTACGAATAATCGAAACTACGATATGCGAACTCCGCGTTAGCGAGGACTTACTGTAGGTTCATAGCATGTTATTCAATGGTTAGATGCACGTTTTACTTAGGTTCAAACATGCTACACATAGGTTAAACGCACGTTACTCTTTACGTTCATAGCACGGTAGCCATTGGTTCAAGGCCAGTTATACATAGTTCAATGCACGTTACTCATACTTTCCAAGCACGTTAAACATTAGGCTAAGCTGACGTTACTCATTTGTTCAAAGCACGTTACTCAACGGTTATAAATGGGTTTCAGTATGGTTGCCATTAACTTGACGTGCTTCGACTTATGAGTAACCTACAAAGTAACGTTGGTTCGCACGGTTTAAACGATCGCGGAACGTGCAAGAACATAGCCAAGCGCATGCGAAACATGTGAGCCTTACGTCGAGACGCTAAAATTCAGCATGCTTTGAAATTTCACGACGGTTCGAACGACTAGGTAATCTATGCCAAGCGTTACTTTCAATGATTTCGAAGCACAATCTTAACGTAATACTCAACTTCCGTATTAGCGTATTTGACGTCGTGGCCGTAGCGTTGTAAACCCATTTTTCATAGAATGGCATACCGCTGCAAAATCGTCAAGGTGACTGCAATGTGACAATTCAAAATCCGGGCAGTTTTGATTTCATCGGCGTCCGGCCAAAGTTTCTCAACGGCTACGCCACGAGTTCGCACGGCGATACGTATAAGGCGCAAAGGGTAGTTGAACTATCGCTTGTCTTAGGTGTTTTGATAACTCCGCGATCACAGGTAAGCATTCCGTTGTAAAGTTATGTATAACACAACCGAAAAACGTTCTGTGCCGTTACTAATATGTTATGCAAACGACCAACACGTTTTGAATACTGCCAAAACTAAAAAAAAAACATCAAAATTTCAGCGTTACGTCAAGTTTTAGAATCAATTTTTATACGTGGCCATTGCTTGCGCTCTAAACGTCAAGGTGTTGACAGGGCCCCTAACATTAACATTTATTATTCTACACAGCAGAAGGAACCCTTTACAAAGGAACACTGGAGGAGCACATATAAGCAAATTTTCATAATACTTCTCTGAACCAAAGATAAAAATATATCAAAAGGACACGGAAGGAGCACACAAAACAACAATTACTCTTATTTTTATGAAGTGTCAATGATGTGTAAGGTGGCAGGATAGCCAAAAAGTTATGCACACTCACCTTTGAGCTGTCTGGCATATGTTTTGAATCTTCGTCCCAATTAAACTGTCACTCTGATGTTACCGCATGCAGGGATGATGAAGCAATTTGCATGCCTTTGCATCAGTTGGGACGTTAGCCAGGGAAACCGTCTGGCCAGCACGGTTATTGTGTGGAACAGAAAGGCTCCCACCCTGCCTTTTGTGAAGAGTTGGAGACTCATCACGTCAACCATGAACTAGTTACAAATTCCTGCCTAAACTGCAGTCTCTTGCATATCCCATGACAACCAAGGTTGGACTGCTTGCTGATCTAAAGTGTGGTTGCTGGTACAGGCTGCAACATCGACATGTACATAAAATGTATCATGTTGTTTTGCACGTTTCATGTGAAGAGCCATCTTCAATTTATGAAGGGCAACCGTAAGATGACTGCCCAGTGTCGATTCTTCGTAATAACCTTTTTAATGGGTATCTATTGATCAAAAATCATGTAAATCAAACGGAAGAACACTGAAATCGTTGAATAAGAATGCACTGCCACAATGGTCATTTTAATGCGACTTCCAAAAGTAAGAAATTGCACATTGACGACCTTCACTACAACAATCCCTGCATTTATATCTCATCTATC
>CM068959.1:31604560-31621278 GCA_035128595.1 Eptatretus atami | reverse complement strand
ATCGTGATGCCGCTCATTGGTTTACACCGCAGTGATAGGCTATTTATGGGACATTTTCACAAAAGCGGGTCAGGTAACGGTAAAGAACAAACTCAAAAAATCAACTTTCTTTGATATTCTCGAAATAGTGCTTGAACCCTTATAAGGCCTAGAAAAATGTTCAAATGATGTCAGCAACGCAGGATCACCATAAGACCTCTGCACTGACTGGGCAATATATGCTTGATAAAAATTCTCGGACAGTCTTTACCGTTGCCTGACCCGCTTTGTGAAAATGTCCCTTATAACTGCGCTGCGTTCAGCCCAGTCAGCGCGCCGTCCCACATGCATCTGAAGAGGTAGGCAGGCTGCGCAATGCAGTCTAGCAAAGGAGTAAAGGATCGATCAAGCTTCGTGTTGAAGTCCGATCATCTCTATTATAATACCAAGCTTGCACACTAAAAACTCGGCTCGCCGTCACACGATCCCTATGAAATTGTCTGGCTGTGGAAATGCCGACAATGTTTGGAAAGTCTTGGTGTTCCATAGTACCACTTGCATTTTGCACAATGCGTATTTTTGTCATTCCCCGTGTACGGTCTGTCGTCTGCTACCAGCTATGTTGTACTGCTATCCCGTGCATGTGCACGGGTGTCGCTAGTGTTTTATATTGACTTGTTTTGTACATCACCGCACTCACTTACACATAGGCATTGAGTGGTAATCATCACCACGATGACTGTGTGTCATGTAATTTGTCGATTGTATATGAGTTTTCATTCCATATGAAAACTCATTCTACATTCATTCCAATGAATGAATTCCAACAGCAATTCATTCCACATTTGTCGATGGTGATATACCATCACCGATGGTATATGAGTTGTCATACAGTTGTTCATTATCTTTACTTTTGATAAACTGATTCATGAATTCCATCTTTGCTTGATCACTTTCCAACTCACCAATGAACCCCACCTATGCACCGAAGATTGTGTTTCCCTTTTGGTACAATAGCTGGCTTAGAGATTGTCGCGCCTCTCACACGTACGTGTCCAGGCCACGCGCGACTTCATCCTTCACCCCACAGTCATGAATGTTCGCATACGCGTAAGTCGTCACACGTCTAAGTCGTCACTTTTTTCTCGGTCCCGATGGTGACGACTTTCGAGTAGTCTACTGTATATAATATATTGGGTGGTCGCTAGACTACCGTTATTCTCAGGTTTTCCGTCTGTCTGTATGTATGTAATTGACAGCTCTGGACGCCAGAGGAGTCAACCGATTTTGATGAAACTTGACAGGTAGGTCATACCAGGATAGTTGTATGCTTTTGAGCACCTTGCTATGGACGCCACCGTTGCCTAGCAACGGGACTTTGAAATTTTAGAAAAAATCCGAAAAATATTTATATATATATTTTTTCGAAAATCAAAAATCGGCTTCCATGCTTTTATGTGCACTATAATCAACCTCTTTGTTAAAAATTTCAGCCCGATCCGTCAAAAACTGTATGACGAGTATGCAATATATGCGACCACCCATGTCGCCTACCGGCTTGTGTGTATATATATATATATATATATAATATATATATATATATATATATATATATATATTCTCTCGATACTGTATCTGCTTTCCTATTCGACACAAATTGGGAGTGCTCTCAGCTTTGTTTTTCTCATCGTGGAATAGGGACTGAAAACATTGAGCTAAAACACTATACAGATATAACTGTGATACTGAATAATGTAAAACATTCAGATTTGTCGAATACATCCACTTTTCGTTGGCTGAAGTCGCCACATTAGGAAGGTTTTTGTTGTATGAGACTCGAACATATGCAGAAAAACAACAACCTATCTTTGGATGGTTTCATTGGTGATTATAGGCTGGCAGGGTAGTGCTTAGAGGTATACACATTCGCCTCTGAGCTGTCTTGCCTTGGTTTGAATCTTGGCCCGGCTATAAACTGTCATTCTGGGATTTCGCATGCAGGATGAGGCATTAATGAGTGCATCTCTCGAATGGATATTGAGCTGAATGTCCATTCTGATGGCATTAAAGTTTTTGGCCGTGAAATATTCCATGGTGTCTTTCACGAAATGGAGGCAAACCACCAGCATTCTGGACAAATTCTAAATGTCTGCCATAACCGGCAAGAGACATTGCGTCAATGGCTCAGTCACGCAGCCACGTGCTGCACATGAAATGACGATGAATTGTTACTGCGAGAAGCACCCGCTCGGGGGGGGGGGGGGGGGGGGGTGGGGGAGGGAGGAGGGGGTCATGTTATTATCCTTCTGATTATTAATACAATATCAGGCCAACTTCAGTGGGCAATTTAAAGTGCTAATATATCCACAAAGTGATAATTTTTCTGGGACACCACAAATTTTAGCACACACCACCAGAAGGCATTATTTCCATACATACACCAGAAGGCATATACATACATACGTGCCCACCACGTCCGCCATTGCTCCATTATATATAAGCAGAGTTCCCGCCCTGCTGATAATCTTATCCAACTGTACAACACGTTCTTCTGACACATCCCTTTATTTGGGTGGTGTATACGCAAACGACCACTGCCTCAATGGCTTCAAAAAGTAAAAGTAACCTGGATTACGTACCTGAAGCAAAAACATGTGTACTCTACTTCTAATGGTATGTGCATATGTAATACATTGCAGATATACAGCTCGGATAATTCCAATTGTAACCCACTCTCCCCCAAAGGAGGAAAATGATATTATGGGGCAAAAAATTTTTTCCAAAGTTAATGGAATCGAACGAAACTTCAATAAAAACACTTTCAGGGTGTTTCAAGTAACCCCTGAAAGTTTCAGCTTCCACGGTCAACTCTTCTCGGAGGAGAAGAGAAACGTACAACATACTTTCCCTCCATTATATGTAGTCGACCAGTAGATGCCTATAGTGGTGCCTGTAGAAAGTCTACACCCCCTTTCAAATTTTTCACCTTTGTGTTGCTTTATAGCCTGGAATTAAGTTGCATTAAATCAGACTTTTCCCACCTTTATTTCCACATCATAACCCACAACTTCCAAGTGAAAAACAAATTTTACAAATTTCAGCAAATTAATTAAAAATATGAAATTAGAATATCTTGGTTGAATAAGTGTCCACCTCCCTGAGTTAATACTTGGTGGAAGCAGCTTTAACATCAATTACAGCTGTGATGCTGTTGGATAGGTCTCCGCCAACTTTGCACTCCTTGATTGGGCAACATTTCCCCATTCTTCTGTACAAAACTGTTCAAGCTCAGTAAAGTTACATGGGGAACGTTGATGGATCGCAATCTTCAAGTCATGCCACAGATTTTCGATTGGATTTAGGTCAGGGCTCTGACTGGGCCACTCAAGGACATTATCTTTGTGTTCCTCAGTCATTCCAGCGTAACTTTCTCTGTGTGCTTCGGGTAGTTGTCATGCGGAAAGGTGAACATCCGGCCCAATTTCAGCTTTCTTGCAGAGGGCAGCAGGTTTTCCTCTCGGATTTTTCTGTATTTTTTCTCTCCATTTTCCTTTCCATCCTGACAAGTTCCCAATCCCTACTGATGAGAAACATCACCATAACATGATGCTGCCACCACCATACTTCACAGTAGGGATGGTGTTCTTTGGGTGATGTGCTGTGTTGGGTTTGCACCAAACATAACGTTTTGCATTTAGGCCAAAAAGTTCCATCTTGGTTTCGTCAGACCACAAAACTTTTTGTCGCATGGCTTCAGAATCTGAAGTGGTTTTCTGCATCCCTGAAACGCAACTCAAAGTGGGCTTTTTCAGTAATGGCTTCCTTCTTACACCCTACCGTACAGTCCAGACTTGTGAGCGCTTGGGATATTGTTGTCACATGCACACAGTGACCAGTCTTTGCCATAAAGGACGGGAGGTCTTTCAAAGTTGCCATTGGCCTCTGATCAGTTTCATCTTGCTTGGTCATCCACTTCGGAGGGACGGCCTGATCTAGGCAAGGTCTTGGTGGCACCATACAACTTTCACTTCTTCATGATTGGCTTGATTGTGCTCCAAGGGATATTGAAGGCCTTTGAAATATTTTTATACCCATCCCCTGATCTGTGCCTTTCCACAGCTTTATCTCAGAGGTTTTCTGAAAGCTCTTGGTTCTCATGGTTGAGTCTTATGTGAAATGCACTACCCAGCAGAGAAACCACAGGAACAGCTGATTTTATTCTGACAAAATCAGAATCATGACGATTTAACACAGGTGGAGTCCATGAAATCTGGCTTCTCACGAGGCAGCAGTTCCGTGTGACGAGTTAGGCGTGGTAATTTACTTGAGTCTCCATTACGCCGGAACGGACAACATCTGACGACTTAGAGATGACGACTTACAGACTTTATTCAAAGGGATTTAACATTAGATAAATTCGGGACTTTTGACGCTGCCGACTTAGGCGAGTGACGAGTTACACCTGCCGACTTACGCGTAGTCTACTGTTATATATATTATATATGTATATATATATATATATGTATCTGAAGAAACTTTTCTCTACAGTACTTCATTTGCTGAGATTGCTTTCAATGTGAGTTTGTTTTTTGTAGTCGCTTGCATAACGGCCAACACAGTTTCCAAAGTGCACGTGACAACGAATAATGGATCGATAACTGTCTCCGGCTGCGTGCCTAATGGGATAGGGGCACAGTAAAAATAAATAAAATAAATATATAATGGCCAGTAAAAAAAAAAAAAAAATGTTGCTGTTCTTTATTGTTTTACTGAGCTCCCTTACAAGGACGGAAATTCAATGCAGTACGAGGCCATTATGCCCATCAATCCTGTGCAATAGTTGCTAGCTACTGGTTGTCTGTCTACGCTGTATCATTTTGAAATGCTGAGCAAACAAGGAAGCAGCACGTACCATTTTCAAAGTCTTTTGTACGACTCGGTCGGGTTCGAACCGCTGAGCTCCCAAACTCAGAGTGGGTGATCTAACGATTACACCACCGAGTCTGTTGTATCGACGATTAATAAGTTGATTCATCAGCTTACAGTGGGCTGACAGGATGGCCTTGAGGAACGCACACTCCCCTCTAAGCTGCCTAACCTGGCTTTGAATCCCGACACAGATACAAACTATCAATCAGGTGTTTTACAGGCAAGGCGATTCATCAATATGTGCGTCATCACTCGAATGGACGTTAACCAGGCGTCCTGTCTGCCAGCATTCGTTCGTGGATGTCAAAGATCCCACGGTGTCCTTTGCGAAGAGTAGGTGAGCTATCGCCAGCACAATGGAACAAATTCCAAATTCCTGCCCAAACCAGCAGAGGGCATTTAATCAGCGGTACAGCCGCACCCTCAGCCAATGATGCCACCCCGCAGCCTTGTGCTGCTTACAAACAAAGAATTAAGAAGATCAGCTTACGGTGGCATTATAATGATTCAAAAGAACTAGATTTTAAAAAAAAAATTTTAATCAACAGTTTAACAAATGAAAAGCATTGTGATGAAAAACAAAGGTGTACTTTGCCCAAGAAATGTAGAAGTGTGCAGGTGTGGAGGGTAACCTCACACCACACAAAGCAAAGATAAATTGAGTCATCATTTGCATAAATCAACTTATGGGAATTTGAGGGGGAGGGTGGGGGTGGTGGGTCGTGGTGGTTTGTTTGTAAACCATGCAGATTTTGCAAAAGCCACACATTTCCACATTTCTGTTACTTACTATTATATCATGAAGAGCAAAGGCAACATGAGTAACCTAATCACAGCACAAAACCTTACCCGATGTAATTCTTCTTTCAGATCTTCTTCAGTTTGTTCCACTTCTGTAAAAAAATAAAAACAAAATGCTCAAAATTAAAATCCCTTTTTTTTTTTAGTTTGTGAATCAAGTAGCTCGTGTACAGGACATATCTATTTTCAAGGGTGATGGAATACGTATAATCAATGGCACATGGACAAAAGAGAGGAACTGAGAAAGCAGAAGAAGAAACAGTAAATGCAAGTTCACGAGAGTGAGGGTTATCATTTTTATTTTTTTTTAAATAACGAGGATTAAAAACAAAATGTCACAACCGACTGACCTGAATAATCTACAATGTGTGTGGGTACTTTCTCAAGCGTAACCTCGGCTGGAATCGTTACTTCCTCAGCACAAGCTGGAACCTGCAAGTTACAAAAGCTGCTCAAAGTACTCAGCAACAGACAAGAATAATAATTAAATATAAAAAAAACTTTCAAAAATCGGACACGAACAGATATGTTTCAGAAATGAGACGATTGCACAGGGGATGAAAACAATCCGGGATGTGGGATAAATTAGGTAGCTGTGGGGGAGTTGTAAAAAAAAAACTCCAGTCCTGGGTTCGTTTATGCAAAGGTATTCTGAGCACAGTTGAATGGTGTCTGAGCTATTATGTTTCCCAAGAGGCATGACTTCAACAACCATCTAAATGCAAACAAACCCAGTGCAAAACCAGGAATTTTGGCTTTTCCCAGGAATACTGTATTAAGGTTCATCTAGATTTCAAAGTAGCCGAGTTTCTCTGTCCATAATGCTTCATTCTAAAGAATTCCTGCTGCCACAGAATAATACAAGCGATACCGTTGGAAAGGTGATACTCGATTTACTTGGTTGGAAAGCTCATAAATCGGTTTACTCAGAACAAACATTAGTTTGTTCAATCACAAACCTGCCCATTTTAAAAGCCTGTGTTACAGGGATTGAGGAAGAAGTGGGACGAGCTTTTATGTTGCGATTCCAACGGTAAAGGGGCTGTCACACCTTGACGATTTAGCGAACGTATGCCGTTTTTTTTTACAAAAATTTGCCGAATACGCTGGCACACGTCGAATACGTTATTGGTAAGTTTTGTATACGTTAGGAATACCCTGAAAAACACTGCCATAAGTCGTTGTACGCTGGCTTTAATCGTTGACTTTTGTGCTTGTTCTCTCTTTTTCGAATGCTTAAAATTTTACGACGTACTCGGCGTTTGGCTCACACGTTCCGCTACGCCGGCCATAAGGTTTAGGCACGTTATGCGATCGTTGACACACGTTAATTGTATGTTACTCATAAGTCGAAACACGTAGAGGTAACATTCGCGTACCCGAAACTTATTTCTAACCTATGAGTAACGTTTTGTAAGCACGCTAACACACGTTGTTCACACTTCGCAACACGCTACTTGAAAGTTCCTCATACGTCGAAACACATCAAAGTAATGTTTAGGGTACCCGTGACTTATTTATAACTATGAATAACGTGCTTGGGAATTATTACGCTATGCATACGCTGGACTATCGTTGCGCATAGGTTGTGGACGCCTAAAACACGATAAACAATCGTTGGTATAACTTATGTATAAGTTCTCGAAGCGTTCTGTGTTCATTACTAGTACATTATGCATTTGTCAAAGTCGTTTTTAATACTTTAAAAGTAAAACAAAGAAATATTTCATCGTGGGAATGAGGAAAAAAAATTAGCCGAAAAGAACATCGAACAATGGTGCAAAGTAGTCTCCTATTCGTGGACGATAAGAGGATCCATCATCACCCACACCCTCCCCATCACGCTCACCTACTACTACTGACATGGACCTACTACTACTACCAATACTACTACTACAACTACTACTACCACTACTGACATAGACATACTACTACTACTACTACTACACTACTACTACTGACATAGACATACCACTACTACTACTGATGTAGACATTCTACTACTACCAATGCTACTACTACAACTACTATACTATTACTACTGTCACGCACACCAACTACTGCTAATAGTATTACTACTACTGATACTACGGGCATTGACATCTACTCAACATGGAGTCTGGAACAATGATGGGTCTTTTTGTGAAGCCCATTTGTATGTACCAATTCCCCTAAACGCTGCCAATACGTCAGTACACGGTAGATGTAAGTTAGAAACACTTTCAGTAAGTTCTGTGGTTGTCCGGAAGACGTCAATTTAATTCGTCTACATACGACATGTGCGTTATACATACGTTACAAATACAGTAAGTCCTCGCTTTTCGCAAGGGTTGCGTTCCTGGAAAACCTTATGATAAGCGAAACTGCGTTAAACGAAACATATTTTCCCATAGAAACCAATGTGTTAAAGGGGGATGTGTTTGGCTCGGAATTTTTGGACATAAACACAAAAAAACAAACCACACTCCTCGAGTAGTGGCGACTTACCCCGAGGCTGGAGGAACGGAGTTGATTGCGGTGGACAAGTCACACTTGCGGAGTGGCAGAATCGTCCCCCTCTTCACTTGACACTGTGCTGTCACTTTCTTCACCAGCGGGAACGGTCTCTGGCAGCTGGTTGAAGCAGCATCCTGGATGGTGGATGGAGTTGGTGCTGCATCTTTTGGCTTGAAAAATGCATGGAGAGTGGGCTGGATGGCTTTCTTTTTTTTTGCTGCATAAAGTTCCTTGTAGCAACAAAGGGCATCATTAACAACACGGCTAAAATCAGTGCTCCTTTCAAGATTTGGATCTTGCTCGATAACAAATTCTATGGCATTTTCAAACGAGCTGAGGATTTGGCTGAGGTTTTTCATGGTGAGATGCTTGGATGAAGGTGTCACAGCATCTTCTTCTTCCTCAAGAGCCCACTGCTGTTCCAACTCCATAAGATCTTCATTGCTTAAGGGTTCTGCATGAGACTCCAGTAAGTCATCCACGTCCTCTTCGTCACCTCTTCAAAACCAGCCTCCTGCGCCAGGTCTACAATTTGACTTGTAATCAATGGAACATCAGCAAACCCGCTGAAATTGTGGACACACTCAGGCCACACTTTCTTCCACACAGCGTTCATTGTGGGAGCACTCACCTCGCCCATGAATCCTTAATGTTTTCCAAAGCCATTTTTATGTTGTATGTTTGCCAAAACTCCTTGATTGATAGCTGTCCTTATCAGTTTTTTTGATAAGCTGCAGCATGGTATGCTTAACATAATAGGCTTTAAAAGCAGCAATAACTCCCTGATCCATAGGCTGTAAAAGTGAGGTAGTATTTGTGGTAAAAATACTACCTGCACGTTTTCACACCAGTCTTCCATTTGCTGAGGATGGGCAGGAGCATTGTCTACAAGCAGCAAAGATTTGTTGTCAATGTTGTTCTCCTTGGAGTACTTCTCAACATGATTGGAGAAGTAATTGATCACGTAATCGTGGGTCAATGCCCCAGTCATCCAAGCCTTTGTATTTGACCGCCATATTACGGGAAGTTGTGGCTTGAGGCAACCCTTTAGCGCTCGTGGGTTTTCAGAAACGTAAACAAGAAGCGGCTTGAGTTTTACATCCCCTTCTGCATTTCCACCGAGTAATAAGGTCAGCCTGTCCTTTGCTGCTTTAAACCCTGGAGCAGTCTTTTCTTCTCGTGCGATGTATGTACGGGAGGGCATTCTTTTCCAAAACAATCCGTTTCGTCAATATTGTAGACTTGCTTCGGTGAGTAACCCCCCTCCTCAATCATCTTCTTCAACTTTGCTGGAAACTCTGATGCGGCAGCATGGTCCGCACTTGCTGCCTCACCGCTACACTTCAGGTTGTGGAGGTTGGCGCGATGACAAAACCTCATGAACCAGCCGCGGCTCGCTGTGAAGGTCTCTGCACCTTCACCCTTTCCTTCAGCTTCCTGTTTCTTCTTAAATCGTTCCACAAACTACGCGCTTTTTCTTGTATCACAGCAAGAGATAAAGGCATGCGACGTTTCGTTTGATCTTCTATCCACACAACTAATAACGCTCCATGTTGTGCATGGCACCATCTCTCATTCTCGTTAGTGTCGTTGCACTCGAACTGGTCGCAATCTGTGATTTTTTCTTTATCTTTGCCGAACTTTGAACGATCGAATGTACAGTCGATGCAGCGATTGCATGCGCGCGGCCGATTTCCGTTGTCCTTCACCTCGTTCTTGCCTTTTAATTATATCCAATTTCACCTTCAATGTGACAGCCTTTCGTTGTCTCTTGAAACGAGGTGTGCTCGGCAAAAAGCTTGCGGGTCGCTTGGGATTCATACTGGAAGGTATGCAGGCGAGCGTGAAGAGAATACAGTACAGTACAGCGTACAGTACATGCGCAGAAAGGTGAAAGTGTGTTTATGCGCATCCTGTGTGATTGTTGTTTTTTGCAGGCAGTTTGAAACTTTTTTTTGCGTTTTTCCTTGCAATGACATTACGATCGGCATAAAATGTTTGCGATAATTGAAAAATTGGTCATTAAAACTAAATTACGAATAATCGAAACTACGATATGCGAACTTCCGGTTAGCGAGGACTTACTGTAGGTTCATAGCATGTATATTCAATGGTTAGATGCACGTTTTACTTAGGTTCAAAACATCTACACATAGGTTAACGCACGTTACTCTTACGTTCATAGCACGGTAGCCATTGGTTCAAGGCCAGTTATACATAGTTTAATGCACGTTACTCATACTTTCCAAGCACGTTAAACATAGGCTAAGCTGACGTTACTCATTTGTTTCAAAGCACGTTATCAACGGTTATAAATTGGGTTCAAGTATGGTTGCCATTAACTTGACGTGCTTCGACTTATGAGTAACCACAAGTAACGTGTGTTCGCCGTGTTTAAACGATCGCGGAACGTGCAAGAACATATGCCAACGCATGCGAAACATGTGAGCCTTACGTCGAGTACGTCTTAAAATTTTCAGCATGCTTGAAATTTCACGACGATCGAAGGACTAGGTAATATGCCAGCGTACTTCAATGATTTCGAGCACAATCTTAACGTATACTCAACTTTCCTATAGCGTATTTGACGTGTGCCTAGCGTTGTAAACCATTTTTCATAGAATGGCATACCGCGCAAAATCGTCAAGGTGTGACTGCAATGTTGACAATTCAAAATCTCGGGCAGTTTTGATTTCAATCGGCGTCCGGCAAGTTCTCAACAGGCTACGCCACGAGTTCGCCGGCGATACGTATAGCGCGCAAAGGGTAAGTTGAACTATCGCTTGTCTTAGGTTTTGAACGCCGATCACAAGGTAAGCATTCGTTGGTAAAAGTTATGTATAACACAACGAAACGTTCTGTGCCCGTTACTAATATGTTATGCAAACGACCAACACGTTTTGAATACGCCAAAAACTCAAAAAAAAAACATCAAAATCAGCGTACGTCCAACGTTTTAGATCAATTTTTATACGTTGCCATTGCTGGCTTAAACGTCAAGGTGTGACAGGGCCCTAACATTACATTTATTATTCTACGACAGCAGGAACCCTTTACAAGGACACTGGAGGAGCACATATAAGCAAATTTCATAATACTTCTCGAACCAAGATAAAAATATATCAAAGGACACGGAAGGAGCACACAAAACAACAATTACGTCTTATTTTTATGAAGTGTCAATGATGTGTAAGGTGGCAGGATAGCCAAAAGTTATGCACACTCACCTTTGAGCTGTCTGGCATAGGTTTGAATCTCGTCCCAAATATAAACTGTCACCCTGATGTACCGCATGCAGGATGATGAAGCAATTTGCATGCTTTGCATCAGTTGGACGTTAAGCCAGAAGACCCGTCTGCCAGCACCGGTTATTGGTGGAACAGAAAGCTCCCACCCTGCCTTTTGTGAAGAGTTGGAGACTCATCACCGTCACCATGACTAAGTTACAAATTCCTGCCTAAACTGCAGTCTTCTTGCATATCCCTTGACACCAGGTTGGACTGCTTGCTATCTTAAAGTGTGGTTGCTGTACAGGCTGCAACATCGACAGCATAAAATGTATCATGTTGTTTGCACGTTTCATGTGAAGAGCCATCTTCAATTATGAAGGGCAACCGTAAAAATGATGTGCCAGTGTCCGATTCTTCGTATAACCTTTTAATGGGTATCTATTGATCAAAATCATTGTAAATCAACGAAGAACACTGAATCGTTGAAAAAGAATCATCTGCACAATGTCATTTTAAGCGACTTCCAAAAGTAAGAAATTGCACATTACGACCTTCACTACACAATCCCTGCATTTATATCTCATCTATCGACTCTTCATGTTGCAATAACATCGCGGGACAGGATAATGAACTTCATTGAGAAGCTGGAATGCAAAGACCTGATAATATAATCTTGTGATTTGCTAAAGCGCAATATTTGCTTGAAGTCGGTGTTGGAACAAAATTGGCAATGAAGAACAGGGCTGATAGGACAACTCAGAGGTAAGGTTTTGAGCTCTGCAGTCTGGGTTCAGTTCCAGACGCGACTCAAAACTCTCATCCGCGTGATAGGTTTCTCAACTGAAGATTGACATAGGTGTGATACCCACCGTGGGAATCAAAGTAATGCTGACATTTTAAGGAGTTCGCCCTTCGGCAGAGCCCTCTTTCATTCAGATGACCACTTGCTACCAATCGCTCGAACTGAAGGTTGTTAGCGGGAATTTTGATTTGTATTTTGTTGCTTTAGAGGAATGAGCCTCATGAAAGAGCAAGGTAGAACTGCCAGTGGGACGAACGTCAAGGGGATGAAAGAACAGGAAATGATGAAAGGGAGGAGGAGAGGAAACACTGAAACTCGCAAGTAAGATGGTTGGGTTCGGAAAGGTTAATGGGAGTAATAAAGATGATTGGTCAGAATTATGGATAATAAGAGATGGCTTGCACTGCTTGCTTGAGGCCCTGAAGGGAGGAGCAAGACAGAACAGACGTTGTAAGGTGGTTCTGAGAAAGAGAAGTGAGGAATTAAAAGTTGAGGTGTGCAGGGAGCCTGGATTTTGGAAGCCTAACCAGGAAGGAGTTACTGTAAGAACTTGTGCATACTGGAGTAGATAGGTAGGATTGGAGGATGTAGAGCAGAGGGAATAATGTTGGAGGATAGAAGGTAGAAAACAGAGAGACCACTGCCCTACCTGCAATGAGAGAAACAGACCCCTGTGCTTCGGCCTCATCAAGGGAGATTCCAATAATTTTGAGTTTTACATTCCACAGAATCCAGGAAAGAGAGAGAGAGAGAGAGAGAGAGAGAGAGAGAGAGAGAGAGAGAGAGAGAAGAGAGAGAGAGAGAGAGAGAGAGAGAGAGAGAGAGAGAGAGAGAGAGAGAGAGAGAGAGAGAGAGGTGCTGCTGTGGCACCAGCCCTGAGCAGAGTACTAGTTTCAGCTATAGAGAAGGGCCTTGTTGTAGACTTTTGAGTATCTCTGATTTTCCAAGGAAAACTTGGATCGCCGGACGATTTATAGTCTGTGGCTGGTTTTGGAGGCCAGCTTTGTTATGTCATAACTAATAATGTCATCTAGAAATTCGAGAGACCAAACCTCTTCCAGAGTATAACTCAGAAAATAGATCGGTGGAATTGTTTGAAGATTATTCTGGAGTGATAGAGTGAGAGTTTTCAGGATTGAAGGACTTTTTCCATTTATCGGACCAGAGCCTCATCATTTCCAGATCAGCACAGAGAGGGAGAGAAAGAAAGATTACGCAACTTCTGTCTGCACAGGGTTGGGGAACTGTACGACACAAGGTGGAGTCATCTGCAAAGGAGGAGAGGGTTTTCAAGAGCATTGAGGAGGATATATATATATCTGAGGAACAAGACTGGGACAAAAACAATGCCTTGGGGAACTGCAGCCTCCACTAGAGAGAAGGGAGGAGAGGGTTCCATCGATGGCAACACACTGATTGCGTGAGTGGAGGAAGTCAGAAATCCAGGAATGAAGGCGGCTCTCTACGCCACAAGCTGACTGGTGGTAAACAAATGGATTTGACTGAACTAAATCAAATCCCGTCAATCCCTTCCACAACCCTGGTACATTATCTTTTCAGCAAAACTCAACGATAAGAATAATAATTCATCATTCATCCACGTGCAGCAACTGACTACTGGTTTCCATCATTGCTGGTCGTATGGTTGTGTAGCTGATGTAGTGCCTGCTGTGGGTTAAAGCAGGAATTTGCAATTTGGCCAGGATGCAAGTGATATCTCGCCTCCTCTTCACGAAAAACACCAAGGGATCTTCAATGTCCACCAACGATCGGTGGTGGCAGGCAGCTCCTCCAGCTAAATGTCCTTCTGATGGAAGGTGCACACATTAGTGCATCATTCTGCATGCAAACCATGAAGTGTCGAGATTGAACACCAGGCGAGACAGCTCAGAAGCGAGTGTGCAGTTGGACGCTATCTTTCCTGTTCTGAGAATAATTAAAGTGTATTTTAACCAAAGAACTTGCTCACCAAGCATTTGCTGCACAAATGTCTTTAAAAAAATTCAAAACATAATTTTTGTCCAAAATCTTACAAATGCTGACATCGACGAGACTAACTAGAGTATTAAATATAGGTCACAGCAAAAAGTGGCTGAACCCCTGTTTTACTGAGATGGTAGTTTTGTGAAAACACTGGCTCTAATCACCATTTATTACCAACGCAAATGTTGGTGAATTTGTTTGGTTCTTTTATTTAACATCAGATGAACTCTTTCACGAAGAGCTGGCGACTAGGAAACGGAAGCACTTACCTCGCTCGGAAACTCTTCATTCACAAGAGTCATTATTATTGATGTTTTTCCCACTTGAGCTGGAACACACAAATGAACACCGATAAAAAGAAAAAATCCCATCAATCAAAATACATACGGTACATACATTACACATACATACATAACTATAAGGGTACATGGTACAGAGCATACCTCTGCCACGCAATGCCTGATCCTGTCGAACAAATCAGGCCCAATAATTTTTTGAAATATCATGCTATATATCATTTTTGGTCCCATCTCTCAATAGTGAAGAATTGCTTTGAAAATTAAAAAAATTCTCATATCCGGATCTTCACCAAAATCAAATCAATTCGTCCTTGTCATACTCCCAAACTGTCCACCAAGTTTTGTCCGAAACCATCGATAACTTTTTCAGATATTGTGCTGTATATCGTTGTAGCACGATCTCTCAGTGGTAAGGAATCACATAAAAAAAATTATTGGATCCAGATGCGGATTCAGATTCGGATCTTCACTAAAATTGAAGCAGTTCATCCTTGTCACACACCGAACCTGCCCACCAAATTTTATCCAAATCCGTCTCCAGCTTTTTGAGATATCCTGCACACAAACAAATAAAAAAGAAAGATTTCATGCACAGCACGACACGTGAAATCCATGAAACAAATTTGACCGTAAAAATAATTGGTGGTTGAATTCAATGACCAAATACGCAACTCCTCTTCAAATTTCAATTCAATCGGGTGAAAATTGACTATTTTAGAAATTCGACCTATGTCGACTTTTTGGCCTATGTTAGCCTCAAAAATACTTGTTCGTTAAATTCCGTGACCTGACATGCAAATCTACTTCAAATTTCAAGTCAATCAGATGAAAATTGAGGATTTTAGAAATCTCACCTAAGTTGTTGACCTTTGGCCTATGTCGACCTTTTGGCCCACGTTGACCGCAAAAATAATTGGTGGCTGAATTCAGTGACATGATATGCAAATCCTCTTTAAATTTAAAGTCAATGGGATGAAAATTGAGGATTTTAGAAATCCCACCAAAGTTGTTGAACTTTGGCCTGTGTTGACCTCAAAAATATAATTGGCTGGTTGAATTCAGTAACCTGAAATATAAATCCATTTTAATTTCAAGTCAATCAAATGAAAATTGAGGATTTTAGAAATCTCGCCTAAGTTGTTGACCTTTGGCCTATGTCGACCTTTTGGCCCACGTTGACCGCAAAAATAATTGGTGGTGGAATCAAATGAGCAAATTTGCAACTCCTCTTCAAATTTCAAGTCAATCGGATGGAAATTGAGGACTTTAGAAATTTGACAAAGTTGTTGACCTTTGGCCTATGTTGACCTTTTGACCTCAAAAACAATAGGCTTCTTGCTTATGACGAACTCTACCATGTGGTGAAGTTTCGTGAACATTGGTTTGAAATTGTGACCTGTAGGTGATAAACATACAAACAAGCCGGTAGGCGGACATGGGTAGTCGCCTACCCAATAGAACCTGATGCGATGGGCCCGTTCGATGGGGAATGACCTGAGGATTAAGCGCAAGAAAATTCATGATTCTAGCTTCAAGGGTTGATGCTGCAGATTGTTTTCTGTTTAAAATACCCTCGACATTTAGAGGTTTTTCTGCATTGCCTTTTTAGGCTCAACGGAGGGGTCCATAGCAACGTTTCTTTCTCACACATAACTAGGACATACCATGAACCTACCATACCAGTTTCATGTATATCTGACTCATAGTCTTGAGATATAACGAACTTCGTTTTTTATTGTTTTCGACCAGGGTTCATTCAAAGTCTATCTTCTCCGACAGTTTTCATAGGATTCGGCTGGAATTTTTGACAATATGGCTGAATGTATTTCCACAGTCGCTCCTGGCCCTGATATTTTTGATTTCGAAAAATAAATATTTTTTTATGATTTTTCAAAAATTTGAAAGTCCCGTTGCTAATGCAACGGTGGTCTCCATAGCAACGGTTCTCATTTGCACACAACTAGGTCATGGTATGAACCTACCCACCAAGTTTCATCGAAATTGCCATTGTATTAACGGAGCACTGGACGCGAACAGACAGACAGACAGACAGACAAACATAGACGGAAAAACTGATAATAAGGGTAGAACAAATTTCAAAAATTTTTTTTTTAAAAAAACATTTTTTTTTTCGACTGGATCGACTACCCAACAAGAAAAAGACGTCTTGCAGAGCACGATACGTGCAAAATCCACCCC
>CM068959.1:31587201-31597625 GCA_035128595.1 Eptatretus atami | reverse complement strand
GCTTCTCTTGTCCCTCCCTGGCTTTCTTTCTCAGAACGGACCTCCAATTCGTTTTATACCTGCGCGCCGTCTCGGCGGGCGCAGTCCGCCCCAAGCTCACCCGCCCCACTTGCGCACGGTTACCATGACAACCCGTGCGCTCCAAAAAATGCGGGAGTCGGAGCTCGCGAAAGAACGTTGCTGAGGAAAAATAAGTACGGGCGTCAGAGCTTGTGAAAGAAATGCTGAGAAAAAATAAGTACGGGCGTCAGAGCTTGTGAAAGAAATGTGTGTTAACTTCTGTCGTAATGAAAAAAAGCTTCCCAGAAGAGAGGGGATCTATTCTTTACCCTTCTCAACGCATCACATTTAAAATCCCATTAGACGTGGGGATGGGGCTAATCTGAACATGAATTTAAGGAAATAACAGTCTGAGGACCTAGATGTGTGGATGCATTCATCAGACCGGATTCTGAAATCCATAACAATATACAGTATATCATGCATACATATTTTATCTCACAATAACGAGTGTTTAAAGTATCATCAAATATCTAAATATTGGAGCCGACAAGTGTCACGACCCTTGTGAAGTTGATGGGCCTCAGGCTTCAACTCTGAGGTTTCAGCGTACAGGCCATTTATTTCATGAGCTTGGTAAAATTATGATCAACCATCACTGGAAAATTATGTGCGGCCATGAACTGGTGAAACAGCACTTCTGCCTTTGTGACATCTGCCTCCACTGGCTCAGGTTGTTTCCTTTTTAAATGAATGTCCAAAGGCACAAACTGTTTCCTCTTATTCACACATTCCTTGTGACCTACAGGCTTGAAACGTATTTTCAGGGTGTATTGACCCGAGACTAACACTTTTATGCTTCAGTTACATGGCACAAAAAACAGGTGTCCTCGTCGTCCTCTGGTGAAGCTCGAATGAGTCCACGATATTGAGGCATCATCTCCCATTTTTTAAGGTGTTGGCAGTCTGTTGACCTGTCACCGTATTTTTTTGGCATCCGGAGGTGGCCGTGAGCAGGCTCGATCGTCTCCCCCTTGCGTCTCATGTCTGTGACCCTTCGCGTACGTGGACATTCATCTTACTACCTGACGACGTGAAATGAGAGCGGAATTGCATATATTTGTGAAAAAAAACAGGCTCACAGTTGAATTCTCAAAGCACCAGCACACACACACTTTTTTCCCCTTTCCCCCCCCCCCACACACAAACCACCAAACACACAACACAACACAGAACACACACACACCACACAACACACACACACACCTTTCGCCCCCCCGCCCCCCCCCACGCACACACACACACACCCTTCTCCCCACAACACCACACGCTTCTCTCTTCCCCCCCCCCCCCCCCCCCCCCCCCCTCCTCCCCCTTTTTTTTCTTCCTCCTTCCTTCCCTCTTTTCCCCTTTTCCTTTCCCCCTTCCTCGCCCCGCCCCCCCCCCCCCCCCCCCCCGCCTTCCCCTCCCCCACCCCAAACCCCCCACCCCCCCCCCCCCCCCCCCCCCCCCCCCCCCCCCCCCCCCCCGCCCCCCCGCCCCCCCTCCCCCCCCCCCCCCCCCCCCCCCCCCCCCCCCACCCCCCCCCCCCCCCCCCCCCCACACACACACCACACTTTCTCCCACCCCCCCCCCCCCCAACATACACACACTTTCTCCCCCCCCCCCCACACACACACACACAACTTTTCTTTCCCCCCCCTCCCCCCCCCCCCCACACCACACACACAACTTTCTCCCTACCCCACACCACACCACCAAGCAACATTTCTCCCCCCCCACACACCACACACCACACCTTCTCCCCCCCCCACACAGCACACTTCTCTCCCCCCCCACACACACACTTGCTCTCCGCCCCACATACCACACCCACTCTCCCCCCCCATCCACACACACACCACACACTTCTCCCCCCCCACCACACACACACACAGCTTTCTCCCCGATCCCCCACACACACACACACTTATTCTCCCCTCCCCCCCCCACCACACACACACTTTTCTTCCCGCCCCCACCCCACACTCTCTCCCCCCCACACCACACACCTTTTTCTCCCCCCCCCTTCCAACACACACATTCCCCCCCCCACAGCACACTACCTTTCTTCCCCCCCCCAAAACACCACAACACCCTTTCTCCTCCCCCCCCCCCAACACACACACATTTCTCCCCCCCAAACACACACACACTTTTCTCCCCCCCCCCCACACACTTCTCCCCCCCACAACACACACCACAACACTTTCTCCCCCCCCCACACACACCTTTTCTCCCCCCCCACACACCACACTTTCCCCCCCACACACACTTTCTCCCCCCCCCACACACCCACACTCTCCCCCCCACACACACAACCACACACACTTTCTCCCCCCCCCCCCCACACACACACTTTCTCTCCCCCCCACACAACACACTTTCTTCTCCCCCCCACACACACACTTTCTCCCCCCCCCCTCTCCTCCACACACACACCCACACACTTTCTCCCCCCCCCCCCACCCCACCACACACACACACACTTTCTCCCCCCCCCCCACACACACACACACACACACACTTTCTCCCACCCCCCTCCACACACACACACACTTTCTCCCACCCCCCCTCCACACACACACACTTTCTCCCACCCCCCCTCACACACACACACTTTTCCCACCCCCCCTCCACACACACAACTTTCTCCCACCCCCCTCCACACACACACACTTTCTCCCCCCCCAACACACACACACACACTTTCCCCCCCCCCCCACGCACACACACTTTCCCCCCCCACGCACACACTTTTCTCCCCCTCCCCCCCACACACACACACTTTTCTCCCTCCCCCCCCACACACACACCACTTCTCCCCCCCCCCAAAAACACACACACACTTTCTCCCCCCCCCCCCAAACACACACCACACTTTCTCCCCCCCCCCAAACACACACACACACACTTTCTCCCCCCCCAAACACACCACACACACACTTTCTCCCCCCCCCCCCCACACACTTTCTCCCCTCCCCCCCCACCCCCACACACCTACACACCTCTCTCTCTCTCGTCTCTCCTCTCTCTCTCTCTCTCTGTCTGGATTGGGCATTTGAAGACATCATTGTACTTTTAGAAAAGTTACGACAATAGCAACTTGGACCAATCATACAGGATGGGGATTTGAACCTGTAATCCCAACTTGTTGAGCTCCGGATTCACATGGGAACTTCAAACCATTTACATAACAAATACAAAGAACGATCAAGGATATCAGGTCAGTTATCAGTGGATCATTCAATCAGGTGGAGGAGAGGATCGAGCGCTTGAAATAATAATAAATAAATAAATAAATAACAATAACAATGACAGCAGATCGTACAAGGACAAACGGAGGACGAGACGAAGCAACGAATCAGAGGTCGATTAACCTCCACAGCCGGGCCGGGTCCCAGCACTCATCGAGTCCTTTTAAAAGGAGTTCCGGCCCGAACCGGCCTGTCACCGACAAACAAACACGTCCTTACGTTCTCCGAGGAGCAGGATCCTCACGACCTTCTTCATTCTGTTCATGTCGCGAGAGGTTCAGGCCCGAGATCCTCGGCACCGATTAACCCCGAGTCCGAGCGCAGCCCGTCACACCCACAGGTCCACAGTTTGGCCTCATTACCGAACGGCTTCGTGTATTTGTGCCCTTTGTTATCAGTGACTATTTACACAAACGAGGTAAAGGTAACGGTTGCTCCACGTGCTGCATCGGTTCCGAAGACACCACAGCGTCTCAACAGCCACACGAGCTTTAGTTTTGGATTTTTCGGAGAGAGCGAAGGGCGGTCCTTCAAATCTGCGCTGATGATATAAATCACCCTGCATAATTGTTATTTTAAAAAAGGTTATAATAGAAATCCGACTCGACGTTCATTTGCCAACAGGGAAAGAGCAATGGTGCGGTGTAATAATATAAAAAGAGTCGGTGGTTTATTCTCGGGGATTTTTTTTTTTTAATTTTAATTTTTAAATTATCCGACACTGTATTTATTCAATCTGTTCAATGACGATAGTTTCAGGATAATTTAACGTAAAATCTCTCAATGTAGGAAGAAAAAAAAACAAAAGACTTTAAATGACGTAAGTTTCTTCATTAACCCAAAGTGTGTGTTTCAGGTTTTAAAATAATTTTGTCGCAGGTAAAAGGTAATTGTGAAAATATCAAGATTTTAAATTAATGATAATTTTTTTACTTCAGAATTAAGAATTTCGTTGCAACGTCAGGAGGACGTATTACCTGAGGAATAACATACCGGGAAAATTAAATACGCGAGGAATATTGTATTCTAATACATGAGCGTGTTGTCATTAAATAGTATCAAATTAAACTCACATAAAACGAGAAGTTAAAGAGTTAGTTCTTTCATCAAACATAATCATTTAAAAAACAACAAAAAAACAACAACAACAACGTAAGATACTCACGACTCCATGTTGGGCCAGACCGGAAGTGACGTTTATTCGCGATCACGGAGCACAACCAACAACAACAACAAAAGATCCCAGAATGCATTGCGTACGGGCATCTTGTTTTTTCCCGCCAGAGAGGAGGCGCTCCGAATAATTCCTCACAGAGTGCGCGCTCTCACTCGATTTGGAAAAAAAAAGCGTTTCATCACGATGGAAAATTATCTCGATAAGCTCGATGATGTTGCCAAGACGAAATACGAAGCAAAAACGGGTTTGATTGGAAGGCAAGATCCGTACTCGACGAGCAAGAAGGAATGGACGAGAAATGAGGAAAAGTTTCCTTCCTTGTGCTACTTGGACGTGGTAAACTACTTGGTATTCCAATCTGGACAGTATTCCATGGAAGATTTCAAAAAGTTTAAGAGCTTGTTCGCCTACGACCGATTCGTGAAGGGCTGTGTGGGAGATATGTCCGTTTTCGTGTGTAAACACGACAAGAGGCTGCACGTTGTGAAGGCCCAAGTAAGTTGTGAGTTCTGGCTTCTCGTGACCAAGTTATATCTCGTTTAACAACAGTTGCTAAAGTCGAGAAAACGGATTTCCTTCGTTATGTTGAAGCGTACTTTTAATTGTACGTTGTTACCCTTTTGAGCTCTCTTCACTGGGTTCGATTCCCGACTAGAAACTGGCGGATTTGCTGTTTCACAAATTTCAAATTCCTGCCCGAGTCTGCGTCGGTCAAACGTCAAGCCTGGCCATCCGGTTCGTGAAAGACTTGGTTCAACAAAACACTTTCTCCGGTCGATCGGACAACAGGGTGGGGATCATGACGTGTGAGACCGTTTTTAAATGTCGGTTTTATGATACGGAACAATTTAATGTTATATTGTTGTGGGGCCGGGTGTCCGTGGCGAGCACGACCCTAGGTGAGCAGTAGAGTCAGGCTCCACCGAACACCTTGGAATTTAGATCGTGCTCCTCAGAGAACTCCGAAAGGCACGGGTCCCTTACAGGACCGTGAATCGCCATAATTCGGCCGCGTTGAATAGGGTTAATTACCAACTTCAATATACCTAAAGTATCACCGGCCAAAAGCTACGGGGAATTCACACTCCCCGGGCTGGCCGAGCGCCGAGCTGTTACCGGTGTGGCCGAACCACGGGCGATGACACCGATGGTGGTACCGATGGTACCAAGACCCGTCGGTCCAAATGCACAATTTACCGTTTCCCAATTTCCCAACACACACCATGCTAAGCCAATGATGAAGAATCACAGAAACGAGCTGGACACTTACGTTTAAACGGTTTATTATATATGGGGGAGGACACCAAGAGCGAGCTATCCCGACTATAAGAAATGCAAATTTACATTCAAGCACTTACAGTGTCTTTACTAAAAGGCGGCCCACCCAGAGACACACACAACACATCCGCAGATGTGTGACCGTCCCGCTTCCGTCTGTGTATTTGAAGCTTCCAGCTCGAGGAAAGGAGCTAAGGCTGTAGACGGTTGACCACCTGGTGTTTCGCGACCCTCGTGTGGTCTTGCCGATCCGGCTCGGCGGGACTCGAACCCGCAACAGATGCCGCTCCAAGCACCAAGTACCGCGCTCTCCAACTGGACACGCACCAATGCCGACGACCTAGGAGAAGATCAGAGACGACGATGACCCAGGACCAGACGAACCAGCCAGCTCCAAGACCCGCAACCCCCAAGACGATGACGATCACCACGACCACCACCAAGACGACGATGACGACCATGACCCACGCTTCCCTGCTTGGCGTTCCTTTTATTCCTTTTTCCTCTTGTGTTGTTTACCCTCGGGTTGTGTTTTGTTTACCCTTCGGGTGTGTTTTTGTGGTTCCACTCTCGGCGTGGTGTCTGTGATTGGCTCCCTCTCGGCTTCTATATAGCCCTCATTGGACGGGGCGTCGTGGGAAAGTCGCTCTCTGTTGCAATCTCAACCCCATTGGCCGGGGTGCCATGGGAAAGTTGCTCTCTGTGGCACGATTGGACAAGGGGCACGCCCCTGCCTTCCTGGACCGAGTCCCGGTCTGAGCCACGCACACACTTTTCTCCCCCTCCCCCACACCACCACACACTTTCCTCCCCCTCCCCCACACTACACCACACTTTTCTCCCCCCCCCCAAAAACACACAACACTTTCTTCCCCCCCCCACCCAAACACACACACACTTTTCCCCCCCCCCAACACACACAAACACACACTTTCTCCCCCCCAAACAACACCACACACAACTTTCTCCCCCCCCCCCACACACTTTTTCCCCCTCCCACCCCCAACACACCTACACACCTCTCTTCTCTCTCTCTCTCTCTCTCTCTCTCTCTCTCTCATGTCTGGATTGGGCATTTGAAGACATCATTGTACTTTTAGAAAAGTTACGACAATTAGTCAACTTGCGACATCATACAGGATGCGATTGTTGAAACCTGTAATCCCAACTTGTTGAGACCCGGATTCACATGGGAACTTCAAACCATTTACATAACAAAATACAAAGAAACGATCAAGGATATCAGGTCAGTTATTCAGTAGATCATTTCAATCAGGTGGAGGAGAGGATTCGAGCGCTGTGAAATAATAATAAATAAATAAATAAATAACAATAACAATCGACAGGCAGATCGTACAAGGACAAAACGGAGGACGAGAACGAAGCAACGAATCAGAGGTCGATTAACTCCACAGCCGGGCCGGGTTCCAGCACTCATCGAGTCCTTTTAAAAGGAGTTCCGGCCCCCAGAACCGGCCTGTCACCGACAAACAAACACGCCTTACGTTTCTCCGAGGAGCAGATCCTCACGACCTTCTTCATTCTTGTTCATGTCGCGAGAGTTCAAGGCCCGAGATCCTCCGGGCACCGATTAACCCCGAGTCCCGAGCGCCAGCCCGTCACACCCACAGCGTCCAAAACAGTTTTGGCCTCATTACCGAAAACGGCTTCGTTTGTATTTGATGCCCTTTGTTATCGGTGACTACCTTACACCAACGAGGTAAAGGTAACGGTTGCTCCACGTGCTGCATTCGGTTCGAAGACACCACAGCGTACTCAACAGCCACCACGAGCTTTAGTTTTGGATTTTTCGGAGAGAGCGAAGGGCGGTCCTTCAAATCTGCGCTGATGATATTAAATCACCCTGCATATCATGTTATTTTAAAAAAGGTTATAATAGAAATGCCGACTCGACGTTATTTGCCACAGGGAAAGAGCAATGGTGCGGAATGTAACTTGTAATAATAAAAAAAGAGTCGGTGGTTTATTCTCGGGGATTTTTTTTTTTTAATTTTAATTTTTAAATCTATCGACACTGTATTTATTCAATCTGTTCATGACGATAGTTTCAGGATAATTTAACGTAAAATCTCTCAATTGTAGTAAGAGAAAAAAAAACAAAGACTTTAAATGACCGTAAGTTTCTTCATTAACCAAAGTGTGTGTTTCAGGTTTTAAAAATAATTTTGTCGCAGGTAAAAAGGTAATTGTGGAAAATATCAAGATTTTTAAATTAATGATAATTTTTTATCAGAATTAAGAATTTCGTTGCACGTCAGGAGGACGTATTACCTGAGGAAATAACATACCGGAAAATTAAAACGCGAGGAATTTGCTATTCTAATCATGAGCGTGTTTGTCATTAAATAGTAATCAAATTAAACTCACATAAATACGAGAAGTTAAAGAGTAGTTCTTTCATTCAAACATTAATCATTTTAAAAAACAAAACAAAAAAACAACAACAACAAACGTAAGATACTCACGACTCCATGTTGGGCCAGACCGGAAGTGACGTTTATTCGCGATCACGGGAGAAACAAACAACAACAACAAAAAGATCCCAGGAATGCATTGCGTACGGGCATTTGTTTTTTTCCCGCAGAGAGAGGCGCTCGATAATTCCTCACAGAGTGCGGCTCTCTCACTCGATTTGGAAAAAAAAAGCGTTTCAATCACAGATGGAAAATATCTCGATAAGCTCGATATTTGCCAGACCAAAATTACGAAGCAAAAACGGGTTTGATTGGAAGGCAAGATTCCGTTACTCGACGAGCAAGAAGGAATGGACGAGAAATTGAGGAAAAAGTTTCCATTCCTTGTGCTACTTGAGGGTAAACTACTTGGTTATTCCAATCTGAGGACAGCTATTCCATGGAAGATTTCAAAAAGTTTAAGAGCTTGTTACGCCTACAGCCGATTCGTGAGGGCTGTTGGGAGATATTGTCCGTTTTCGTGTGTAAACACGACAAAGAGGCTGCACGTTGTGAAGCCCAAGTAAGTTGTGAGTTTCTGTCTTCTCCGTGCACCAAGTTATAATCTCTCGTTTAACAACAGTTGCTTCTAAAGTCGCAGGAAAACGGATTCCTTTCGTTATGTTGAAGGTACTTTACTTGTACGTTGTTACCTTTTGCAGCTCTCTTTCAACCTTGGGTTCGATTCCCGACTAGGAAACTGGCGGATTTTGCTGTTTCACAAATTTCAAATCCTGCCCCGAGTCTGCGTCGGTTCAAAACGTCAGCCTGGCCATCCGTCGTTCGTGGAAAGACTTGGTTCAACAAAAACACTTTCTCCGGTCGATCGCGACAACAGGGTGGGGCATGACGTGTGAGACCGTTTTTTTAAAAGTCGGGGTTTATGATCACAGCGGAACAACTTTAATGTTATATGTTGTGAGGCCGGGTCCGTGGCGAGCGACGACCGCTAGGTGGAGCAGTAGAGTCAGTCTCCACCGAACACCTGGAATTTAGATCGTGCTCCTCAGAGAACTCCGAAAGCACGGGTCCCTTACAGGGACCGGAATTCGCCATAATTCGGCCGCGTAGAATAGGCGTTTATTACCAACTTCAATATTACCTAAGTATCACGCGGCACAAAAGCTACGGGGAATTCCACACCCTGGCGGGCCTCGAGCGGAACGAGCCGTTACCGTGCTCGAACCGTGCGTAACCGAGCGGATGGTACCAAGACCCGTCGGTCCAAATGCAACAATTTACCGTTTCCCAATGTTCCCAACACACACCATGCTAGCCAATGAAAGAATCACAGAACGAGCTGGAACATTTAACGGGATTTATTTATAATGGGGGAAGGGATCACAACAAGAGCGAGCTATCCCGACTTAAGAAATGCAAATTTACATCAAGCACTTATACAGTTTGCTACTTAAAACGGGCCCACCCACAGACCACACACACAACACATGACAATGGACCCCGTCGGGGTCTTTATTTGAAGTTCAGCTCGAGGAAAGAAGAGCTTGAGACCAGAGCCTGTGCTTGAACCTATCCACCTCGTGTGGTCTTCGACGATCCGGCTCGCGGGACTCGAACCCGCAACAGTGCCGCTCCAAGCACCAGTACCGCGCTCTCCAAAACGGACACGCACCAATGGACCAAGACCCTAGGAGAAGATCACGAGACGACGCATGACCCAGGACCAGACGAACCAGGCCACGCTCCAAGACCCGCAACCGCCCAAGACGAATGACGATCACCACGACCACCACCAAGACGACGATCTGACGACCACATGACCCACGCTCCTGCCTGTGGCGTTCCTTTTTTCCTCCTCTGGTAACAAATCGCCGTCTGAGAGCGCTCTCAACCCTCATTGTGACGGGGCGTCGTGGGAAAGCTCGCTCTCTGTTTGCAATCTCAAACCCCATTGGCCGGGGTGCCATGGGAAATTGCTTCTCTGTGCACGAATTGGACAAGCCCGGGCACGCCCCTGCCTTCCTGGACGAGTCCCGTGTCTTGAGGTCAGATGGAAATCTCCGCCCACGTACGTGCCGAAGCACGTGGGCTAATGCGTCGGTGGTGTTAAGTGAACTGAAGAAGGAGTTTGTGTAAACGAAACTCGCAGCGCACACATTTAATTCCCCTTAGACACAGGTTAGGGGGCCCGAACTATAAACACACACTTACTGATATAACTGTTCTATAATGACCTGA
>CM068959.1:31568889-31587176 GCA_035128595.1 Eptatretus atami | reverse complement strand
TGTCTGACGGTGATTGGAAATCTCCGCCCCACGTACGTGGCCGAACGCACGTGGGCAATGGCGTCGGTGGTGTGAAGTGAACTGAAGGGGAGTTTGTGTAAAACGAAACTCGCAGCGCACACATTTAATTCCCTTAGACACAGGTTAGGGGGCCCGAACTATAAACACCACACTTTACTGATGTTAACTCTTTCATATAAGACCTAAATGTTGAGTCTCATGACTGCCAGATCGTAACAATATTTCCAACACGAATCGAAAAGGAACCTGAGTTTAGCATACATTCAGGTCCGAGATCAAACTGCTAGGTGATGGGAAACAAAGAAGTGGCTCGAGTGGGAGGATGTAAGTAATGGGTAACTCAGGGGATCAGCACTCCACCATGACTATTCATTATTACATCAATGATTGGGATAAATGGGGTAAAAGAGTTATGCTTTCTAAATTTGCAGTGACACACAGCTAGATAGTGGATAGCAGAGGGGGTGGTGATCAGATTTCAGGAAAGTATGATACTTGTATAGATCGGGTAAAATATTGGCAGCATGTTAATTTAACCTGAGCAAGTGTAAGTGTTGGGGATGGGAAAGAACAATGAAAATAGAGATTACAGGATGTAGGGGTAATTTTGGAGCGTGTCCACAGTGAGAAGGATCTGGGCGGTGGTATAGATATGGAAGGTAGCGGGCAGCCAAGTGCCAGGCAGCTATAGATAAAGCAAAATAGGGTTTTAGATTGTATTCGGAGGGTTGATCATTTAATAGATCAAAATGAGGGTTGTAACATTGTACAGGAATTTAGTGAGGGCCTCATCCAGGAATATTGTGTGCAGTTTTGGTCACCATACTTAGGGAAGGACAAAGATGCCATGGAGGGGGATACAGTGCAGGGCTACTAGATGATTTTCCCGGCCTAGCTAGACTCAGCTATGAGGAGCCGACTGAAGAGACAGGGCTTTATTCAACTCGAAAGGAGTGGTTACGAGGAGATAGATAGAAGATGTTTAAGATAATTGAAAGGTATTTGATTAAATATGTGCAGATGAATTATTCAACGGAGTAGACAGTGCAGAACCAGGGGCCATAGCTGAGAGTAAAGCAGAGAAGAAGTTAAGATGGTAGCAGGCAGAGGACTTAATTACTCGGAGAAGTAGTTAATGCATGGGAATGAGTTTCCTGGAAAGGTAGTCGCAACAGAACAGAAGATAGTTTAAATTGGAATTTTACATAGGTACCTGTAAGTTAGAGAGATGGAGGGTTTATGGGGGAGTGATATGACTTTAGTAGCTTGAGTATGGTTATGGATGGGATGGATTGTCTGCATCGTATGGGAGTGTTGTCTGTGTGAGTTCTCATAAAGGTGTGCGTGCATGATTATGTGTGGTTTCTCACCCAAGAACTGCCTCCTCCCCCACCCACCTCCTCTGGAAAGAAAAAACTACAAAAAAAACATTTTGCATTTTCTTTTTTCGCGACTTAGTTATTTTATAACTTGCGTTTCGGAATCCGCCTACGGTTTATAATTTTCCGAAATGGAAATATAAAAATATTAAAACCACATTTTTAGCCTTTTATATTTATACATTTCCTCCGAAGGCTGCAAAAGTTTCCAAAACCTGAAAATGTAAACGTCGGCATTAATTTCAAAATATATTTTCCGTGCGCCGCGCGCCAAAATGCCGAGTCGCCTTAACCAAAACTGATCCAGTTAGCAGTTGCGCAGGAATCTTCGCGTCAATGGCGTTGTCTGAGCAGTTGGCCAGCCTGGTTCAGATTGACAGTGGTTTCGCGGGCGAAAGTGATTGTTAAGAAGTATGTTCAGCGCGTATAATTTGAGTGACTTTATTGGTGATTTATCACTCAACATCTGTGACGATGAATATTCTGGCCGAACGATTGCATTCAATTCAGTGCAGCAGCAGGATGATTCGCAGGCTACTCTCGATCGTGCCGATTTGTTTTCCATCGGAAAGTTGTACACCCGCTGTTCGTATTGAAGATTTCGGGTGCAAAGTACGTCAAAGTTTCCCTGCGAAGATGCTGATATTCAGCCTTCAACGACCAGAAATCAGCCTATGATGTGCCCATGGGATGGGGAGACGGTATACGTTCAGTGCCCACTGAAAAGTAAGAGCTTGGGTTTATGGCTCATGATTGACCATTTGAGCATGTTGACTCCAAGTAGACAACCTTTTTTAAATCATATCCAGCACTATGCACTGGTGTGCACGCACACATCTACGACGGACAGTAATTTTCTCAGCATTGTTTCCATTTGTTGATGATCCAACAGGTTTCTATAAGAAAAACATGCCAGACTACTGTATATTGTAAAAACAAGTTTAATCCTTCTTTATTGTTTTCACATCAGATGATACAGTGAGCCAATGCATCCTGCATTGAATGGTTTTCCATCTTCAAGTTTTCTTTACATCCTCCTGGTCCCGGGATTTATATTTATTCCCCCCCCCCCCACACCTACCCTTGTCTTTTTCCAGGAACATCCGAAAAAAAATCATAAAAATATATAATTTCTAAAAAAATTGGAAATTATATTTATATTTATATTTCGACAAAACCGACCCTACATTTTAGCTGAAGAACTGCGTAAACCAAGTTATAAAATAACTAGAGGCCTTTACCTCTGCCACAAAGATGAAGGAGAAATTGTTTTCAACCCCTCTCTGTTTGTTGTTTATTTGCAGGATATCTCATGAAGTTTGACAGATTTCGATGAAAATTTTGGACAGGTTGGTGTGTGACAAGGACAAAAAAAAAAAATGAACTGATTAGGATTTTTGGGAAGGATCCGAATCCGGGTCGACTACTAGAAATTTTAAATGATCTTCACATTGAGAGATCAGGCCAAGGATATTATAGACGATATCTCGAAAGTTGTGGACGGATCAGACGAAACTTGGTGGACATGTTGGGTGGTTTTGACAAGGAAGAATTGCTTCAATTTGGTGAAGATCCGGATCCGGATCTGAATAATATTTCATGAAGTGGATTCTTCACCATGCAGAGATTGGCTAAACTATATATAGCACAATATCTCAAAAGTTGTGCACGTATTCGGATGAAACTTGGTGGACACAATCTCGTTGGTGTGTGACCACAACAAATTTATTTATTTTGGTGAAGATCCGAATCTGATAAAGAATTATTGATTTTTTAAAGTGATTCTCACCATTGAGAGATGGGGCCCAAAAAACAACATATCGCATGATATTCAAAAATTAATGGGCCCGATATGTTCTCTTGATCAGGCATTATGTGGCAGAGGTATCCGCTTCTACAAGTGCCCGCTAGTTTTATATGAATGGTCTATGTTGATTGTGGTGCTGCACGATGGGCCGATTGACCTACCCCTGCATCTAAATTCCTCGTGTATCAATCCTTTTGTGTGACTTTGTCTGAATTCTGTGCATTGTGCAGAGAGAAGGTGGACATATTTTTACTCGTTGCCTGCCTGCAGTCAAACAAAATTGAAAATCATTCCAAACAGGAAACGTAGTTATTTTTAAGGACGTTCATAATGGACACAAACAGGCGCACCAAAAAACTTAATATAACGTCTTGCATAGGTGGTGTTATAAGATTGCAGCAGCGGCGGTTAACTTTTGAATTAGTTTTTTTATATGACCTTTACAATCTTTTTTATGAAAATTAATTATGCAGTAGACGCTCCCGAGGGTGGCAGGAAGGGTCATGTTATCATATCTGGGGAATTTTCATATATATATAATATATATATATATAATCTGGGGTTACTTTCCTTAAAACTTCCGAAACGGCGAACAGTTTATACATGCAAGTCAATGAGATACATCCAGCCTCCCTAAAAAAGCCAAAAAATCACAAAATATATAATAAAAAAAAGACATTTATGAAAAATAAAGAACATTTGATAAAATAAGTAAGAATTTACCATCAGTAAGAAGGCTTTACTGCTTGGAGCACTGTTGGTGGGTAGCCCCAGTCAGTTTCTGTTCGAACATTAGCCATGGCATGGAGGAGCCCGATCGATCTCAGGGAGCGACTCACAAATCCTCACATCTATTATTTGTGCTCTTGCTTTGTTGGAGATATATATGTTGATCTAGCCTAATTTTATCATTACATTGACGAATGTTAACGAATAGTGGACTCATTGACGTTGTCGTCTTTCGCCATCACAGAAAACACGTGCACCACTCTCAAGTCGATCTCATATTTACACTTTTTCCTACTGTCTCACTTTCTTCACTTTTCTATTTATTCTGCTCTTTCAGCAGATGCTACCACTTAATGGACGTTTTGGAGCCATGATCTAATATACAGGGATACCAAAGTTTCAGCACAATAAATACCGCACCTCACCAAATCGCCCAGCAGCCAGAAACAATGTTGCGGCAGATGCTGGAGATGCGGTCCGCTGTGCGGCAGATGCTGGAGCACGCAGAATGTAAACTTTGAAATTGTTATTTCCGGCGATACGGTAACAATTATAATTTAACAGTAATTGTTAAATGAAGGGAATATTGTGAATCCAACATCTGAAATTTGCTTAAAAAAACAAACATGAAAATACGAACGAGTTCAGGGTGGGTGGGGTTTTAATTTTTGTCCGCAATGTCGGAGGATTTCCTGGAAGACCACAGAAAAAGCAAAAATTCCAGTTATGTTTTAACTGGTGATGTTAAATAAAGGAAAATTATTGTTATCCAAGCATTGAAAGTGTAAAAAAAAACTTGTGGAAAATTAGGAGTTTGAGGTGGAAGGAGATCAATTTTTCGTGGATATGCGAGTAGTTCGGCGTGCGACGGGAGAAAGGGTGTCTAAAAGGTAAGCACAGATTCTGTGGAAATCGCGGATGGCGAACACGGGAAGGCGAGGGATTGGCTGTACATATAATATTTATTTATTTATTTTAGTGTACATTGCCTCGGCTCGTTTAGAAGAGATAGTACACTGAACGGATCAGAACATCATAACAGGAAAATTGGAGAAGGAATACTGCACTGTAAAGATGGGGACAGGAATTACTTGCACTGTAACAGATGGGGACAGGTATACTGCACTGTAAAGGGTGGGGAACGGAATACTGCACTTGTAAGGGTGGGAACAGCGAATACTGCACTGTAACAGATGGGGGACAGAATACTGCACTGTAACAGATGGGGACAGATACGGCCACTGTAAAGGGCTGGGGAACAGGAATACTGCACTGAAAGGGTGGGGACAGGAATACTGCACTGTAAGGTGGTGACAGAATACTGCACTGTAAGGGTGGGGACAGGAATACTGCATGTAAAGGGTTGAGGGACAGGAATACTTTGCCTGTATAGGCGTGGGGATGTAGAAAGGCTAAGAAGTACTCACTGTAAAAGGCTACACGGATACATACACATTTACATAGGGACTTGCGTCCGCCTATCCCCTCCCCAAAGATCACGGCAAGATAAAAACATCCCGATACAACAAATTGGGATCATGGCTGATCTGTGTATCATGTCTTGATTGAATCGGCAGAACTGTAGGAGTAGTTAGCGTGGCAAACAAAACAAAACAAACAACGCCGTCCGTGAATTGCAGTAGGATTATTACTGTTTTATATTCACGGACCGGGCCTTGGATAAAACGCCACAATTTAGCTATCTTAAAACACGGATACTACAGCTTAACATGGGATTTCTCACCCCAAGACGGAAACCTTTGGGAGGGGAGCAAATGAAGTCCTACAACCTCCATTGTCTGACCCTTAGTCCTCCTGTCACATTGGTTCAGATTGGATAAGTCAACAGACAGACAGACACCAAATTGCATTGTTTTTTATATGATGTACTTGGAACACTAGAACACAAATTGCTTTATCGCTTTCAAAAATCTCTAGTCTTGCAGACTTGAACATGTTAAATAAGGTTGGTCGAATAAGACACTTCATCAATGGCTGTCAACTTCTGGAATTATTTATAACTTAAAAATATTATTTTATTTCAATTGAATTATATACTTCAACACTGTTGAGGTCAGGTGTTTCTATGAACACCAGTTTCTTAAGTAACAGCTTTAGCTGCAGAGAAGTGCGTGTTAAGACCAGTCATGACGGAATTATTGGTGAATCAATGCAAAGACTTCGGCGGATGTAAATTTTGAGCACGTCGGTTTGGAAATGACAAAATTGATGTGTGTACCATCCTGAGATGGACGTTTAACTGGGCGCCCTGTCTGCCGGCATTGTTGGTGGACGTTTAAATATCCCATGGTGTGAGATAGGTGAGCTATCGCCGACACCATGTCCCAAATTTACAAATGTCTGCCCTACCTACAGGCACAGCTGCTGCCCCCATCTAATGTGCTACCACAGTGCTGCTATTAAAGAAGGAGAGAAAAATGTTTGTTTATCAGATGTTCTGAAGTAAGATCGAAACCAGTGATAACTTAAATCTATTTGTATTTCTCCAGGTGATCGCAATTCACAGAGTACAAATGAGACTACCTTCTTACCCCTGGCAATTGCTTTGGAACGGGAAGGGACGGTGTGACCACGCACTGTGTTGTGCCAAGGGATGGATGAGTCATGTTCCCACGTCGTCGCGCTCGATGTTTGCCCTCGAGCCGGCCGTGCGGTTATCAGAAAAAGAGGACGACTCTCCAGAGTCGTCCTACGGAAGTTTCGAAAAAACCCTCATGCTGAATATCGTATGCCCCTCTGCCAGAATCGACTTATACCTCGCCAAAGGCGATGAGAAAATCGAAGGAACAGCAGAATGATTCTGGCTGCGTTTGCAAGGAGCCCCAAAACCAAAAGAGAGGAAAAGTTATCCAGCACCAACCACTGAGGTAGAATAACCACGTCTACAAAGCCATAGCTCCAGTCAGGCCACGTCCTTTCTTTGCATCCAGAATACTCTGACCGTAACATCCCAAGTCTCTTTGTGGAAACGAAGACAAATGATAGGATTATGATTCCCCCCCCCCTCCCTCTTTGGTCCATCTGCAGAAGTCATTTGTGGGTGAGGAGAGAAAGGGATCAATGTGAATTGTTTTTTTCATCTTCCTCGTGCTTGATGCTCAGTGGGATATGGAGAAATATTTTGCAACGGAGTTTGTTTTTGTGTAAGGTAGTTGTCTGATGAGCATCCTCGCACACCGTGCCACACCTTTCTTGAACTGACTTTCTCTGATTTGTGACCATATACCCCAGCTGGTTCTACCACCTTTCTATACGGCGATGACGACGACTACTACTACCTTAACGGCCAATTATTCCCACCTTGTGGGGTCGGCGGGGCAAATTCTTGGACACAAGCCTTTCACGAACTTTTTAGTCCTGCTGATTCATCGACCGAAGGTGATTTTGGCAGGAATTTGAATTTGCTCGGGGTGCCGGCCATAACTCATTGACTGTTTATGAAAGACGCATGGATCTTGAACGTCCAACCACGAACCTGGAATGGCAGATGGATCCTCCAGCTTGATGTCCGTCTGATACACGGTCCACACATTGCTTGCCTCGCCCATGCACGTGAAACCCCCAGGGGGGGGGGGGATGGCCCAGTTTATCGAGCCTGGCCGTCAGATTCAAAACCCAGGTAATCTCAGAGCAGTGCTGCACCCCTTTTACGCCCCACGCCGCATTTCGAGCATGGCCAAATTATATCGACGATTCCAAGTCCACAAAGGAAAAGTTGTGGTTTTACCCAGCATGCAGATCGTGTCGCTAGCCATCACAATTTTGGAAACCAACACGATTTGCATTTCAAAACTGCTCGATGTACTATTGGGTGATCGCTTGAATGATACATCATTTGATCGTCTTTCTTTCTTTCTTTCTTCTTTTTACAGGGTCATTACTCACATGGAAGGTGCAAGTGTGTGTCGTTTATGCGAGCCTGTCGATCAATTATTTACATTTACGGTGATTATTGTCTTGGTGATTCGACTTCGAAAATGTTGCACTCATTAAAGGATGATCCATACATATGTTCTGTTACCCCTTGATAGCAACTTTATCCATTTTACATGTTACAAACGTTGATTTTGTCTTTTAGGTATCCTACCGATGAGGTTTGATTTGGGTTGTAAAATGTAACAGTGTGAAATTATTGGAATATAATCAATGCGGTTTTTTATTTTTAATATGATATAACGGGGCACTAGACATAAGATCATTCTCTTCATCGAGGCTCATTCTGCCTTTTTACAGAATCAACAAAATTGGATATACGATGCACCACTGAAGCCTGAATTATTTATTTATTCTATGGAACTGTGGCTGCTTTCTGCGTCATTTTTTTGGGGGCGCAGCGTTCCGTGATGTAATGCCCCTTTTTCAAGAGCTGATTCTCATTTTTTCCGACTCAGAGGTGATAGGGACCTGAATGAACCACCTGGTGTTAATTCAAAGGGTAAAAGTGGCTTGAACTCAAAACACAAAGATCTTAAGCAGCCACCTAACGCGAAAGCAACCCTGGGCTCAAGCCTGAATATGAAACAACAACCATTGGCATGAACATTGATTCATGTCGCTTGGTATGGAAGCTATAGATGGACACATGGTGGGATCTATGGGTGGACAGGTGATGGGACCTTTGGTTGGACAGGTGAAGGAAGGAAAGATGATTGGAAGTGTGATGGATAGGTGATTGACAGTTGTGCGTTGGACAGGGTGACCATGGGTTGTGGAGGACAGGTGATTGTAAAGCATATGTGGATGAAGTGATCGGGTTTTAGATGGAAAAGTGATCCAGAGTTTTGACGGAAGGTTGATCCGGTTTGCGACGTAAAGGGTTGCTCCAGGTTTTAGGGCGGAAAGGTGATCCAGTTTTGGGCGGAAGGTGATTCCAGGTTTTGTGTGGAAAGGTGATCCAGGTTATGGCGGAAAGCTGATCCCATGTTTTGGACGGAAAGGTGATCCATGTTTGGACGGAAAGTGTGATCCATGTTTTGGACGGAAAGGTGATCCATGTTTTGGACGGAAAGGTATCCATGTTTGGACGGAAAGGTGATCCATGTTCTGGATGAAAGGTGATCCATGTTTTGGAGGATACATTGCTTGTGAAGTCTACCCCATTATGTTCAAATGATCAATGTCTGGATTCTGGCAGCAGGTGCCCAGCAGAACTTGTCTGTGATGTAAATACATTCATCGTTAACCCAGTCATCACGGGCCACCATGCCATTTCATTTAACCTGCCTTTTCATTTTGCTCGTTCCTTTATTCGCTCATGCAAGTTGAGCGCAATTTAGAAAAAACCAAACGTGTGTTTTTTTGGGGATACCCAGTCGTTGTGGATAAGCACAGCATGGTGGGCCCCAAACGGTCTCTTGTTGTTAACAAGTTCGTTTGTACCCGAGTGTTTTGAAATCGCTTTTCCTGCAAACGGCTATTAACCGTTCAAATCACCAAACATGCTTCCATAAATCACAAGTGAGATAATTGTTTAATTCATGTTTGTTTTAAAGTCGTTTGCAATTGCGACATTCGAGAGGACATTCCTTTCGTGAAGGCCATGGTTTCTTGCTTTGCTGAGATTCCTCTCAGATGTGATCTTTGCTGATTCTGTTTCACGTCGTTTTTCAAACTTTTGCACCGACATTCCTCATTATGCAAATAAACAATGAAAAAATTCTCTCTTCGAAGATCATTGGTGTTGCATCAATGTTTGGCCTTTATATGGGTGCAGACTTGGGAGGTGCATCATTCTTCCTGCTTATCGTCGGATCCGGCTTTATCCAAGCCATGCCATAGCCTCAACACCATGTACAGAACGGAAGCACTACATTCGGGAGCGCATCCAGTAACTACGCACGAGGAGACCATATGACGTCCGCTCACCGCATATAAGGCACGCCCCCTCGCTAGAACCAGCTTTGGCCATTGGTACGTCAGCAAGTGACCACCCAATTTAGGGTGTGGCTTTCTGTGTGATGGAGATTAGAAGCGCTGCGCAAACAGTGGGAGGATTGGTCAATCGCGGTTAGGCATGCTGTGCTGAAGTCCGTGCAATCTGGATGCGCTCTCATTCGTGCTGTTCTGTGTCAGAGCCTGTGTGTAGAGTGACTTGATAGCATCTGTACAGGCTCCTGAGGCCGGAAGACACTACCCGCTTGCAGAGTTTCCTGCGAATCGTGGACGGAAGTCCGAGCGAACTGGAGGCGCGACCATGAGAGATGTGGTCTCATTCTCAGAGCGTAAAGGAAAAACATGGACACCAAGGAACACAGCTCACGGTTGCAGCTGAACCCTTAAGGTGTGCTGTTACCCTTTTGTTTAAATTAAAAAAAAGTAATTAAAGAATGGAAAGAACGGGCAGGTGAACCGATCACTGACTCGTATGACTGGCACGTGCACGGCAGGTTGGCATTGCCGCGTTCGCCCCCATCAATGAAGCAGAACTCGCAGCACGGGGAAAAAAAGCAAAGATCATTGTCCATCGGCATCGACCAAAAGTGACCAAACTTTAATCCATGGCCAAGCACCTTGATACTGTGATATATGTTTGGGTTGCAGCTGCAAGACACTGCGGTTACAGGGGAAACTGATTTAACTGCTTGAAGACTGCATGATCTATAATTAATGGCGTTTGTGGGTCGCCTTGTTTGAAGCTGATTTATTTGCTCCGGAAAAGTTAAACTCGGAAGTCGTCTTGTTCAGGAACCGGTTAAAACCCGAGAAAGAATAAATGCCCTTTTGACAGTCCGGTCTTCTGTAACGGCCACCAATTATGTCCAACGTTCTTGTGATTTGTGGGGTTGGCCGGGGGAACTTGTCAAGGTCTTTCAGGAACGGTTGGGCAGTTACGTTTGACTATGGTTTGGGGGCAGGATTTGGAATTTGGCCATGGTAGCTCACCTACCTTGTAGGACACCATGGGAGCTTAAGCGTCCCACCTATTAATGCCAACAGATGGGACGTTTTAAAGTCCAGTTTAACATCCATCCAAGGGACGGCACCATGACTGATGAAATCCTTGCCTGTGAAAACATCAGAATTGCCAGTTTATAGCTGGGTTGGGAATTCAAACCCAGGCTAGATGACTTAGGGTGACTAGGTCATCTGACTGTCCAGTTTTGACAGCCCGCTGTTAGTATTTGGTCAATGTTAATTGTTAAGTCATTCAGGTCTCAGTAGTTAAAATGAAACACTCACCAATCCTGACTCTGGCCAAGAATATTCCAAGACTGCAATGCAATGAAGATTTATTGTGTTTGGTACTCTGATACCTTCAAATGGATAACTGCATAGAGATTGTCAAAAGGGTCATGAAAAATCACTCGTAGGAGTGACACTTGGAGAAATGGAACGGCATGCAGTCAGGTGCAACATCCGCCAGGCCTGACAGTTTACATTTTTGTATCCACTGATTGTCGGATCTGAATCCGGTCTTAACCAAAATCAAATGGGCTGTTCGTGTCACCTAACCAACTCGTCCACCTAGTTTTGTCATAAACTCCGTACAACCTTTTGAGATATCATGCTATGTATTTTTTGGCCCCACTCTCAATAGCATGCCTGGTGTTGCGCCTTAAATGGTGAGGGTGGTGGCTTGGGATCTTCGATCCTGAGTTCAATCCCATTCAGTTGTTGAATTAATACCAGGTGGGTTAACTCGGCCTGTCTCCTTCTGAGGTCGGCAAAATGAGTGCCAGCATGCTGGTAACTGGTGTCGTGGCTGGCGACCCGTCCAGGATTGTCTCAATAGCCAAGGAGCTGCTTAGCAGCACCAACGGCTCTGCACAGAGTATGTCCCCAATCTCCTCCTCCTCCTCTCAATGGTGAAGATCACTTAAAATTCTCCGATCTTGGATCGGATCTTCACCAAAAATTGAACCAATTTGTCATTGTGGACACGCCACCATGTCATCCGATCCATCCACGACTTTTTGAGATATCGTGTTTGGCCCCATCTCTTAATGATGAAGAATCACTTGAAAAAATTCTCCGATCTGGATTCAATCTTCACCAAAATTGAACCAATTATTCATTGTGTACACGCCACCAGGGCCACCACGTTTCATCTGAATCCGTCCCGCCAATTTTTGAGAAATGCCAATAATCATGCCCCATCTCTCAATGATAAGAATCACTTGAAAAATTCTGCGGTTCCGGATTCGGGATCTTCAACAAAAATCGAATCAATTGTCCTTGTCACACACCCAACATGGCCACCAAGTTTCATCGAATCTGTCCGCAACTTTTTAGATATCATGCTATACATGTATTTTGCCCCATCTCTCAATGGTGAAGAATGACTTTAAAAATTTCTATTATCTGGATCCGGATTCGAATCTCCACAAATATTATGTGTTGCTGGTCCTTGGCCGGTCACCGGCGTAAACCTAAAAATTCAGAACGATTGCTGAAAACTTGGCCAAAATCATGCCGACAAACCAGACAAACGGCTGCCAGATCACATACTTGGTGAAAATCTTTTTTTGTCAATAATAAATGAGTTTCTAAATCCTTCTCCTTCTCCTTTCTCCTTCTCCTCTTCCTCCTTCTCCTCTCCTCTTCCTCCTCCTCTCCTCCTCCTCCTCCCTCCCTCCCTCCATCCTCTTCTCTTCCTCCTCTGGCTGGGCGAGCAATCATTTTGTTGGGGCATGATAATGCCTGCTGATGCTGTTGCCCTATGCCAGTATACTAGTACTCATTTCCACCAACTTTGGAAGGTATGATAGGCTGAGCAACCCCATCTGGTTGTTAATTCAACAGACAGCAGGGCTCAATGTAGGACCCTAAAATTCCCAAGCCATCCACTTAACCACGAAAGCCAACACATACTTATTGTCTCTAAGTGGATCAACAATAATTTCACTTGAACACAATGAGGTGAATGGAGAAAGTGAATATTCATGACATACAATGTGGAAAGGTTTACAAATACATCACGTTGTTCATTTGCAGAACTCGAGTGCGGAAATTCACCTCATGCTCATTCACTACTCAAGCTCAGTCACCTCCTCCATGCTCTTTTTCGTTCTTCTCATCTCATTCACTTCTTTTCTCGTTGACAAGCAAAGCAATTACAATTGACTTGTTTCTCCTTTTTATATACCGATATATTATATATATATATATTATATATATATTATATAATATATATATTATATATATATATATATATATCGGGGCGAATTATGTGATACCGCGGTCGTCCGTCCGTCCGTTCCTCCGTCCGTCCGTCCTGTCCGCACTCTAACTCCAAATTTTTCAACTTTACGTTTCATATTTGGTTACATAGGTACAGACTGTGAGACGGTGTGTCCGACATACGTTTCATCTAAAGTGGTTGCCATGGCAATTCAGGGATGCTGTTTTCCATGTAGTAGCACAATCTCTTGTATATACCTTCTTGTTTCGGGCATATATTGTGCTCCACTTGCACTCTTGTTATGCAAAATTATTCATCTTCTCCTCTCTCTTATGGTAAGACAGGGAGCCTAATTTTCATTGATGAAAGGTGCAACCCACTCCTCCACGAGCGAAATACGGTGTCATACCCCCTCCATGGGCAGGCGTCGATTACTTAAAACACTTGCACTATTCCACATGTAACAGGGTGGACTGAAAGTCTTATTTACCCCTCCAAGTAAAGCATTTGTTCTAACTTTTTAATTATACAGGTTTTATTATGCGTACTATGGACAGTAAATAATCGGTCATTGTATCTGTGTGCACTCCATTCATACCATGTACAATAGCTACCGTGTGCAGCCTGTTGTCTGCTGGTTGCATCATTTTTCTGGGCTTGGCTCTGCTGCATGATGCAGTGCCCTCCATTACCATTACCTAACAGCCCTCCAATAACATAATACCACATATACATCACCTAATAACAAAGTTAAACTCCATACTCTTAATACAATTACATTCCCAAGTACATTATTCCTAATATAGTATATAACATACCTATATTGTTACAGCATGACTTTCACGGAGTATGGGTATACATGTCAACACCAGCCATTGACCTTATATACAGTGCTGCCACATCTACCAAATCACCGTTGCCACTAATTCAGTTTTATGGCACTTCATTATCACAACAGTAATACTTGGTCATTCTTTTTAGTAATACTAGCCCATGCGTACCAGACCTTTTGGTGATAGGTTTAATAAAAAGACAGTATGGTGTAGCTTCACAACATATTACATGTCTATCTGCAAGTGTCAATTTGGATGTTTAAAATGAAGTGAAACAGCGAAAAAAGAGTCCTTTTATGAACAGTAATTTGCTTGGTGGCCTAAAGTACGGCCCCCTGACGTGCAGCCGATAAACAACAAATGTGAAAAGTCCCCATCATAATCCACCATAAATGCTATTCAAATTGACCCAATGGTTTTAAAATGAGGTCCCAACACGAAGCATAAAAGTTAACAGGAGTTGGTGTCAAAGCCACCCAATGCTTCGCCTTTTATACATTTATAGTTTTTAAAAGACAAGTCTAAAATATTTTTTATAAAGCATTGCAAGGGAAGTCATGATCAACAAATAATTTTTTAAGCAATATATGTATTGTATATTGTAATCAGTAAAGATAGTGTGGTAGATAAAAACATTAGAAAGGAAAAAACTTTATGTTTGATGTGCTACAAAAAAAGTTTAAGAACTTCGAACAGGTCAAAATTTTTACAAAAATTGAAATTATTTTTTAATTTCAACTTCACTACATCAATAATATACCCCAAAGGAACCTCCATGCTAATATCAGATCCTAGTCCACATATTAAATGAATGCAAGCTTCTAAATAAACTGCTACCAAAAACTTTAATGTTGATGTGCTACAAAAAGTTAAGTTCAAAACAGGTCAAAATTTAAACATTGAAATTATTTTTTAATTTCAACTTCACTACATCAATTAATATACCTCAAAGGAACCTCCATGCCCAAATATCAGCATCCTCGTACACATATTAATGAATGCAAGCTTCTAAATAACTGACCAAAAACTTTCGTTTGATGTGCCTAACAAAAAAGTTAGTTCAAAACAGAGTCAAAATTTTAAAACATTTGAAATTATTTTTAATTTCAACTTCACGACATCAATATATGCCCAAAGCAAAACTCCATATCAAATATCAGCTCCTCTACACATATAATGTAATGGCAAGCTTCTAAATAACTTGCACCAAAACTTTAAACATTTCCGCTCACGCCCGGTGGTATCGCTATAGCTCTCTGTTTCTCGAACAGGCGAGCTAACAAAATACATCAGATGGCAGTTATACAAACACAATATGCTTGCAGCCCGGTTAACACAACCAAAGAAGAGTACGTGGAGGCGGGGACCGAAGTAGGAAGCCATCATTGGTGTCCTGCAGCTGGTGTGGCGGCTTCTCCACACTGAAGCCTTCTTGGCAAAAGGGGCCCCTCTAAAAAATAGTGAAGATCACTGTCTAAAGGGTTCCTTTGCTAGAATAATAATATTACCGTTGAAGGCTCAATTAAGCTCACATTAAGCTCACATTCCCTCGTTACTCTTCCTCAATCCAGAAAGAGATGCTTTTAAAACAGGAATTCTTTATGTTTTAAACTGACACGATTTGTTATTCAAGTAAATCAATTATACCCACACACGTGAAGCAAAAGCGGGTTAAGCAATTGGTTCATGTCCGTCCATTAGTCTGTCTGTTACTTTTCAGTTTTTATGATTGTCCCGTTTGTGATCGAGGAACCAACTTATTTAAATCAAATGCTTATATTTTGAACACGATCGGAAACAAGAATAGAAGACGTCTTTCGTTTTATCATACCTTGGCTCAGAATTCGTTCCGAGCGCACATGTGCAGAGAGGAGTGGATAATCGTTTTACTTGTCTCTCCGCCTGGCAATCAAACAATGTGGAAAGGTTGAAATTATTCCAAACAGGAAACAACCTTCTTAGCGACCATTATTAAAGGACACAAACAACAGGCCACGAAGAACTTCACGTAATGTGTTAAATAGGATGGATGTCATGAGACTGCAAAAATGGTGGTAAAACCAGAATTAATTATTTACACAACTTTTTAACAATCTTTGTTTATATTTTTTTATTATTATTAAATTGAAGAAAATATTTTTTGGATCTTTTGTTTTTATTTTTTATTGCTCTAGATGTGCCTAAGCCTTTGTAGTTTGTAAGAGGATAATATTTCAAATGATCTCCAACCCCCATCCTTTGTGGGTGCAGGGAAGTGTTTAGGCCCCTACAGCGCGTACCAGCAATTTTCGTCAAAATAACACAGAAATCAGAAAACGACCAAATTCAGACTCAAAGAATGAAGTCAAAATATCCTGGGAAGCTGTAAGAGTACCAAATTGTATCAGTGATAATTTGGAGCAATGAAATGATAAAAGATAACTTCATGGATACTTTAAAAAAACATCCCTGCGAATATTACTATTATTAATGTGAATATTAATTATTACTGTGGATATTATGTCCTGAAAAGAGCCACTCAGAACAAAATTTGAGAAAAAATAATAATTCACAGCATTGTCCATGAATCGTGACCCTTTGCACCAAAACAGAGGTGGAATACTTTGAAAACCTGGCGAAGGGCTCTGTTCCACCTATGAAACCTGCATATGGAGATGACAACCAACAGCACAAACGCATGCACACACGTTTGCACAACACACACATACACAACACACTCCTTTTTTTTCTTTATTTAAATCCTTTTTTTTTTGAATACACTATGAGGCTCATATGAGAGCTAACACAAGCAAATGCATAACAGGGAGGCAGGAGACAGGAAGGAAGGAAAAAAACAGTCTGGAACAGAGACATGAGATCTGTGGAAGGGAGAAGGATGGGGTGGGGTACATGGGTAAACAAGTATGGACCACTACAGGCGACTTTCAGGAAAGGAAAACAGGGAATTGAAGGAGGTGGGTTGGTCCTCTTTTTTTTGTTATAATATTTAATTGCCTAAACAGTCACCGACTGCGTCGGTCCGTTACCCAGTTCCAAGCCCCAATGTAGAATCACGTAGCGACCACGTCAGCTACTCCACTTGCTCAGAGATTCCGGTTTGGGTCCCACACCCAATGTCGTGTTACTGTACCAATTTGAGTCTTTGTGCTTGGGTGAAGTGATGCACCGATGGTAAACACAGGGACAGATCTTATGACCAGCCGAGCAACCAGTGTCTGCATGATGCCGATCCCTTAGCGGTTTCATGAGCATGACCAAATCTCTAGGCTCAAAACAGATTCCCTCCCCACCTACACACATACCTCAGCTGCAGATGAAACCATTGTAAGCAAGCAGGATGAGCCAAATTAACAAAATTACATTAGAAATGTGTTGGTTATGGTAATCAAAGCAAGTATTATAGGAACAACAGTCGTTTGATGAAATCAATACCCAATAATTAGCCCTAAACCGATACAAAACAGACCATCGACAAAAATGAGCCCTAAATGACGAATCCTTAAAACCTCAGATACACACGACAAAACACGGGGAGGAGCGTGGGAAGGGGGAAGCACCACAAGGACAGCAGGGTTCACTTGGCCTTAATCCCGATAGTATTGTTTCATGGCAGCAATGTCCAGCTCCTGGTTGCAAGGAGGGGAGCAGTCACAGCCCTTCTGTGGCAGGCGTGGCACCAGCAAGTGAGGCGTCTATCAATTATATCTATCTTACCCGGCCGACTTGGAGAAGGCGGGGTTGTCGCCTGGCAGCTGTAGTTTGCTCAGCACACACTCTGGCAGTGTTGATCACCGGCATCTCCTTTAGACATCTTATAACTTTCCGCCTGCTGCATGCCCTTTTATAAACTCTGCCCCCCCTCAAGACATGACGCACTTCGCTCCTTTCCGCTGACTCATCAGTGCCTGTCGGCCCACCCCGAGGCGGCTCGAAGTCACATGATCCCTGACCGGCCGAGCGATGACATCAGAGGCCCACTCATTCTGGGACTGGCTTTCCCACCTAATGATGGTCTAGGGCCTAGCAATACCTCTTAAAGCACATTTAACAGGCAAATCAAAGGTAAAAAACATGAAAATAAAGGGTCAATTTAGAATGTAATATAATTTTAGACACACACGTGGGTGGGTTTCATGTTTCTTTTGATACAAATTAGCAATGGCATATCTATGACAGTTTAATGACTTCATGCCTTAATCTCTCTTATGTTGAGTGCTCATGACTGCCAGATTCGTAACAATATTTCCAACACGAATCCGAAAAGGAACCTGTAGTTTAGCAATACATTCAGGTCCGAGATCAAACTGGCTTGGTGATGGGAAGCAAAGAGTGGCTGCGAGTGGGAGGATGTAAGTAATGGGGTAACTCAGGGATCA
>CM068959.1:31554840-31567757 GCA_035128595.1 Eptatretus atami | reverse complement strand
TTTTGTCGAAATATAAATATAAATATAATTTCAATTTTTTAGAATTATATATTTTTATGATTTTTTTTCGGATGTTCCATGGAAAAGACAAGGGTAGGTGGGGGGGGAATAAATATAAATCCCGGACCAGGAGGATGTAAAGAACACATTGAAGATGGAAAACCATTCAAATGCAGGATGCCATTGCTCACTGTATCATCTGATGTGAAAACAATAAAAGGATTAAACTTGTTTTTACAATATAAGTATCTGCATGTTTTTCTATAGAAACCTGTTGGATCATCAACAAATGGAAACAATGTGAGAAATTACTGTCCAGTCGTAGATGTGTGCGTGCACACCAGTGCATATGCTGGATATGATTTAAAAAAGGTGTCTACTTGGAGTCAACATGCTCAAAATGGTCAATCAGAGCCATAAACAGCTCTTACTTTTCAGTGGCATCTGACGTAACCGTCTCCCCATCCCATGGGCACATCAAGGCTGATTTCTGGTCTGTTGAAGGCTGAATATCAGCATCTCGCAGGGAAACTTTGACGTACTTTGCACCCGAAATCTTTCAATACGAACAAGCGGTGTACAACTTTCGATGGAAAACAAATCGGCCGATCGAGAGTAGCCTGCGAATCATCCTGCTGCTGCACTGAATTGATGCAATCGTTCGGCCAGAATATTCATCGTCAAGATGTTGAGTGATTAAATCACCAATACAAGTCCACTCAAATTATTACGCGCTGACATACTTCTTAACAATCACTTTCGCCCGCAGAAACCACTGTCAATTCTGAACCAGGCTGCGCCACTGCTCAGACGACGCCATTGACGCGAAGACTCTGCGCAACTGCTACTGCACAGTTTGTGGTTAAGGTGACTCGGCATTTTGAGCTGCGCGGCGCACGGAAATTATATTTAGAAATATAATAGCCGACCGTTTACATTTCAGGTTTTGGAAACTTTTGCACCTTCGGAGAAATGTAAAATATAAAAGGCTAAAATATGTGGTTTTAATTTTATATTTCATTTCGGAAATATAACCGGCTGGCGGATCCGTAAACCAAGTTATAAAATTAACTAAGTCGCGAAAAAAAAAATGCAAAATGTTTTTTTTGTAGTTTTTTCTTTCCAGAGGAGTTGGTGGGGAGGAGGCAGTCTTGTGAGAAACACACACATCAATCATGCACGCACCACCTTGTATGCAGACTCCCACACAGACAACACTCCATACAGATGCAGACAATCCATCCCATCCATAACCATACTCAAGCTACCTAAATTCATACAACTCCCCAAAACCCTACCATCTCGTCTTTATACGTTACAGGTACCTATGTAAATTCCAATTTTAAACTATCTTTCTGTTTCTGTTGGCCGACTACCTGTTCCAGGGAAACATTCCATGCTATAACTACTTCTCCGAGTAAGTTAATCCTCTGCCTGCTACCATCTTAACTCTTCTCTTCTTTACTCTCAGCATGCCCCTGGTTCTGCACTGTCTCTCCGTTAATAATTCATCTGCACATATTTAATCAAATACCTTCAATTATCTTAAACATCATTCATCTATCTCCTCGTAACCCTCCTTTCGAGTTGAATAAAGCCCTGTCTCTTCAGTCGGCTCCTCATAGCTGAGTCTAGCTAGGCCGGGAAAATCATCTAGTAGCCCTGCACTGTATCCCCCTCCATGGCATCTTTGTCCTTCCCTAAGTATGGTGACCAAAACTGCACACAATATTCCTGGATGAGGCCCTCACTAAATTCCTGTACAATGTTACAACCCTCATTTTGATCTATTAAATGATCAACCCTCCGAATACAATCTAAAACCCTATTTTGCTTTATCTATAGCTGCCTGGCACTTGGCTGCCCGCTACCTTCCATATCTATACCACCGCCCAGATCCTTCTCACTGTGGACACGCTCCAAAATTACCCCTACATCCTGTAATCTCTATTTTCATTGTTCTTTCCCATCCCCAACACTTACACTTGCTCAGGTTAAATTAACATGCTGCCAATATTTTACCCGATCTATACAAGTATCATACTTTCCTGAAATCTGATCACCACCCCCTCTGCTATCCACTATCTAGCTGTGTGTCACTGCAAATTTAGAAAGCATAACTCTTTTACCCCATTTATCCCAATCATTGATGTAATAATGAATAGTCATGGTGGAGTGCTGATCCCCTGAGTTACCCATTACTTACATCCTCCCACTCGAGCCACTTCTTTGTTTCCCATCACCTAGCAGTTTGATCTCGGACCTGAATGTATGCTAAACTCAGGTTCCTTTTCGATTCGTGTTGGAAATATTGTTACGATCTGGCAGTCATGAGACTCAACATTTAGGTCTTATATGAAAGAGTTAACATCAGTAAAGTGTGGTGTTTATAGTTCGGGCCCCCTAACCTGTGTCTAAGGGAATTAAATGTGTGCGCTGCGAGTTTCGTTTTACACAAACTCCCCTTCAGTTCACTTCACACCACCGACGCCATTGCCCACGTGCGTTCGGCCACGTACGTGGGGCGGAGATTTCCAATCACCGTCAGACACGGGACTCGTCCAGGAAGCAGGGGCGTGCCCGCTTGTCCATTCCGGTGCAAGCAGAGAGCAATTTCCCATGGCACCCCGGCCAATGGGGTTTGAGATTGCAACAGAGAGCGACTTTGCCCACGACGCCCCGTACAATGAGGGTTTGAGAGCGCCTCAGACGGCGATTTGTTACCAGAAGGAAAAAGGAAGCGCCCAGGCAGGGAGCGTGGGTTTGTGGTCGTCATCGTCGCTTGGTGGTGGTCGCTGGTGATCGTCATCGTCTTGGCGGTTGCGGGTCTTGGCCCGACCCTACATTTTAGCTGAAGAACTGCGTAAACCAAGTTATAAAATAACTAAGGCCTTACCTCTGCCACCAAAGATGAAGGAGGAAATGTTTTCACCCCTCTCTGTTTGTTTGTTTATTTGCAGGATATCTCATGAAGTTTTGGACAGATTCGGATGAAAATTTTTGGACAGGTTTGGTGTGTGACAAGGACGAGCTGATTAGATTTTGGTGAAGATCCGAATCCGGGTCCGACTACTAGAATTTTTAAATTGATTCTTCAACATTGAGAGATCAGGCCAAAAAGGATATATAGCACGATATCTCGAAAAGTTGTGGACGGATTCAGACGAAACTTGGTGGACATGTTGGGTGTTTGACAAGGAAGAATTGCTTCAATTTTGGTGAAGATCCGGATCCGGATCTGATAATTTTTGAAGTGATTCTTCACCATGCAGAGATTGGCTAAACTAATATATAGCACAATATCTCAAAAAGTTGTGCACGTATTCGGATGAAACTTGGTGGACACGTTGGGTGTGTGACCACAACAAATTTATTTGATTTTGGTGAAGATCCGAATCTGGATACAAGAATTATTGAATTTTTTAAGTGATTCTTCACCATTGAGAGATGGGGCCAAAAACAACATATCGCATGATATTTCAAAAATGTAATGGGCCCGATATGTTCTCTTTGATCAGGCATTATGTGGCAGAGGTATGCGCTCTACCAAGTGCCCTTCTAGTTTTATATGAATTGGTCTGATGTTGATGTGGTGCTGGCACGATGGGCCGATTGACCTACCCCTGCATCTAAATTCCTCGTGTATCCATCCTTTTGTGTACTTTGGCTCTGAATTCGTGCATGTGCAGAGAGAAGTGACATATTTTTACTCCGTCTGCCTGCCTGGCAGTCAAACAAAATTGAAAATCATTCCAAACAGGAAACGTAGTTATTTTTAAGGACGTCATAATGGACACAAACAGGCACAAAAAACTAATATAACGTCTTGCATAAGGTGGTGTTATAAGATTGCAGCAGCGGCGGTTAACTTTTGGAATTAGTTTTTTTTATATGACCTTTACAATCTTTATTTTATTGAAAATTAATTATGCAGTAGACGCTCCCGAGGGAGTGGCAGGAAGGGTCATGTTATCATATCTGGGGTAATTTGTACATATATATATATATATATATATATATATATATCTGGGGTTACTTTCCTCTAAACTTCCACGAACGGCGAACAGTTTATAACATGCAAGTCAATGAGATACATTCCAGCCTCCTAAAATAAGTCCAAAAATCACAAAATATATAATAAAAAAAAGACATTTAATTGAAAAATAAGAACATTTGAATAAAATAAGTAAGATTTACCATCAGTAAGAAGGCTTTACTGCTTGGAGCACTGTTGGTGGGTAGCCCCAGTCAGTTCTGCTTCGAACATAGCCATGGCATGGAGGTAGCCGATCGATCTCCCAGGAGCGACTCACAAATCCCTCACATCTATTATGTTGTGCTCTTGCCTTTGTGGAGATATATTATGTTGATCTAGCCCTAATTTTATCATTACATTGACGAATGTAACGAATAGTGGACTCATTGACGTTGTCGTCTTTCGCCATCACAGAAACACGTGCACCACTCTCAAGTCGATCTCATATTTACACTTTTTCCACTGTCATCACTTTCTTCACTTTTCTATTTATTCTGCTCTTCAGCAGATGCACCACTTAATGGACGTTTTGGAGCCATGATTAAATATACAGGATACAAAGTTTCAGCACAATAAAATACCGCACCTCACCAATCGCCCAGCAGCCAGAAAACAATGGTGCGGCAGATGCTGGAAGATGCGGTTGTGCGGCAGATGCTGGAAGACGCAGAATGTAAACTTTGAAATTGTTATTTCCGGCGATACGGTACAATTATAATTTAACATGTAATGTTAAATGAAGGGAAATATTGTGATCCAAACATTGAAAGTGCTTAAAAAAAACAAAACATGAAATACGAACGAGTTCAGGGTGGGTGGGGTTTATTTTGTCCGCAATGGGAGGATGTTCCTGGAAGACACAGAAAGCAAAATTCCAGTTATGTTTTAACTGGTGATGTTAAATAAAGGAAAATATTGTTATCCAAGCATTGAAAGTGTAAAAAAAAAAAACTTGTGGAAACTTAGGGAGTTTGAGGTGGAAGGAGATCAATTTTTCCGTGGATATGCGAGAGTATCGGCGTGGACGGAGAGAAAGGGTGTCTAAAAGGTAAGCACAGATTCGTGAAATCGCGGATGGCGAACACGCGGAAGGCGAGGGTTGGCTGTACATATAATATTTATTTATTTATTTTAGTGTACATTGCCTCGGCTCGTAGAAGAGATAGTACACTGAACGGATCAGGACATAACAGGAAAATGTGGAGACAGGAATACTGCACTGTAACAGATGGGGACAGGAATTACTGCACTGTAACAGATGGGGACAGGAATACTGCACTGTAAAGGGTGGGGAACGGAATACTGCACTGTAAAGGGTGGGACAGGAATACTGCACTGTAACAGATGGGGACAGGAATACTGCACTGTAACAGATGGGGACAGAATACTGCACTGTAAAGGGTGGGGACAGGAATACTGCACTGTAAAGGGTGGGGACAGGAATACTGCACTGTAAAGGTGGGACAGGAATACTGCACTGTAAAGGGTGGGGACAGGAATACTGCACTGTAAAGGGTGGGGACAGGAATACTGCACTGTAAGGGTGGGGACTGTAGAAAAGGCTAAGAATACTGCACTGTAAAGGCTACACGATACATACACATTTACATAGGGACTTGCGTCCGTCCTATCCCCTCCCCCAAAGATCACCGGCAAAGATAAAAACATCCCGATACACAAATTGGGATCATGCTGATCTTGTGTATCATGTCTTGATTGAATCGGCCCAGAACTGTAGGAGTAGTAGCGTGGCAAACAAACAAACAAACACGCCGGTCCGTGAATTGCAGTAAGGATTACTTACTGTAATTCACGGACCGGCCTTGGATAAACGCCACAATTAGCTATCTTAACACGGATATACAGCTTAACATGGGGATTTCACCCAAGACGGAAACCCCTTTGGGAGGGGAGCAAATGAAGTCCCTACAACCTCCATTGTCTGACCCTTAGTCCTCCTGTCACATTTGGTTCAGATTGGATAAGTCAAACAGACAGACAGACACCAAATTGCATGTTTTAGTATGATGATACTTGGAACACTAGAACACAAATTGCTTTATCGCTTTCAAAAATCTCTAGTCTTGCAGCACTTGAACATGTTAAATAAGGTGGTCGATAAGACACTTCATCAATGGTGCTCAACTTCTGGAATTATTTTTATACAACCTTAAAAATAGTTATTTTATTTCAATTGAATTATATACTTCAACACTGTGTGAGGTCAGGTGTTCTATGAACACCAGTTTCTTAAGTAACAGCTTTAGCTGCCAGAGAAGTGCGTGTTAAGGACCAGTCATGACGGAATTATTGGTTGAATCATGCAAAGACCTTCGGCGGATGTAAATTTGAGCACGTCGGTTTGGAAATGACAAATTGATGTGTGTACCATCCCTGAGATGGACGTTAAACTGGGCGCCCTGTCTGCCGGCATTAGTTGGTGGACGTTAAATATCCCATGGTGTGAAGAGTAGGTGAGCTATCGCCGACACCATGTCCAAATTACAAATGTCTGCCCTGACCTACAGGGCACAGCTGTGCCCCCATCTAATGATGCTACCCACAGTGCTGCATATTAAAGAAGGAGAGAAAAATGTTTGTTTATCAGATGTTCTGAAGTAAGATCGAAACCAGTGATAAACTTAAATCTATTTGTATTTCCTCCAGGTGATCGATTCACAGAGTACAAATGAGACTACCTTCTACCCCTGGCTAATTGTGGAACGGGAAGGGACGGTGGTGACCACGCACTGTGATTGTGCCCAAGGGATGGATGAGTCATGTTCCCACGTCGTCGCGTCGATGTTTGCCCTCGAGGCGGCCGTGCGGTTATGCAGAAAGAGGACGACTCTCCAAGAGTCGTCCTACCGGAAGTTTCGAAAAACCCTTGCTGGAATATCGTATGCCCCTCTGCAGAAATCGACTTTACCTCGCCAAAGGCGATGAAGAAATCGAAGGAACAGCAGAATGATTCTGCTGCGTTTGCAAGGAGCCCAAAACCAAAAGAGAGAAAAGTTATTCCAGCACCAACCACTGAGGAGATAACCACGTTCTACAAAGCCATAGCTCCAGTCAGGCCAGCGATCCTTTCCTTGCATCCAGAATACTCTGACCTGTACATCCCCAAGTCTGTGGAAACGAAGACAAATGATAAGGATTATGATTCCCCCCCCCCTCCCTCTTTGGTCCATCTTGCAGAGTCATTGTGGGTGAGGAAGAGAAAGGGATCAATGTGAATTGTTTTTTTCATCTTCCTCGTGCTTGATGCTCAGTGGGATAATGAGAAATATTTTTGCAACGGAGTTTGTTTTTGTGTAAAGTAGGTTGTTGATGGAGCATCCTCGCACACCGTGCACACACTTTCTTGAACTGACTTTCTCCTGAATTTGTGACCATATACCCCAGCTGGTTCTACCACCTTTTCCTATACGGCGATGACGACGACTACTACTACCTTAACGGCCTAAATTATTCCCACCTTGTGGGGTCGGCCGGGGCAAATTCTTGGCACAAGCCTTTCACGAACTTTTTAGTCCTGCCTGATTCTCGACCGAAGGTGATTTTGGCAGGAATTTGTAATTTGCTCGGGGTGCCGGCCATAACTCATTGACTGTTTATGAAAGACAGCATGGGATCTTGAACGTCCAACCAACGACTGGAATGGGCAGATGGATCCTCCAGCTTGATGTCCGTCTGATACACGGTCCACACATTGCTGCCTCGCCCTGCACGTGAAACCCCCAGGGTGGCAGTTTATCGAGCCTGGGTCCAGATTCAAACCCAGGTAATCTCAGAGCGAGTGTGCACCCCTTTACGCCCCACCGCCGCATTGTCGAGCATGGCCAAAATTATATCGACGATCAAGTCCACAAAGGAAAAGTTGTGGTTTAACCCAGCATGCAGATCGTGTCGCTGCCATCACAATTTTGGAAACCAACACGATTTGCATTTTCTAAACTGCTCGAGTACTTTGGGTGATCGCTTGAATGATGACATCATTTGATCGTCTTTTCTTTCTTTCTTTCTTCTGTTTTACAGGGTCATACTCACATGGAAGGTGCAAGTGTGTGTCGTTTATGCGAGCCCTGTCGATCAATTATTTACATTTACGGTGATTTATTGCTTGGTGATTCGACTTCGAAAATGTTGCACTCATAAAGGATGATCCATACATATGTTCTGTTACCCCTTGATAGCAACTTTATCCATTTTACATGTACAAACGTTTGATTTTGTCTTTTGGTATCCGTACCGATGAGGTTGATTTGGGTTGTAAATGTAACAGTGTGAAATTATTGGAATATAATTCAATGCGTTTTTTTATTTTTAATATTGATATAACGGGGTCACTAGACATACAGATCATTCTGCATTCATCGAGCTCATTCTGCTTTACAGACATCACAAAATTGGATATACGATGCACCACTGAAGCCTGAATTATTTATTTATTCGTATGGAACCTGTGGCTGCTTGTCTGCGTCATTTTTCTGGGGGCGCAGCTGTTCCGCTGATGTAATGCCCCTTTTTCCAAGAAGCTGATTCTCATTTTTCCGACCTCAGAAGGATGATAGGCTGAATGAACCCACCTGGTGTTAATTCAAAGGGTAAAAGTGGCTTGAACTCAAAACACAAAGATCTTAAGCTAGCCACCTTAACCGCGAAGCAACCCTGGGCTCAAGCCTGAATGATGAACAACAACATTGGCATGAACATTGATTCATGTCGCATTGGTAATGGAAGCTATAGATGGACACATGGTGGGATCTATGGGTGGACAGGTGATGGGACCTGTGGTTGGACAGGTGAAGGAAGGAAAGATGATTGGAAGTGTGGATGGATAGGTGATTGCAGTTGTGGTTGGACAGGTGACCATGGGTGTGGAGGGACAGGTGATTAAAGCTGTGGATGAAAAGGTGATCCGGGTTTTAGATGGAAAAGTGATCCAGGTTTTGGACGGAAAGGTGATCCAGGTTTTGGACGTAAAGGTGATCCAGTTTTGGGCGGAAAGGTGATCCAGGTTTTGGGCGGAAAGGTGATCCAGGTTTTGGGCGAAAGGTGATCCAGGTTTGGGCGGAAAGGTGATCCAGGTTTTGGGCGGAAAGGTGATCCAGGTTTTGGCGGAAAGGTGATCCAGGTTTTGGGCGGAAAGGTGATCCAGGTTTTGGGCGGAAAGGTGATCCAGGTTTTGGGCAGAAAGGTGATCCAGGTTTTGTGTGGAAAGGTGATCCAGGTTTTGTGCGGAAAAGTGATCAATGTTTTGGACGGAAAGGTGATCCATGTTTGGACGGAAAGGTGATCCATGTTTTGGACGGAAGGTGATCCTGTTTTGGACGGAAAGGTGATCCATGTTCTGGATGGAAAGGTGATCCATGTTTTGGATGGATACCATTGCTTGTGAAAGTCTACCCATTATGTTCAAATTGATCAATGTCTGGATTCTGGCAGCAGGTGCCCAGAGAACTGTGTGATGTAAATACATTCATCGTTAACCCAGTCATCACTGGGCACCATGCCATTTCATTTAACCCTTGCTTTTCATTTTGCTCGTTCCTTTATTCGCTCTGCAATGTTTGAGCGCAAGAGAAAAACCAAACGTGTGTTTTTTTGGTGGATACCCAGTCGTTGTGGATAAAGCACAGGCATGGTGGGCCAAACGGTCTCTTGTGTTAACAAGTTCGTTGTACCCGAGTGTTTGAAATCGCTTTCCTGCAAACGGCTATTTAACCGTCAAAATCACAAACATGCTTCCCATAAATCACAGTGAGATAATGTTTAATTCATGTTTGTTTTAAAGTCGTTGCAATTTGCGACCATTCGAGAGGACATTCCTGTTCGGTGAAGGCCATGGTTTCTTGCTTCTGCTGAAGATCCTCTTCAGGATGTGATCTTTGCTGATTCTGTTTCACGTCGTTTTTCAACTTTTGCACCGACATTCCTCATTATGCAAATAAACAAATGAGAGAAATTCTCTTCTTCGAAGATCATTGTGTTGCATCCAATTGTTTGGCCTTTATATGGGTGCAGACTTGGAGGTGCATCATTCCTTCCTGCTTATCGTCGGATCCGCTTTATCCAAAGCCATGCCCTATAGCTCAACACCATGTACAGCAACGGAGCTACTACATCGGAGCGCATCCCAGTAACTACGCAACGAGGAGACCATATGACGTCCGCTCACCGCATATAAGGCACGCCCCTCGCTAGAAACAGCTTGGCCATTGGTACGTCAGCAAGTGACCACCCAATTTAGGGTGTGGCTTTCTGTGTTGATGGAGATTAGAGCTGCTGCGCAAAACAGTGGGAGGGACTTGGTCATCGTCGGTTAGGCGATGCTGTGCTGAAGTCCGTGCAAATCTGGATGCGCTCTCATTCGTGCTGTTCTGTGTCAGAGCCTGTGTGTAGAGTGACTTGATAGCATCTGTACAGGCTCCTGGAGGCCGGAAGACACTACCCGCTTGCAGAGTTCCTTGCGAATCGTGGACGGAGATCCGAGCGAACTGGAGGCGCGACCATGAGAGATGTGTCTCGTTCTCAGAGCGTAAAGGAAAACATGGACACCAAGGAACACCAGCTCACGGTGTGACTGAACCCTTAATGTGTGCAGTTACCCTGTGTTAAATTAAAAAAAAGTAATTAAAGAATGGAAGAACGGGCAGGTGAACCGATCACTGACTCGTATGACTGGCACGTGCACGCAGGTGGCATTGCGCGTTCGGCCCATCAATGAAGCAGAACTCGCAGACGAAGCAAAGATCATTGTCCATCGCATCGACCAAAAGGTGACCAACTTTATCCATTGGCCAAGCTACCTTGATACTGTTGATTATATGTTGGGTTGCAGCCTGCAAGACACTGCGGTTACAGGGGAAACTGATCTTAACTGCTTGAAGACTGCATTGCATCTATAATTAATGGCGTTTGGGTCGCCTTGTTTGAAGCTGATTTATTTAGCTCCGAAAAGTTAAACTCGGAGTCGTCTTGTTCAGGAAACCGGTTTAAACCCGAGAAAGAATAAATCCCTTTTGACAGTCCGGTCTTCTGTAACGGCCACAATTATTCCCACGTTCTTGTGATTTGTGGGGTTGGCCGGGGGAAACTTGGTCAAGGTCTTTCAGGAACTGGTTGGGCAGTACGTTTGACTATGGTTGGGGCAGGAATTTGGAATTTGGCCATGGTAGCTCACCTACTCTTCGTGAGGGACACCATGGGAGCTTAAGCGTCCACCTATTAATGCCAACAGATGGGACGTTAAAAGTCCAGTTTAACATCCATCCAAGGGACGGCACATGCACTGATGAATCACTCTGCCTGTGAAACATCAGGATGCCAGTTTATAGCTGGGTTGGAATTCAAACCCAGGCTAGATGACTTAGAGGTGACTAGGTCATCTTGACTGTCCAGTTTTGACAGCCCGCTGTTAGTATTTGTTCAAAGTGTTAATTGTAAGATCACTTCAGGTCTCCAGTAGTAAATGAACACTCACAATCCTGACTCTGGCCAAGATATTCCAAGACTGCAATGCAATGAAGATTTAGTGTTGGTACTCTGATACCTTCAAATGGATATTACTGCATAGAGATTGTCAAAAGGGTCATGAAAAATCACTCGTAGAGTGACACTTGGAGAAATGGAACGGCATGCAGTCAGGTGCATACATCCGCCAGGCTGAACAGTTTACATTTTGTATCCCACTGATAGGTCGGATCTGAATCCGGATCTTAACCAAAATCAAATCGGCTTGTTCTTGTCACCTAACCAACTCGTCCACCTAGTTTTGTCATAACTCGTTCACAACTTTTTGAGATATCATGCTATGTATTTTTTTTGGCCCCATCTCTCAATAGCATGCCTGGTGTTGGCTTAATGGTTAGGGTGGTGGGCTTGGGATCTTCGGATCCTGAGTTCAAATCCCATTCAGTTGTTGAATTAATACCAGGTGGGGTTAACTCGGCCTGTCATCCTTCTGAGGTCGGCAAAATGAGTGCCAGCATGCTGGTACACTGTGTCGGAGTGGCGACCCGTCCAGGATTGTGCTCAATAGCCAAGGAGACTGCTTAAGCAGCACCAACGCTCTGCACAGAGTATGGTCCCAATCTCCTCCTCCTCCTCTCAATGGTGAAGAATCACTTAAAAATTCTCCGATCTGGATTCGGATCTTCACCAAAATTGAACCAATTTGTCATTGTGACACGCCCACCATGTTTCATCCGAATCCATCCACGACTTTTTGAGATATCATGTTTGGCCCCATCTCTTAATGATGAAGAATCACTTGAAAAATTCTCCGATCTGGATTCAGATCTTCACCAAAATTGAACCAATTTTCATTGTGACACGCCCACCAGGGCCACCACGTTTCATCTGAATCCGTCCGCAACTTTTTGAGAAATGCAATATCATGCCCCATCTCTCAATGATGAAGAATCACTTGAAAAATTCTCGGTTCCGGATTCGGATCTTCACAAAAATCGAATCAATTTGTCCTTGTCACACACCCAACATGGCCACCAAGTTTCATCTGAATCTGTCCGCAACTTTTTTAGATATCATGCTATACATTGTATTTTGCCCCATCTCTCAATGGTGAAGAATGACTTTAAAAATTCTATTATCTGGATCCGGATTCGAATCTCCACAAATATTATGTGTTGCTGTCCTTGGCCGGTCACCGGCGTAAACCTAAAAATTCAGAACGATTGCTTGAAAACTGTGGCCAAAAATCATGCGACAAACAGACAAACGCTGCAGATCAACATACTTGGTGAAAATTTTTTTTGTGTCAAGTAATAAATTGAGTTTCTACAATCCTTCTCCTTCTCCTTCTCCTTCTCCTCTTCCTCCTTCTCCTCCTCCTCTTCCTCCTCCTCCTCCTCCTCCT
>CM068959.1:31516897-31541897 GCA_035128595.1 Eptatretus atami | reverse complement strand
ATGAATGCACACAGGTGTGGCACGAGAAACTCAAATATAGCTCTACTGACTAGTTGTCCACTACTCACTCATCACTTTACTTGTGGAACCTGTTAAAACCTGAACATCATTGTTCAAGTAATTGATAAAAAATAAGCCAGTAAAAGGCTGGGATGGAAGATTAAGCAATAACACACTTACGAAAGTGAAGAGAAGTTCTCTGGATTAAATGAAAGAATTAAAGATAACAAAGAGTTGATACTCTAGGGCCCCTGCCTTTTAGGTGGTATGAGGAATAGATCTGTGTAATATGAAAGCTAAATCTTGAACGGTTTTTGAAATATGACGTGCACAAGAGTGCACGGACGGATGATCCATCAGTCGGATGGAGCTCATTTTAATGTCCCCCACCTTCGACCTTGTCGGATGGTTGGGAGGACAAATATATGTACAACATAGGGCGAAAGTATAAATGCCTAAATTTTAAACACTTTACCTAGATTCTCAGAGAGACACAGCATATAACTAGAGGGGGAGCACTCGGTAGAGTGCAAAACCTCCGCCGCCAATACTGCTAGGTCACTCAAGTGAACCTGATATCCTATTCATTCAATTTGACGTCAATAGTGCTCACAGAGTTATAGTTTGCAACTTTCCCTTTTACTTTTAACTTTTACATACTCAATTCATTCGTCATAACTAGATTCCTTGAACAGAAATTGATTTTACGTGGTATATCCACCTGAAGTTACAAAATCAGCCGCAATTATAATTTTGGCATATTTTTTTTGTTGGAAATCACTTATAACATGTAGAAATGCAAAAAAAAATCGAAATTTTGTTGAAAAAAAAGTTGCAAAATTTTTTTTTTGGGGGGGGGGGGTTGGAAATCACTTAAACATGTAGAAATGCAAAAAAAAAATATTCAAATATTTTTTCAAAATGGCCGCCATAGCGGCCATATTGGATTTTGGACCAAGTCTAAAATCTAATGGCATGATCCTTGGACCATACCTAACCCCCACCAAGTTTCGTCGAAATCCGTCGAGGAGTTTTTCCGTAATACTGTTTACAAACAAACAAACAAACAAACAGAAAGGGGTGAAAACAGTAACCTCCGATCTTCGATGGCGGAGGTTAATTATGGACATAAACATCCAATTATGGACACACCAGAACGGATTGTAAGAGATTGGTTCGATCTCAGAAAATGGAACATCTGTGGATTAATTAATAGCAGTACAATCAATATCAATAGATTAAAAAAAACAAGTGAAAAAGGTTTGCAAATCGTTCACAGATTAATACTGAACTTGACTTTTGAAATGATGTATTGATGATAATGATGGCTTTTGCGTACGCGCTGTGTGTGCGTTTTCAGTCACTCGCTTCTGTCGTTGCTTGCGCAAAATCTGTTGTTATAAAATAGTCTTTTAAACATAATTTTCAGCATTTAAACAAAGAGAGGCAATTTCGTTTTGGTTAACCATAGCTGTTGTGTTCCTGGATGCAAATCAGACTCACGGATCACGGAAAAATGGGAAATACGATAAATATCCGTGGATGAGAGAAGCCGCGTTCATATCATTTCCTGTTAATACAAGTGAATGGAAGTCATGGATAGCACGCACGCGCGCACACGCACACGCACACAGCAGAATTTCTCTTGTAGCCCCAGAACCAAACAAACAATAATGACTCGAGTGTTCATAGAACACGATACACCGCGCAGTGTTCAAGTATTATATACAGGATGGCCTTGCAGCTGGCGGGGGTTATCTTCGTGAAAATCACCATGAAATGCAAATCCACAAACTTAGGGGGATCATGGGGAAAATGGGGTTAGGGGCTTCCACTTTAAAATTTGACCACACTATAACCTTAATTAACATGTTTGTGCATTGATTTTGTGCTATTTATTTTCATGAATAAAATAGTTATTAAGAACATGAAATAAAGTATTATTTTCGTGAGTTCTTATTATTGTTTCATGTGGATCCTGAGGCTGCTAGTTGCATCATTGCTGCAAGAGAGGCTGTGTCACTGATGCAGTGCCCCCTGTTTCAAATATCCATCCATCCATTGGGACCATACTCTGTGCAGAGCGTTGGTGCTGCTTAAGCAGTCTCCTTGGCTATTGGGCACAATCCTGGACGGGTCACCACTCCGACACAGTGTACCAGCATGCTGGCACTCATTTTGCTGACCTCGGAAGGATGACAGGCGGAGTCAACCCCACCTAGTATTAATTCAACAGCCGAGGGTGATTTGAACTCAGGATCTTAGAATCCCAAGCACACCACCCTAACCATTAAGCCAACATCAGGCATGTTTCCAATATGCTGGTACTCATTTTGCCGACCTCGGAAGGATGACAGGCTTCGACAACCCACTTGGTGTTATTTAACGACATGACAGGTTCAAATTCAAGACAATAAGATCCTAAGCTAGCCACCTTAACCGTTAAGCCAACACCAGAATTATTTTCTTGCATGAAGAATAGAAACTAAAGTTTATTTTCTTGAGTTATGATCCCGAAACTTACCTTTAATAATAATGATTATAAACATGATCCAATAATGTGATGGCGATGTTGATGATGGTGATGCGACATCTCGTCTTCACCATCGAAAACATGCTTTGCCCTCTCTTGCTGTATATATATATATATATATATATATATATATATATATATATATATATATATATATATATATATATATATATAAATCGGTATATTGCATGGTTCTTGGAAATATGAAGGCGATTTATTTTATGCAGTCTAAAGTACTGTATATAATTTGATTTTTTTTTTAAGTTTTAGAGGTTTAATGGCATATAAATAATATAAATTCCAGGTTTTACCGCACTTTTTCTCAGCGGCTATTACACCAACCTGTCAAACACTTTACATTAGCTATTCATGCCTGTCGTATGTGTGCATTATGCCATCCTTGAAAACAGCAAGTTTTCTGTTTGGAATGATTTTCAGTTTTGTTTGATTGCCAGGCAGGCAGACGGAGTAAAATAATTATCTCATTCCTCTCTGTGCATGTGCGATTGGGACGAATTCAAAGCCAAAGAACGGCTAAACTGCACGTTTGTTTTCCAAATAATGTTCTGATTCATGCTCAAAATAGAACATTTGATCTAAATGTCATTCCTCAGTCATAAACTGACGATCATCAATTGATGAGATGGACAGACGAATGGACTGACGGACATGAACCAATTGCTTAAGCCCTCTTTCCGCTTCACATGCATGGGTAGTAACAGCCCTCACAGCTCCTCCCCCACTCCCCTCTCCCAACATTATTTATAGTAAATATCATTTTCAACTTACCCTGTGCGTTCAAAAGCCCCAGACAAGATCTTCTCATCGGTGTTGAGAAGTACCCAAACCAGATACGGTGTCTCCCTCAGGGAAGTCGACCTGGTACATCCAGCTCTCACGTAGATAACTGTAATACCTCGCACAAGATTTGTGCATGTTCACGTCACAAAGATATCATTTGTGGAAGAGTTGGTTGCCGTTACTTGGTAATGACACCTGGCATCATCTTCCCAATTGCAGACATCCATTAAATAAATCAACAAGCCTGCCATGTTCACAGGAGGCACTCCAACAAGGTTAAAAGTCCATTAGCTGAGAGCGATACGTCGGGGGTTTGTGTAGCACACGTCCGTCCACTCGGGCCTTGCACCGGCCCACATCCACCGTCGGGAGTTTTCAGTACGGGCAGCTGCCCTTTTGGCGAGCTGAGAAAGTTCTCCAACTCTTTTGTTTTGTAGAGGCACATCGGTACAGAAATGTCTTTCAACTAATTGATGATTCGCAAGCAATTTTCTTCTTCTTCTTTTGTATGCCTCACAAGTCTGACGTTATCATCACCATACAGTAACGGATGCTCCATGCAATGGCCTCCTCCCATTTCCTGTGAAAGACGTCGCACAAACTTTTGAGGACTTTGTGGAACTGCAAATCACACAGCCTCTGCTTTCGTGTCCAATTAGAAAATGGACGCCCTGCACCTGAATTATCTGTGACACTTGTTCTTCCACGGAAACCTTCAACACATCTCTTACCAATGTGCCTCAAAGGAGCTAAACGAACATCAAACAATCGTCGGTAGGCACGCTGTACTTGAATAATACGCCTCTAATTTCAAAGTCAACTTCAACAATCACAGCACGTTCTTCAACCGTCCACCTATTCATGTTGAATCTTCAAGACCACAACTTTAATCGGAGGGGAAAAAAAAATTGTTGGAAGCTAAAATCAACGACATATTCAAAGCCAAAATAGGTCCACTACTTCTGGGGAACAAGACTGTGATTAATGTTGATAAAAAATGTAAGTAGGTAAATGGATTTATTGTATTAATGAAATAAATGTAATTAAAAGCAAATTGACAATGGGATATGTGTACCTGGCAAGTGCAATGATAAGAGTAAACTAGCAGCAAGCCCCCATTTCCCCTTTGTTCGTTAATCTGCACAAGCAGTCTCCTTGTCAGTGGTAGAGAAAAGGGAGCCTGTTTCTGCAGCTACGGGAGAATGGAGCAGGTAAGCTTTTCACAGCTAACAATGAGGTTACACAGAGCAAAGGCCCTCTGTCAGATTACACTTGACTCGTGAACAAAGAACTTTGGAAAGTTTCGGTTTTTCTTTTAAGTCCAGATTATATTGCCTTGACAAATGAAATATTCATGAAATTGCAGCATTCTTCATGCGAAGTTTAAATATAACTTTAAAGTGAATATTTCCTTTGCAAATAGAGTATGGTGAGGGAGTGATTCGAGGAAAGGATGACGAGTCATGAGGATAGGGGACAAGGAGTGGTTGTGGATCATTTCTGGAAGTACAGATGCGCTGCTCATGCATTGCCCCTGTTACTAGTAAGCTGTTACTCATTTTGCTGTCCTCGGAAGAATGACAGGCTGAGTCAACCCACCTGGTGTTATTTAACGGGTAAAAAAACAGGTGCTCAAACTCAACACCCTAAGATCTTAAGCCAGCCACCTTAACCATCAAGCCAACACCAGGCTTTCCCTTGTTCAGATGAAGAAGCATCTTGCTCACGACAAGTGCTTTCCAGATTTGATGAAGATGAACAATGTTGACGTGAATTTCTTCCACGATAGCTTAGTCAACGTGTCTTTCTCCCAATTGCTGGACTTATGGACAAAGGCGTGACATCTCTCGAGATTTTTCACAGCACAAAGACTGGATAATTAAAGACCAACCGGGACATGAGGCAATGTGTTGGAGAATCCTCTCATGTGATCATTTAACCCATTCCTTGCATTGAGATTTCCATCTCCTTAAATTGCTGTTTGCTTCAACCTTGCATTCTCTTAATAAAGGTAATTTTACCATTATAACTACAAAATAAATTCCATGCAATATCATCACCCCTGGCATCAGTCCACTGCAGGACGAAGGCCTCCCTCAACCAAAGTTGCGGGTATTGGCATACTCGCCATGCTTGTCAAGTGAGGGTTGGCGAAAGAGTTAGGGCAGGAATTTGTAATCTGTTCAGGGTGCCTCTGACAATAATTCGCCTACTTTTCACAAAAGATAACATGGGATTTTGAATGTCCACCAACAATAAGTGCCAGAGGATGTGTCCTATTGCCTAATGTCCTTCTGATGTATTGGATGGCTCCCACATTTTCTAACTGGGCCGAGATTCGAACCTAGCCTCGACAGCTCAGGTGCATACATGTAACCTATCCTGCCAGTCCCAGTGCAATATAATGGAATATCAATGTATGAAGTTTGAATCCAACTGAATTTCATCCACTCAGATTCAAAGTAAAGTATTGTCCTTTTCCTGATGATGTGAATTGCTCCATCATGAAGTACCCCATTGCTTGAAATAAAGATGGCCGTCCTATCTCCCCAAATTTTGCCTCAAGGAGACGAGGACTATTGTAACTCCACAGTGGCATCATTTTGATTCCCAACTTTCTCTTCCATGAGCCTCACTCCTGTAAATAAAAAAATACAAACTTAATTCAGACGTGATAAACTGCTGCAGTGGCTTCACTCCGAGCTTCAGGAGCACTCACTTTTGAGTCTAGTTTTTGATTCTCTCACCCAGACTTGTGTGATCACGTGAGTGTGCAGATGAAACAATTTGGTATAAAATGTTTGTTTGCTTTTTTGATCGACATGTGATTCTCAAAAAGAGAAAGGCTCCACAAGCTATCCGCAGACTCCTTCGATCGAGAATTGTAAGCACCGCTCTCTCTTTGTAATTGTCACTCCTTTTGGAAGGATGTCATGGCAAATCATCAAATATGCAAAACCCATCATTAATTGTCAGAAAATCAATTAAATGGCGCTTCTGTATTCTCCACCTCTCTTTCTCTATCTGGGATTGTCATCTTTGGTGGTCATTTATATGGGTAGCGCAACAACGTTTTGTCCCCAGTCACGCACCTGGTCGGCCAAGCACCTCCTGAAGACCACTGCATTGCTTGACCGTAGGTGTAGTTTATTGGGCAGGGATTTTTAATTCGGCTGGAGTGCCAATTATAACGTGCCTACTCTTTTTCGAAAGACACAGATATTTAACGACCACCAACAATCAATACTAGCAGATAGGACACCTGGCTTAATACTGTTGTGGGGCCGGGTCTCGGTGGCGAGCACGACCGCTAGAGGGAGCAGTTGAGTCGGCTCCACCGAACACCCGGAATTTATAGGTCGTCACCCCGGATAACTCGAGCCGACGGGTCACTTAAAGGACCATGGTCGCCAATACTTTGACAGTGTGGGGTAGGGTTAATTGCCTAATTTCAATATACCTAAGTTCCCACGCAGTCTAACTACCGGGGAACCACACCCTCGGCCGACTCTGTCCAATCCGAGTCGCAGGTAACGACTCGGATCTGGCGTAACCGAGCGGAGTTACCAGAGCCGCGCCGGTCCAAATGTACAACTACGGCAACGGCCTTCCTAATTCCCAATACGCACCGTGGCAACCCAATAGTAGAAAAGACAAGGACGAGCTGGTACATTCAATAAAAGGGGAATTTATTTACAACAATAATTGGGAAACGAGGGGAGCACGTAAGGGCAGAGTTATCCGACTAAGCAATGCAAATAATGTACAGCAAAATCACTTAACAATTCTACTTATCAGACGGGGCCCACAGACACACACACGCACACACAAATACCCAGAAGAAATGATGGCCGCGGCTTTATTGATACCCCAGCTCGGAGGGAAGGTGAGCTGGAGGTAAGGATAACGTGCTGGCTACCTGGCCGCGTTCGCGCGGCTCGATGTCCGCACCTTCCCGGAGCACCAGTCGCCAAAGGACGGACCAGGGCAGCCGAATCCAGAGGAGGCGAGACGAGGTGATCTCCCGTGATGAGATGGTCGCCCTCTTGTAGTAATGCGCCAGACGAGACGCCTCGGATGCGCGCGATGCAGTCAGCGCAGACCAGACAGAAGCGCCTCGAGCCGACGGGGCGCAATCATTCATTCCTTCTTCCGTCCTTCCGGGCGCGGTCCGCTCGTCCGTGGCCTGCTCTCATTGGGTGGACCGTGTGTCACGGCTCCGCCTTCTTGCAAAGGACCGCCCCGGCTTTTGATCCGCCCGTCGCCCATTGGGCGGAAAATGATGCATACCCTTATTTGGCGCACAGCCAAAGCGAAACGCTTCGTGACCATATTTGGAATGGAATTCCATTCCAAAGGAATTCCGCACACGCCCGCATACCAGTGAGTGCAGAGAATGCCGAGAGCAGAGTGTTGTTGTCGTTGTTTTAAGTGATGTAAAAATCCTATCTATAAAATAATCCACAGCGCACGTACACTTAATTCCCATTAGACACAGGGGATGGATTCTAACTATACACATATACTTAACGAAATAACTGAGCTACGGTGACCTGTCTGTTGTGTGCTCATGGCTGCCAGATTCGTAACAATATGCCATCCGATAGATGGCACAATTTTCAATGTATGGCACTGCCTGTGAAGCACCAGGATGATCAGGGGGTGTTTTCCTTCAGCAAGCAGCTTGCTATCACTTTCCAAACCAGTCGTTCCGTTTCAACTACTTTGCAAGCCGCTCGGCAAGTGATTAAGAGAGGTGCTTCGTTATGTCAGCAAAGATGGCCCCATAGTCAGATTAAAAATTAGACTACAACCAATGAAATATTCAGAAGCAGACTCCTGTTATGTATACTCATGTTATTATTGAAACGTGCATTTAATACTTTAATTTTTCCTTTACTTTTTATCCTAATTCTTCAAGATCTACAAACATGCAAAACCCCTCCCCAAAATGCACAGTGGTATGTTCATTGATAAGCAAGTTTCCTTTTTAGCTGTTTCTCTCAATAGTGAAGAATCAAGTTTAAAATAAAAAAATCATATCCAGATCTGGATCTTCACCAAATTCAAAATCAATTCGGATTTGACAAGCATGCCAGCATGACCTGTCACATTTTGGCTATGGCGATGTGGGTTGAGAAGAAATGAAGGGTGGAAGGGGCTGTTATAGCCTCACAGTCATGGTGAATAGAGATGTGCTCAAGAGACGGTGATGCTATGTCAGATGTATTGCATAGGTTATGCAGTTTTTAACGCCGAATGAGATGCCATTCCAGAGGGATTATCATTCGGGCCTATGTCAGAAAAATGGCTTATTTGACAGACTTTCAGTTTCCCTTACTGGAAGATGATAAACTTTCAAACATTCAGAAGGAGATTTCTCGAAACTGCACCGACACTTCAACAGAGATACAAAATTATGTCATTGCCATCATAACAAGAAAGGCACTTGGTAGAGCGCATACCTCGGCCACGTAATACCTGATCCACGAGAACATATCGGGCCCAATACATTTTTGAAATGTCGTGTGTATAATACATTGTGCTATACATACAGTACTACAGTACATCGTTTTTGGCCCGATCTCTCGATGTCGAAGTATCACTTTAAAAATTAAATAATTCTCATATCCAGATCTGGATTCGGACCTTCACCAAAATCAAATCAATTCGTCCTTGTGATACACCCAACTTGTCCACCAAGTTTCGTTTGAATCCGTCCACAACTTTTTTGAGATATCGTGCTATATATCAGTTTCGCCCGATCTCTCAATGGTGAAGAATCACTTAAAAAATTATCAGATCCGAATCCGGATCTTCACCAAAATTGAATCACTTCTTCCTTGTCACACACCCAACGTGTCCACCAAGTTTCATCCGAATCCGTGAACAACTTTTTGAGATATCGTGCTATATATCATTTTTAGCCCAATCTCTCAATGGTGAAGAATCATTAAAAAAAATTATAGTAGTCTGATCCGGATCCAGATCTTCTTCAAAATCGAATCAGCTCGTCCTTGTCACACATCGAACCTGTCCACAAAATTTCATCCGGATCCGTCCAAAACTTTTTGAGATATCCTGTACACAGACAAACCGACAGATAAACAGACAGAAAGGGGTGAAAACATAACCTCCTTCACCTTCGGTGGCGGAGGTAATTACGGCTGATATGATTACCGAGTCTGTCACCAAATATGTCAAGTCGTCCAATGTTTCATTCTTCTCCCGAATGGTAAACGGTAGCCGGAACAAAGGGAACATGGAAAACATATCCGTCGCCCTTCGATGCGTAATGGATGGGAAGCCACATGACTCGATCAAAATGCCTCATCCAGAAAAGTTGGATGCAGCGGACATGATGAAAGTGATTCTAGATACTTTATGCAATGCGAACGTTGACAGATCTCAAATTATTTTGCAATGATATTATGGAGCAAGTTCCATGAGTGGGAATAAAGGGGGCATTCAGCGGCTCATCCAAAAGGAATAGCGGCGATTTGTTCATCGTTTTAACCATCATGTTTTTAACCAGCATCTACATCTAGTTGTGGTTGACATGGTCAGCACAGAACCGGCCATGTCCCAATTATTCATTTAATGTGGCATCATATTCAACTTTTTCTGCCAGCTCAAGGTGCGTGCCTTGTATGGGTACAAACGTTAAAAAGAGTGCTCGACACTCATTCGATGGGATTTTAGATACTGTGAGTGTTTTTGTGAACAATCTTGGAAATGATGTATTAGATAACAAGTCAAGATTGTGATTGCGATATCGTCACGACTGCTGCTGGACTACAAGTGCTGCTACATGATGAGTTTCAGGTACAGGGCAAAACGAAACAGATTATTGACATGCTCACTCCGATGGATAAGTGCCGACAAACCAGGGAGAACAATTTACAACAAGCAATTACTTTGGTAGATCCAGTACTGTCAAAGATGGCTTGAACTCACTGAGATGCAATGAGGCTCATGAAGAAAACTTGGCGACTCCAACTTCGCTCATATCTGACGGAGTCGATAACGATGTGCTGGCTCAGCCCCGTTGTGGTTGGATCGTTTACTGTAAACTTGGTGATTTGCTGGTGTTGATTTCTAGTGGAGGTGCAGGAGTGGACCAAGACGAGTCACACGACCCAAAGGCATGCATGACACTTGTGTTTTTTGAGATAATAGACACAACCATGTCAGAGATTGAGGCAAGATTCGTTCAGAACCAGCCAACTGGCTGTAGAAGGCTGTCCGAAGTCTATCATTAAAGTCTCCAATATTCCTGAGCGTTGAAACCCTGCAACCTCTGTCGAGGCTTGGTATCACTATTCCCACTCGAGAGGTGCTTCCTGTCGTTAAGACATTTATAAGTTGCAACCTGACCTCTGGATCGGAATCGGATGCCGATATCCTGGAAGTGCTACATTCACAGAGGGTGGTGTTCCCGAGACATACGCTCTCACTGCAGCAATTTTCACACTCGCCAGCAGCACGGCAGTGTGTGAATCCAGCTTCTCATCAATGACCAGGATCGACATACCACAGCGACGGTCCATGACTACTCCATGCCAGACTAACTTGGACCTATTGGCCTTCAAGAGAAGGCGCACTGCAGCATTAGATATGGAGAATTTTGTAAAAGTGTTCTTGCAGAAGCACCATTGTCTCCAATTGTTTTGGTGCATATATCATATGGATATAATAAATATTTTACAGAAAATACACACTCCCTCTTGAATTTCATCCCTCCCTGGATGCGCCGGCTGGCTACAGGCATGCTCGCCCATGTGAGAAACTATTTATATTTCTTCACCAATAGTTTATAACGTGCCTTTATAACCATTAATTTCAATCTGCAGAATTAATGAGTTATGCAACACCGACGTGTCCACCGCATCCATTCGTACCTGGAGCAATTTTGACACGACAACCGATGGGATTGTCTGCTTCACACGTTCGGCCAAATTGCGTAGAATTATTGTCTGCTGCACGTACGCCCTGCCTAATTGTGTGGTTAAGGTTGCCATGGAACTTGCTTCACTTTTCTCCCTGTTGCTATGGTGTTTATTTAGCTTATACCTGAGCAACGCCTTTGTTTGACAGGACTGTACTGTTGACATTATCCCCCATTGGTGCAATTATCAACGTTGATTCGAAGCAAAGCATGTGATCATTGATGGTGTGTGTGTGTGTGCGCGCGCGAACGAGCGCACATCCTAGAGAGGTACACATACTCATCTCTAAGCTGTCTAGCCTTGGTTTGAATCTTGACCCAGCTATAAACTGTCACCCAAACGTTTCGCAGACAGGGAAAGACATCCATGTGTGTGCCATCCATTTGAAAGACGTTAAGCCGGAGGATCTGTCTGCCTCCAGTTTAACGTCCTTTATTGGTGGATGATTAAAGGTCATTAGTGTCTGTTAACAATCCCACCATGTCTTTGGGGAAGAATAGGTGAGGTGTTGCCAGAAACCTGAACAACAAATTCCAGCCATAAATGTAGGTCGCAACTTTTCTCATCTTCTCATATATCCCTCGACACCAACTTTCCAGATCGAGAGTGTGGTTTCTGTCTGGGCAGCATTTTCTGCAATACCAACAAATTCACATTTCCAGGTTGTTTGCACGTCACATATGGGCGGCTGTCTGTGGCTATGAAGGGCAACGATAATGACGATCAAGAGGACATAATTATGGATTGAAAAGTAAAACTTTGGCGTTTCTTGAACTATTGTATCTCGCTCTGAGAACATTTTGAACGTCACAAATTATCTGGATGAACCCACTGCACAGAAAGGATAAAAACTATGACCCAGCTGCTACTTGCACCACTTTCGGCCCAAATAAACTCACCTCAGCTTCAACGGCACTCGGTAGAGCACATACCTCCGCCAGGCTGAACAGTTTACGTTTTGTATTCCATTGATAGGCTGGATCCGCATCCTGATCTTCACCAAAATCTAATCATTTTGTCCTTGTCACACACCCAACCTGTTGTTCGTCTTTCGGCTGCTCCCTTTAGGGGTCGCCACAGCGGATCATCTGTTATGATCTGCATACTAATTTGGCATAGGTTTTACGCAGGATGCCCTTCCTGACACAACCCTGGTCGCCTCTTACGACACAGGGATAAGGATTGGGTTTCGCCATGATTCCGGGCTGACCTACACCCTCTCATAACGCGGCCCAGTGCAGAGCTCCCGTCCTCGAGCGATCCTCCAACCCAAACCTCCGAGTAGCCGGATTACAGGCGCACGCCACTACGCCCGGTTGTCACACACCCAACCTCTCCTCCAAAATTTCGTCCGAATCAGTGAATAACTTTTTGAGATATTGTACTCATACACAAACAAGCAGATAGACAGACAGACAAACAGGGGGTGAAAACATAACCTCTGCCTTCGGTGACAGAGGTAATAAAGTGGAAAACAGTAAAGATGACCATGTTATTGATTCAATTTTCATGAATGTGCATTTCATGAATGAATGGTACCCTGTGCAATGTGCATGTACTATTTAGGGCCAAAACCCACATGTGCAGCCAAGCTTCTAAAAGTAAAAAAAATAAAATAAAACCAAAAACAAGACTTTAAATATTTCACTGGCATGTGCTGATACCTTAGACAAATTCCAAATACTTGTCTTAAATACCACTTGGAAGGCATCTTCTGAATTCTGTAAGAGAGGATGAATGAAGCACACATCGACTGCAGGGGAAATTTAGGTATATTGAGACACGGGAAAATCCTCTCCAGATGCTATCCTTGGCCAATCCTATTAAGTAATGAGAGAGTTCATAGAAAACAATACCCCGTGCAGTGTTGAAATATCTACTTCAATTTTAATTAAATAATGATTTTTAAAAATCATTAAAAAAAAAAATATCCAAAAGTTTCGTTTTATACTCCACATGAGAGAACATGTCCAAATACTGCAAAACTGGAGGTTCTTGGAAGTATTATGAAGGCAATTTGTGTTCTCCAGTGTTCAAGTATAGATGTAATTAATTTTAAATAAAGGTCAAAAGAAGTTTAAAGTCATATAAATAAATTAATTCCGGGTTTTTCCTCGTGTCGATTACATCGCCATATCTAACATGTTGCATTAGTTATTTGTGCCTGCTGTATGTGTCCTTTGTGACATCGTTAAAAACAGTAAGTTTCCTGTTTGGAATGATTTTCAATTTTGTTTGACAGGCTCTCTGCTCGTGCGCTACTGGGACAAATTCAGAGCCAAAGGTACATTAAAACGACAAACTTGTCTTCCGACTCATGTTCCGATAACTATTCAAAATGTAACATTCAATTTAAATACGTTGTTCCTCGATCATAAACTGATAAGAGGGACAGACAAACAGAGCGAAAGGCAGACAGACATGAACCAATTGCTTAACCCCACTTTTCGCTCTGCGTGCCCGGGGTAACAACAAAATGGCAAAGACGAGCTCCTCGAGGTGATGTGCCAATGCACGTCAATTTCCCCTTTATTTGAAACTACGCTGGCTACGACCGTTTTCTTCTTCTTGTTTTTTTTACATCAACATTCCACCCTTACCTTTTATACCAAATGCTGATCTTAGAATCCCAACCACCAGCCCAAAAATAATAAATTACACATTCAATGTACTTGCATTCACCTTTATGAATACCACCGTGTCACATGGTATTCCACATCAGTACGTAGGTCTACATACGCGGTGGTGAACATCACTCACTTCACGTCAGGTAAGCAGGAAGATGCAAGTGATGAGGAACATTAGTGTAGAGGCGAGCTCCTTTTCAAGAAAGGGAATACACTGATGAAGGTGCCCACCAAGATGGTATCTAAGATGCAGCTGCACGAGAAAAAAAATAATTATCCACAAAGAAGAATAACTCTGCTTGAAAAAAGAGGAGTACATGTTATAATTGGACATGTTACAATTGCCGAAAACATCATAGGAAACCGCAGACGTGAAAGGGTCATGGAAATTACGGAAATGTTCATCAATGGACAAGATAACAATAATTCTAATGTGTATCAACATGGTGAAACAAGAGTTGTCCAAATTGTGATTCGACCACCTGCACAGAGAGTTTGTACATTTTCTGCTTATTCTTCTGTATAATTGTTTTCCACTTCACATTTCCGCTTCACAAACAAACATTCATTGTTTTCTATCTTTCTGCAGATGGTTGTCCTCATGGATCCCGTCAACGATCCGAATAACATCCTTCGTGCCAACCGCTCAAGAGAGAAGATGTACATGTTTGATGTGGCATTTGATTCCAAAGCGACGCAGGTGAGCGACAAGTATGTCACAAGGGACGAGAGACCTCCACAGGGCATGACCATGGACCACTACCTCGCAAAATAGGGCCACTTTGTAATGGTCATGGATTTTGAACGAGTTTTTTTTTTCTGAGTTCCTCGCAATAGCATATTCTTGACGGCACCATTTTAGGATCAAGTTACATCATCATCAAGATTTATTTTAAACGTCCATTCCAACTCCTCATTGTGAATATTTTATTGTTGGTATTAATAATTTTCATGTTCACTCAAGTGCACAACATTCTACCCCCAGCTCATTGCTCTTCGTGCAATTGCGCTAAGTGCCCTGGTTGTGAATTGGCTCTCATCTCCTGGGCTGTGATCTAATCTCTTCATTGGGCCTACAATACGAAAAATAAATAATAAATACTGGACAATCAAGATCATCATGGAAAACTCAATGTTACCACCAATATTATAAATCCACTGCACTACACTATGCTACACTTGACATTGTTAACTTTCCATTAATCCAGTGGAAATACTGTGTACAATATTTACTTTCTCTCCAACTATACATGTACTGCACAAACTAGCTATTCGACCTATGACCATGGAACTTTCAAATTAGAATTAGTTTTGTATTCTATTCAATTTTAGTGTTACAATGGAAAAACAATTATATCGTGCTTTATATTTTTGACCAAACGAAAGTGTCTTCAAATTCAACATGTTGCCGTTCCATGCCACGGTCTGCACAGGAAGACGTGTACATCTCGACCACAAAGGAACTCATTGATGGGGTTATTGCTGGGTACAACGCCACTGTATTTGCATATGGTGCCACAGGTAACAGCACTGGGACACCCCAATCACAAAGTTAAAGAGATACCCTTTAGTTAGATCGATACTCAATTTAACACTTCCTCTCCACCCACCCACCACCTGCTTCTTACCACATCCATGATAAACCCCACAAGGAAGGACAAGCTAAGTAATTTATTCTTGGCATGAGGGGAGCTTTCTGTGATGACTATTCGAGGTCTATTGTGCATCAGGAGCAGGAAAGACCTACACGATGCTGGGAACCGACAGTGATCCTGGCATTTACGTGCGGACCCTGAACGACCTTTTCAAGGGCATTGAAGCTTCAAGTGACAGGAAGATCTACCAAGTGTCAATGTCTTACCTTGAGGTTGGTTTCAGTCATTGCGAACTATATACTGTGGGCTGACAGGATGTCCTCAAGAACACACACTCGCCTCTGAGCTGTCTAGCCTGGGTTTGATTCCCGACCCAGCTATAAAGTGTAATTCCAGTGTTTCACAGGCAGGGTGATTCATCATTGTGTGTGCCATTCCTCGGATGGACATTAATCTGAGCATCCCATCTGCCGGCTTTCGTTGGTAGATGTTAAAGATTTCACAGTGCCCTTTGTGAAGAGTAGGCGAGCCATCGCCGGCACCATGACATAATTCCAAATTCCTGCCCTAACTACTGCTGGAAGGCAATGCCAAACCACCCACTATAACACTTGCTTAGGAAGTTGCTTCAGTGGCATCGACTCTCTGCGAAGAATATGGTACATCAGAGAGGGATAGAGAACTATATGCTGTACAAATATGGATTATAGATGTGGTGGGTATCGGGGGAGGATGACCTCGTAAAGTCGTGGTAATCTCTATTCTTCTTGCAGATATACAATGAGATGATTCGTGATCTACTCAATCCAACCATCGGATTCCTGGATCTCCGAGAAGATGCGAAGGGTGGAATCCAAATAGCTGGAATAACAGAGTTTTCAACAAGTAATGCGGATGAGGTGAGAAAAACAAGTTTTCAACAAGTAATGCAGAGGAAGTACAGCAAGGACAAAAGGCAGCTTTGAGAATTATTGTGATTAATTTTTACATACAGATTTTAGTTTTAACTTAATGAGGTGACAAAAGATCCCAAAGGAAATGGGGCGGTGGGCAGGGGGTGGTGGGGGCAGCGGAAGAAAGCTCCATGCTCAGGGCATTACCATGGACCATCATCCAAGATGGGCATTTCAACGGTTGCCATGGATTTTCACAAATTCACCTCAACACCAGTCATGGACAGTGTTTCTCCGTTGATAAACACGTTTTTATCATAAAATGTCAAAACACCAAACATGATGACAAAACTAAATGAGTGCACATTCCACATCATAGTGGAAAAAAAAAAGCTTGAAGACCTTGTTCAAATGTCTTCAGGCATAAACCTTGTGCAAGCAACACACATACACCTTGACCGAAAGGCCAACATGCATGGTCTTACAGGCTGGAAAATAAGTAAAGACAGATAAAGAAAAATAAGAGAAAAGAAAGGGCAGCGGAGATGATGCTGTTTTCGAACAGTTTGTACATTGTAAACATTGTAAGCGTGATCGTATGAACAAGTCGAGGATGACTTCGCAAAGGGGAAAACCTCAATAATAAATTAAATGGTTTTCACATATATAACACATTAGTTTCACAAATTTCCATTGAAATACTCGGGTATTTCCGTCAATTGTCGCCATTTCCGTCGAGGTTACGCACTGCATCTACCGGACGGCCGTCATTGGCTGTCTTGGGGCACGTGGGGGGGGGGGGGGGGACACCGGACCCACCGGAGACGTGGTAGACGACGCCGGGGACATTTCAAACTCGGTGCAATTGTATACAGCGCACGTGCTGTAAAAATGGATCAATCAGGGGAACGATCTCCACAGGGCATGGTAATGGAACCACCACCCAAAAGGGGCAGTGTGCAATGGTCAAATTAAGAAGGTGGGAGGGTGTGAGGTTGCAGGTGGGATGTGGTGGATGTGAATTTGAAAGGTTATCTGATTCTGGATTTTCAAGATTTGTGGATTCTGGGAATTATCGAATGAAACCATTTTGTTCTCGGTTTGATTCCCCTCAAAGTCTAATTACAGACTGCCATTGTTGCCTGCAGGGTTTTTTTTAAAATTTTTATTATTATTTGAAAAATTTAGATGATCTAAGGCTCCTCGTCCCACACACATATATGAACATACAGCCAAACATATGCAACACAACACAATACTGTTAGATAAGACAAACATAACCACTGAGCTGGGGGGGAAGTGCTGTCACTTCTCAGGGTACTCTGGGCATCAGGGACGTCACAACAATGGCGCCGCTTTTCTCATTGCACTCAGCGGGGCATTTCCAAAGGAGGAATATCGTCTGCATTCTCCTTCACATGGACGTTTACAAAAGATCAAAAGGCATCTCTGGCAAAAACAAAAGTTGTCTCTCACCGAGGAAAGTAGTGGAGTTATTTATGCATCTGCCAATGTAGCTAAGAGACAACTTTGGCATCTCCTCAGATAATGCTGCTCCTGCTAAAAGGAAACCGTGAACGGACACAGGAGCCAACAGGAGCAAACAGTGCATCCTCAAGGTCGCACGCCGTGCTGCAGGTGACCGTGCGCCAAAGGAGCCGTGTACATGCTATCCATGATGAGCTGCACTTTGGACGCCTCTTTCTCATTGACCTTGCGGGTTCTGAACGCGCTGCACAGGTAGGCCACACAGTGTCTCACTGAAGTACCTGTGACTGAGTACCATTTTGCTTATCTGATTCCACTGGATATGTATCCAATAAACAGGGAGATAGGTTGTAACAAGTAAACTGTATGGCAAAATGATTTCCTCTTCACTGTTGTTGTTTGTTCTCGTTTATTCTTAGACCCAAAATCGAGGTAAACGTATGATGGAGGGGGCCCACATCAATCGCTCGTTGCTGGCCTTGGGGAACTGCATTAATGCGTTGAGTGACAGAGGTGGCCGAGCTAATTACATCAACTATCGTGATAGCAAGCTCACACGTCTTCTCAAGGTGATGGCTGCTTTGCTGTTAGCTCTTATGCCTTGCAAATCCAATGATGATGGAAGCGTTGTGATGGAGGTTAAAGGTGTTTAACTGTTTTTCTAATACAGTATATGAATGGCGAGACAATATTTGCTAATTGATTATTTCTACTTAATGTCCAATGATGAAGTCCAGTGATGAAGCTCAGGCTATGGGATCATCACTTTCCCATCACAAATAGGTCAGTGGTCTCTGTCTTCCACCACCTCCTTTCTGGTCTTGCACCCTTTGCTCTTTCTATGCTCCACCCCCCTCCCCTTACCAGGTCTATGCAGGGTGTACACAGTCCACCATCAACTCCCTTCTGGTGAAACTCCCAAACTACAGGATCACTGATCACCTCCACTCATTCGTTCCTCTCTTTTCCCACCTGTGGAATCAACTTCCACATTCTCTTCAATCTCATTCTTCCCTCCAAGTCTTCAAGACAGCTGTTCAACACAATCTCAGATCATCCTCCATCCAAAACCATGACCTTTCCTACCCCCATCAACCCCCACCCCCTTCCAAATTTCCAGTTTTTCCTTCCTGGGAGTTTGCTTCTGCATCCACCCTGTGTGTCCTCCACTATCACTCATTCCTCTGTTGCGTTTCCACTGTTGCGTACTGATCCGTTCAGTGTTCCAGCTCTTCCATGAGCCTTGACCTTATATACAAAAAAAAAACTCCTCCACACGTTTCTCCATACTATTCATGCATTTTGATTATACAATCTACATTCCAGTAGTCCAGTACAGAGTAAATGTCTGATTTTTCTCATTACTATCATTAATCAATGCTAATTGGCTTCATTTTCTTCCCTTGTTCTATATGGCCCTACAGGACTCTCTTGGAGGTAACAGTCGAACTGTCATGATCGCTCATATTAGTCCAGCCAGTACATCCTTTGAGGAATCGCGGAATACGCTGACATACGCCGACCGTGCCAAGCATGTGAAGAACCGGGTACGCACATTTAGATCTCATCGGAGCTTAGTGATGTGGTCATTTTCATGACTAATCAATAAAATTCCACCGGAGAATCAGAAATATTTCAACATAAGTTTTTTTTTTAATGTATTTTTTAGACGTCCTGCAATTTATTTCAGGTGAAGAAGAACCAAATGAATGTAACGTACCACATCGCACAGTACACAGACATCATCGCAGACCTGCGCCGTGAGATCCACAGGCTGAGAGCGAGGTTGCAGGAGCAGAATATGGTGGAGCCACATCAAGGTGACCGACCCGGAGTCACGGGAGAGTGTGTGTAAAGGTTGTTTGCAGTGCAAAGAGTGCGACGGTGGATTGCTGACATGATTACAGTGCAAGCGATTGCTTTTACACAAGTCGGTCAATTCATGCCCCGTTTGGTTTCCTTTTTGTCTAATATTACTTATGACCTAGTTTGCTTTTCATTGACACCCAGGACACCTGCTGGACCCAGAGTCTTGATTTGAATATCATGCCACATGTTTACGTGATGGAATGCTCACATCAATGTAATCAACTTTAATAGAATTCCACCAATTGTGCTTCAAAATAGGTGGACTATTTGTAAAGGGCCCAATTATGTTGATTATGCCTGATTGAATTATAAAGGCCTGGTCTTGACTCTCAATGCAATACTGTTGCGGAACCGGGGTTCGGGACTACCATGTGCGGGGGGTTCTCCGGGCTTATCTTCCCGGTCTCCGGCCCTGAGGCCACCGACCCCAGATAACTCCGCGATCCCATGGGCTGCAGTTCTTACACAGCTGTAGTCGCTTGGCTTAGACTACCGGCCTAGCAGGGTTACTTGTCGAGGTTTCTGTGATACCTTACTGTTGGCATGGCAAGCTAACTGGAAGCCATGCCCTCGGCGCCGCACCTGGTGATCTTCTGCTGAGCGGAACAGATAGGTGCAGCACCAGCCAGTCACATGAGTCATTTATTGCGGTATAAAACCTCTGAGGCTAACACTAAGTGCGGACTATGCTAGACCAATGAAGGAAAAGATGCAAGAAGCAGATGTATAGGAACAAACACCGAAGGTTTATTGCAAGTGCGAGGAAAAGCATGTGGTACATTTAAAACAGGGGTTTATTTCCAGGCATTCATTCAGCAGGGACATACAGTAATTTGTGTGCAGTGTGCAGCAAAAGACATACAATGTGGTCCAAAAGTAAAAAGACAAAAGAACAGAGTTATCACCATTCTACCTAGCTTAGGTAAGCTTACTTGGTTAATAATACAGTGGAAAATCGATATAACGCTAAGCGTTATAGCGCTTGTACTGATATAACGCTCATACACCTTGGACCCCAAAAAATACTACTATTTCATGTTTAAAGGCAAAAAAGTGAGAAAATAGAGACAAAGTTAGTCCAAAATAGCGCTAAGTGGCGAAAAAAATTCAAGCTGTCATCGCCCTGTGTTGAGTTGACATGTGGTGTGAGAATACTCACGAGCTGTCATCTTCTCGCACCTTTCCCGTATAAATGGCGAAGCTGAGATGAACAAAATCAATTCAATTCAAATCATCATAGCATCCGTATCTCCTGTAACTCACGTTCATGTTCCCTTCTAACACCATACAACACAGTACACAACGTAAGTACAGTACTGTACTGTACAAGATTAACTAATGTTCGCGTGCTCTACCGCCCACATCCTTTCGGAAGAGTTGTCAACAACTTAAATCTAAGCTCCCGTTACATCTCCTGCACCAGTTCTTCGACATCTTCATCACCTACCAGCCGAGAAATCTTCAAATTTGTTAGTTTTGTTTGCTCTGTTCAGTTCAGCGCCGCCATGCCGAAGCGGAAGTGTTATTCCATAGAGGAGAAGCTACACATAATTAAACGGGAATCATCAGGATCATTCCACAGAAGGGTAGATAAGTGAGAAAGAAAAGAGAAAGTATGAGGCATTCGTCGACCTTTGCGCTCACCCGGCGTGGGCTGGCGAGCCCGACACTTTCCTGCGCTGGAGAAAGGGGATTGAGATAGAAGGGTTTCGCTATGCAGCTGGGTTCTTGATCCACCTCGTTCCCACCACCCAAAAGTGCACCCGTAATGAAGCCGAAGAAAACCTCCAAGAAAACCTTTGAAATATCTCCTGAATTCTCTCTTGAATCCTCCTGAAGTGCTAATGGGCCAATCTCCTGACTTAACATGGGGGCAGCATGTATCGCTCCCCCCTGGTAGTGCAAGCATCCTGGAGGGTTGCGAATGGTTCCGCGGGCAACGCGATGGTTGCTGCTGACAGGCGGGAATGACAGAAAAATGTTTGCTCAAACCTGCGCGAGATGGGAGAGAGCTTGGTTGGTCATGGCACTCCGAGCGGGGATGAAGCGGCGCCCCGAGCAGGCGCGATGGTGGTGACTGTCATCAATTATGGGCGAGTGGTTGAGATGGTGGTTGGAGCGGTGTTTGGAATGGCGCCACGGTGGTAGAGCGATGGCTGAGGCTGAAGTGGATGGCGTTCGAGCAAAGCGAGACGATGGTTCTTGGTCTTGTGTGGATGTAATTGTAGTCTTGTGGTGGTTGAACTGGAGATGAAGCGGCGTAATAAAGTGAATCAGTGAGAAAACTTCATGTATGATTTTATTAGAGTGGTGTTGTAATTATTTATGTTGTAGTGAGGTTGCGGTGGTTGTAAGTGGTGGTGGTGGTGTGGTTCTAAGTGGTATGACGGCCGAGTTCTAGCACGCGATTTGAACAGGGATTTCGCAGAATATGCTAATGAGGTGGCGCATGCGGTTTGAATGGGCTTTTAAATTAAAAGATAGAAAAATGGGGAGACAGTGTGGAAAAAGCTAACTAATCCCTCACAATGCATATTCCCTTTGTAGCCCATTCGACACAAGGGAAGGACTCTATCTGGAACAAGTACGAACAAAACAACTATCCTCGGGAACCGCTATATGTTAGTTGCCATTACTGGGGATTGATAGTTCGCAGAACCGAAACAATATGAATGGAATTGCAGTTGCATTTTTGGAGATGTGTGGCTTGTGCTACACTGTTATGGATTACTCCTTCAAGCAAATACACGTCGGACCCGGATTCAATTAGCTGCTGGTTCATTACTGAAGCACAGCTGTGCTGCCATTGCAGTGCCCTTGTATGCTGAGGCATGATTTTGGTAAGGGTTCTGGCACACCATGGCCAACTTTTCGAAAAGCACCGTGAGATCGTTAACAACAACCAGTGAAATGCTGGCAGTTGGGACAGCTGGCTTAACATTCCCTCCAACCAGTGAAACGCTTGCAGTTGGGACTATTTTTAGATCCTCGTGGAGGATCTCGAAGTCTTACTCACGTTGTTGTTCTTGTGGACTTTTTTTGTTCACAGCCTACAGCTTTCATCGAAACTTCCTGAAACTTGGCATATATATGTAAAAAAACCCCGCGCAGACAGTAACGATCTCCGATTTTGAAAATTCCTCCGAGAAAAAAAAGTTATGACGTCAAAATATCTCCGCTAATGGAAAATCGCCTAAAAAATTATCTCCGAAACTAGGCAAGCTTTTGAATTCTGTTTGCAGGAATCGAACAGGGCATTAGCAGAGATGAATTACCGCACATATGATACATCACTATGACGTCATATCAATTTTTATGACGTCATTCCTATTTTTTGATATTTTTTTGTTTCACAACCCAGAGTTTTCATCGGATCTTCGTGGAACTTGCCATGTATAAGCAGAAAGCCCACGCGCAGGCAGTAACCATCTCCGATTTTGGAAATTCTTCCTAGAAAAAAGTTGACGTCATAATATCGCCGCTAATGGAAATCGCCTATACCATTATCTCCGAAACTGGGCAAGCTGTTTGAATTTTGTTTGCGGGAATAAAGCCGGGCATTAGCACAGATAATTTATCGCAAACCTGATACATCACAATGACGTCATATTCGTTTTTATGACGTCATCATTAAGAGGACGAGGATCTTAGCTCATTAGAGGCTTAGTTTAGAGTCCTTGTGTCACAATTTGGATATTACTCCTTTCATATAAAGATGATTTTGATGTTTGTTTGAAAAGAAATTATTTTGTCATCATGTGCACATTGAATTCTTTTTCCTTTTTTCCCCCCTTCGTCATTCCTGCATGTCGGCACCTTTTTGCAGCTGGGATCCAGAGCAAGTCTCTGTACGGGAAGCTGATGCACAGTTTCCATGAGCAGATGCAGCTACAGAAGCATGTTATGGAGCTGAACAGTGCCAGCTTGGCCGCCCATCTGAACATCTCTCAACAGCATCTCGCTATTTCAAAGTAACTTCTTACAGGCTGTGCTGGCAGAACTGCGGTCCAGATGCAGCAGCATAAACTGCCGTTGCATTGCGTCGGCCAGTTTAGTTCAAAACGTTATTTGCCGGTCTCATTTTATTTTTTTTTTAGTGCCAAAATCTCCCTATTCTGGGATATTTTGTGCACTAACAAAATGTACACATAAAAGGGAAAGACTAAGTGTGGAATTACAAAGTTTACCCACAACAGAATGGGATCTTGTATGAGGTTGTCTCAGTCTTCCACTCCATTTGTTCACATGTTAAAAGTGCCGAACATCGTGGGGATGAATTATGGTTCAAAAAAATAAATAAAAAAGAAGCAAATCTCACTGTCTGAAGATGATGCTTATCTGATGTGGATAACAGTGATGCATCAAAATACTTTAAGCAAATACCATTCGTTGTTACAGCCTCCAGGAGGCTTGTTCTGAGAAAGGCAATGACGGTTTATTTTATGCACATCAGTTTTGAACAGGAAGACTTGGACAAAATGGCCAAACGGCATGCAGAGCAGATGAAGGAAGGAAATGCAGCAACTGATGGCAGTGGACAAGACTCTGATATCCCAATCGAAGAACCGAGCTCTCCAGAACTCTCCGATCTGGCAATGGCTCGAGAAGAGCTCACTGCGCTTTCTGTCGAGCAAAATAAGTTGGCCACACTGAAGGTAGGAAAATTGAAAGCACGATTTGTTTTGTCACGTTTCCTGCAAACCACTAATAATTATTATACTTTTGCTTTTTACGTGAGGGTTTGATTTTACTTTAGCAAGGGTAATGTCACGCCTTTTAAATGCAATTATAAATTATTTTGCCTTTACTATATAGGTATCTTTTTGAAATATACGAGGGGCAGTCAATAAGTAACCTTGAAATGGCGATATAAATTAGAGGACGTAATGTGTGTAATTGTAGACGATATATGTTATATCTATGGGTAAGAGTCATGTTTTGCCTGTTTTATATCTAGCAACATTGAGCGTATGACGTCAGTAGAGCAGTTCCAAGATGGTGATTCCCTTAGAAGCATGCACCAGGGAGGAGCAACGTTCTGTCGTCCGTTTCTTGGGAAGTGAGGGTGTGAATCCCAGTGAAATCCATCGCAAAATGAAAATGCAATATGGTGACGCATGTTTATCACTGCAGCAGGTGTACTACTGGGACAGGAAGTTTAACAGTTGAGTTCTTTCAGTTTGGGTATGAGTTGTCTAGGCACTCACCTTGCAGACACTTTGCAGAACCCCAGCACATTGTGAAT
>CM068959.1:31486798-31516447 GCA_035128595.1 Eptatretus atami | reverse complement strand
TATAACATATGTCGTCTACAACTACACACATTACATCCTCAAATTTATCTCGCCATTTTAAGGTTACTTATTGACTACCCCTCGTATTAAATGTTCAACATCATGTGCTTTTTCATGTGGCCTGTCAAGGCAGTTCAACACCATTTAAACATTGTGTAATTGTACCAATTTATTTCGGTATATTGCCTCTGGGAGGATGGGGGCGAGTGGAGGGGATTAGAGATATAATTACAGTTTTAGCATTGTCGCATTCATCGTAAGGATTTAGAAGCATTCTCTGTAAAAAGATTAATGTTCAGAGAGAGGAGGTGTCCTTTGTGCTACTGACTGCTTGAGGCACAGTGCTGTCTGAATGAATGGTTAGAATGTGTTAGGACGTCTCACCTGGTGTCCCCCCTCATCTAAAGCCACACCAGGTTCGGACCAAATGTCATAGTGGTGGCACAGAGCCTCGTTCGATCGGGTCTCGACAACAGGGCCGGTTATAGGCTCGGTCTACGATGGTTTCTGGCACCCGTGGCATTTTTGGCTGTGTACTCATTGGGAATCCAGCGGCTTTAATGAGTGGGCGAGAGGGTGGCCATGGCGTTTAGACCGACTCACAGCAATGTCCCCATCCAGAGGGTATAGAGACTGGGTGGGACTGAGGTGAGCTGAGAAAAGCCGGGACATTTTTTGGTTCGGCCTCTCCTCTTGCGCTACCTCATAATGGTGGCTCGTCTCTCTGGCATAGAGATTGATGGCATAATTTGCCCTTGCCTATCAGAGCCATGGAAAGACCATGGGATGCATGCCGGCGACTCCCTGTGTCACCAACCTACCAGAACTGCATCTCAAAAATCTGGTCCAGTTCATGTGTATGAATTGTGCCCATAGTGCCTTTGTCTTTAGAACAGTTTATCTGTTGGGTAGTCAATCTAGTCTACCCTTATTATCAGTATTTCCGTCGATATGTTTGTCTGTCTGTCATGTATGTATGTCTGTTCGTCCAGTGCTCCGTTAATACAATGGCGATTTCGATGAAACTTGGTTGGTAGGTTCATACCATGACCTAGTTGTGTGCAAATGAGAACCGTTGCTATGGCACCCACGTTGCCTAGCAACGGACCTTTGAAATTTTCAAAAAAATCTCAAAATTATTTTTTCGAAAATCAAAATCGGGCAACGAGCGACTGTGGGCAGTACATTCAGCCAATTGTCAAAAATTTCCAGCCGGATCCTATGAAAACTGTCGGAGAAGATAGACTTTGAATGAACCCTGGTCGAAAAAAATAAAAAAACGAAGTTCGTTATATCTCAGAGACTATGAGTCAGATATACATGAAACTGGTATGGTAGGGTTCATGGTATGTCCTATTTTATGTGTGAGAAAGAACCGTTGCTATGGACGCTTTTGTTGGCTAGTAACGGCTGAAAAACGACTAAATTCGACTTGATCGATTACCCATGTCCACCTACCGGCTTGTTAACCTCCGCCATCGAAGATCGGAGGTTACTGTTTTCAACCCTTTCTGTTTGTTTGTTTGTGAACAGTATTATGGAAAAACTCCTCGACGGATTTCGACGAAACTAGGTGGGGGGGTTAGGTCTGGTCGAAGGATCATGCCATTCGATTTTGGACTTGGTCCAAAATCCAATATGGCCGCTATGGCGGCCATTTTGAAAAAAATTATTTGAATTTTTTTTTTTGCATTTCTACATGTTTTAAGTGATTTCCAACCCCCCCCCCCCCCCCCAAAAAGAAATTGTTAGAGAAAAAAAAAATTTTGCAACTTTTTTTTCAACAAAATTTCGATTTTTTTTTTTTGCATTTCTACATGTTATAAGTGATTTCCAACAAAAAACATGCCAAAATTATAATTGCGGCTGATTTTGTAACTTCAGGTGGATATACCCACGTAAAATCAATTTCTGTCTCAAGGAATCTAGTTATGACGAATGACTTGAGTATGTAAAAGTTAAAAGTAAAAGGGAAAGTTGCAAACTATAACTCTGTGAGCACTGTTGACGTCAAATTGAATGAATAGGATATCAGGTTCACATTGAGTACCTAGCAGTATTGGCGGCGGAGGTTTTGCACTCTACCGAGTGCTCCCCCTCTAGTTCTGTTAAGTGTTTATTTATTTTCTGTCTGTTGGTCTGTCTGTCCATCTTCATCTGCGCTAGGATCCTCCGTTTATGTAACTCCACTCCAATTATTTTTATTTCATAAGAACATGCGTCCATTTTGCCTCCACATTGTGCTACACTATTGAAATTTTTCGGGTGTATTGGACTTTTCTCTGGAAGGCTAGAAATTGGGATTACAGTAATCGACGATTATCAGTGATTTTAGAGGCTGCTGAAGGCATTCTCACAGAGCCACTCAGCCTTAAGCTGGCCATATGCAAAGGCGACTGCTTCGGCGTTTTGCAGCTTCACACCTGACTGGTTAATGGTCATGGCGAGGGGCTGTAAAGGTCACGATAATGTGGGTGTGTAACACATATATATATATATAATTATATACTTTTCTTTTCTTTTTTCGTGTAGAATATACAATTTTCACCTGTAATAAGAATTTTATGTTGAGGCTAAGATGGTCCTGCTTTTGTACGACTTAGGGGGACGATGTTGAGAGCTATAGAAAGACATCTCGGTTATGGTCACATGATCTGTCCTCCCCATCTGAACCGGCAAGAAAAGGTAGTGTGGAAGCAATTTTAGCCACCTTCAGACAGAAAAACTTTAGTTGAATACAAGCTGTTTATTCAGTAAAATAAAAGACACTCCTGTACACAGGAGGAAGGCCCCAGCCTGCTACATCTTTGCAAGCTGAAGACTTAATTTTACAAAGAATATTGAATGTATATATAGTTTTACCAGGGTGTGTCTAGATAACAGATGGAACTATGTGGACTTTAAAATTGCAAACATATAAGGAAATAATTGGGCTGTTTTGGAGCTTGCTTATAGCCCGGGAGGGGTGTGGTGTGGGGGGGGGGGAGATAGTCATTTCTGGCTGCTAACTTAGATGGGCAGCCCCCCCCCCTCACTTAATCTCCCCCCACCCAACGGCCGGTGCAGCCAAGGACATTACATCATCGCTAGTGGCAGAAACATTGTCACCAGGGGCCGGCTCTATGCAGCGCTCTACCCACTGCTGCAGGACCATGGCTTAAACTTGCTCAGATCTTCGGCAAGGAGGAACGTGGCATTTGGCCGGAGGCATTTTGTGGGACGTACCACATCACGTGAGGGACAAGGAGTTGGGAGGGGGGATGAAGGGGAACTTTTGCAGTGGCAAAGCACAATTTCTCTCTTGTCTTTTGCCTTGTCCACTTGCGTCAGAGGAGCAAGCCGATAATCTCTTGTGCCAGGGACATTTACTGGGTCACAATCTCCGAGGGTACTGCTTTGCTCTGCACGGCCATGCCACATCATTTGTTGTTTCTGTATCTTCAATCACTGGAGCAGTCTCCAAAGTGTCACTCAATTCTATGCGCAGACAGGTTCTTTACCTCCGCCACCAAAGGAGAAGAAGGTTATGTTTTCACCCCTTTCTGTCTGTTTGTTTGTTACTTGGCGGAAAAAAAATTTTTTGCCAAGTATGTTGGTCTGTAGCGTTTGTCTGTCTGTAGTGGGTCATTCGGATTATTGGTTGTTGATTGCGTCATTTATTTGTTCCGATTTCTTCCGTGTAAATTATCTCCTTGTGACCATTATCGTTTTTTAAATTAAATCCACTTGGTGTCGGGTGAATATTTGTTGGCATGGTTATCTTGAAGTTATTAAGAAAGACCCATTACAGGGTAATTTGCAAAGGTAAGTCAACAGTGTACTCCTGGATCGAGTTAGGCTCCCTTGGCCTCATTTGCATTTGACGTGCAATGCCTCGACATGATGCTTGGTGGATTCGGACTTCCAATTTGCATGGTATCATGGCTATTAGACACGTGATCCAGAGAGGAAGACCCCAAGGAATCGACCATTACGGTCATGTTGATACGACACGTCGGACCTGCACCGCTCAACCAATGACCATTAGTGTGTCTGTGTACCTCAGTTTATGCATGACCGAAAGCATGCTGGGATGTAACAATTTTATATAGGAATATATATATATATATATAAAAAGGTATGTAAATATAAATTTGACACCTCCCACACTCCTCCAGCCAAAGAAGCTGCATAAAGAAACCCAAGAGGACCTACACAAGGTAAGCGCTTTGCTGTTCCGAACCCTTCCCAGAGTTCCTCAACAACTATAAAGACATTCAAACATAGTACACACATGAGAATCCCAATGCTGCACACCTCCTCAGCTAACAGACCGGTTTCATCGCTTATTGCCGAATCATCAGTGATAGTGCAGACAGCAATGCATACCAATGAGGCTCCCAAGCATGTACCACGTGCAAACGTCAAAAGCAGTCAATATATAAATAAAGAAAGACCCACCCACATCATTCTTTATTTATATTGTCGTGGTGCTGGTGGTTATGTTAAACCCCCCGATCCAAATTGTGGTGACGGGTGGTCAACAACACCAGCCTCGAAAGCTGAACGGTTTTCCTTAGGAGGCAGACACGTTGATCCTCGGAGATTATAACGCGTGCAGGAGGGGCAGGGCGCAATGGTGGTGCGACAGAGGCACAGATGGATGCACAGGGGGGTTTATACTCAAACCCCACGACAAATACACGGACACATCAACTTAAAATAACTGTGGAATTTAATGACAATATAAATATTTACAAGGGTGATTCAAAAGGTAATGATAATAATGTGAAGTAAATAAATCCTGAAGTCAATGCGCCTCTACACACAGACTTAAATACAGACAAGGGGAAAACGAAAGAAAAGCAAATCCTCCCTATAGGAGGTCAAGGGATGGTTTTTGTACAACTTGGAATTGAGGCACTGCGTCCTGCATGTGTAGACGCGCCAAAAGTATGGCGCCAAGCCGCTCTCTCACAGCAGGAAAAACGTATGTCAGGCAATTTGTGAGCGGTATTCAACACCAAGGCTCAGAGACCTTGTGCAGCTTCATTTCACGAGCGAATATGCCGATCGTTCCTCTCTTGCATTCGGTCTGTTCACAACGATTGCCCATACGACGAGATGATTTCTGAGACCCCGTGATCAGGCCACGAGAAACGTTCTCCTTCCCTCCTCAGAAATGTACACACTTCACGGCTCAGCCGAACAGTCAATGGCTAACGTCTCGCTCAGTGCGCGAGCCAATTTGCCTCAGCACGAATAAGAGAATCATGTCGTCTTCTTCATGCATCGAAGGAAAGCCAGCCGTAAAGCCCTGTTCTTCCAGGCCATCTCCTAGCAACGTTCTCTCTCGACCGCGTGCGTCCCTCACTCTGCACTCATGCATTCCTCCTGATCTCTATCTGACATCACCCTGAACAACCATCCACCTCTGGGGCGTGGCTTTCTCACACCAAACCCAAGAAGGCAGAGCCTCTCTGTCTGTTCGGCATGCCTCACTCGCTTGTTATCACTGTGGTTATTATACAAACGCGCTTCTTTCATGGTTTGTAAGACAAAAACATCGGGAGAAGTCACAGGGGAGCAATTACTTACTGGGGGAACTTATCCTTAATCCCTATCTAATTAACACCGTACCACCCCACATGTGGTGACACACAACATTTGAGCTCACAGTCTCCCTACTTAATTACATTGAGATGTCTCCTACCACGTGCAAAACAGACCAAACAACTCTATACAATCCCATCTTTCTGATTAAATTCCTTCATCTACCCCCACAACTGCAACAACATATTGACTACTTTTGACGTTTGCATGTGGTACATGCTTGGGAGCCTCATTGGTATGCATTGCTGTCTGCGCTATCACTGATGATTCGCCAATGAGGGATGAAACCTGTCCGGTAGCTGAGGAGGTGTAGAGCATTGGGATTCTCATATGTGCACTATGTGTGAATGTCTTTTTAGTTGTGGAGGAACTCTGGGAAGGGTTCGAAACAGCAAAGCGCTTACCTTGTGTATGCCTTCTTGGGTTGCTTTATGCAGTTTCTTTTGCTGGAGGAGTGTGGGAGATGTCAATTATTTATATAATCCCAGCCACCTGGGTTTAGTTGAATAGGTGAGAGCTGATTGGCTATTCCCTCCATTCACAGGTGAGAGATGTGAGTGGGTCATATATATATATATATATATATATATATTTACATATATATACATATATATTATATATATATGTATATATACATGTATATATACATATATATATATACATATATACATATATATTATATATACATATATATTATATATACATATATATATACATATACACACATACACATATACATATGTACATATATACATACACACATACAACACAATATACAATACATCAATACATATATATATACATACATACTATACATACATACTACATACATTTGTTACGGCTGTGGAAATTCGCAAACCACCATTCAGGTCCCGTAGGTGAGGTATCTTTTAAGTACATGTGTAGTTAGCCAAACCCGTTGTCTAAGGGAATTTATGTGATTCATTCGGGCTGCGACGCTTTGAGATAGCCGTTTTTCTGTTCTATCTTTATTTTGAACCAGCCACATCCCAACCGCCATCACACAACAACCACCGCAACCACCACACCAGCCATCGTCACCAACTGCAACCACGCTCCAACCCTCAGCAACAACGCCAACAGCCACGACCTTTACCGTCACAACTCGCTCCCACATCATCGCATCATGCCATTCCCACACGGCACCATGACCATTCCCGCAGCACCTGTGAACACTGAGCGTCGGGCTGTCTTGGGCTCGTTCAGCGATACGCACCGAGCCGCGAGTGCAAATAGCGGCCTTTCCGAGGGAAAATTCGGATCAGGAATGCTACACGCCCACTTCTGATCCGTCCAATTAGGAAGCGCGGGCGGCTGGCCCGCCTCCAGGCGCATCTGTGTGAAATCGAGATATGCAAATTCTAGGATCAGGGGGGTTCACGCCCCCCTTTCCTCCGACCAATGGGCGAGCGTGGCTCCGCCCCGAGGTGATCCTGATCCGGAAATTTGCATACTGTTTGCTCCTGCCAACCTATAAAGAGACGAGCGCAAGGCGAATCGTGCAGAAGTGTGGCAGTGAGTCGAGTTGGCAGAGGGTTGAGAGAGTTTCGAGAGTCAAGTCGGGTTGGAGAACGGAGTCGAGTCGGGGGGGAAGGCATCGAGTGGTTTCTGCAGTCGGCTGAGGAGAATTGGGGAAGAGCCAAGGAGCTCGGGTCCGAGGCAGGGAAGACGGCGGTCGCGACGCGCGCGGTGGGATTGCTCGTCGCGGGACTCAAGCAGCAGCCATTCTCCTCCCCCAGGGCATCAACAATCCCCCTTTTCCACCGCGCTGAGAGAGTGCAAAAAAGGGCCCGTTCCCACCCCCCTCCAAGCGGTGCCAACGAAACCCGCGAAGGAGCACGAAGTTGGGGCACCGCCGCGCAGCGACATTTGCGGCTCGTCACGAGGACGCGGTAGGACCCCCCGGTCTCGTGGGCCTGGCCCTCCTTCAGGTCACGCGCACATATTGGCCCACGGGCCCCGTCTGCCCCCTTGTCTTTTTGAGGTGGCCTTTTCTTTGCTTTTGAGTAAATGTTGTCGGCGCCGTCTTGTAAAGTAGAACTGTATAAGTGTTGCCGAGATGTTCGCGTATTCGGTAGTATCTCTGCGTCATTGTTTCTTTTGTTGTACTTGTATATGTTGCATTCTGATTCTGTTTGGCTGTATATGTGTGCTTTGGTCTGTGTCTGTGTGTGAAATAAATGTGCATTATGTGTGAATTGTTCCCCGTTCGCTGCGTCCTTTCCTTCGTTTGAATCTCCATCTTGCTTCACGGAAAAGGGTTCGTAGTGGGCTTGATACGCCCGATAATTAATTGGAACCGTCGAGGCCGACGATAACACCGCTCGGTTATCCCGATAGCACGGAACGGACCGCTTAAGTGGCCCGTGTCCGGAGTCGACCTGCAGCGAGGCGCGATCGCCCGGTTTACCATCCGCGTGGGTACTTAGGTAGGTCGAGTTTGGCGAAAACAACCCTATCCCACGCGGGTGGCCGATTGGCACGATCGTGGTGAGGTCGAAGGCCCACCCGTGACTGGCTCCGGGCGATAGTTCCCGGAGGGTCACGACAGAATTGTCCATCCGGTGGGCGAGGCGGCCGCCATTCGAGTCACGTGGCCGTTCGCACGCCGGCGGGCGCGAATTCGCAACAATATATATATACATATATATATATATATATATATATATATGTATATATATATATAATATACAAATGAGGCCCCGCGAGGAGGAGTGATTGTAGCTACATTTTTAATGATATGATGATATTGGCTCGGATGATAGGAGAGGGTTAAAATAGTGCTATAGCATTAACTCCAAAATGGCCGATGTGTCCCCAACATCACTCCTCCTCGCGGCGCCTCAAATATATTACAGATATATAATATATATATATATATATATATATATATATTATTATAATATATATATATATATAATATATATATACATATATATGCAGAATATAATACATATATATATACATATATATACATATATATATATATATATATACATATAGTTGTTGGATGTCAATGAAAGATAGTCTATTGGGACCGTTGGTGAGGTATGTGGATGGACAAAAGGACCACCGAAGCACTCGGAAACTTGGTGGTGGGGTGATGAAGTTGGAAAGACGATTGAAGAGAAGAGGAAGAAGTTCAAGGAATGGCAAAAGGCAAAGGATACGGTGGAAGAAGAGGCAGCACATGAAAGTTATAAGGTAGCCAAGAAGGCTGCAAAGAAAGAGGTAGCAAAGCGCAGGAGGCCATAGGAAAATGTTCGGAGAACTTGGATTCAGAAGGGGTAAGAGAGCGGTATCAGGATTGCAAAGCAGATAGCGAGAGAGAGGTTTGATGTGACGGGGTGAGTTGCTTGAAGGATGAAGTGGGACAAATCGTTGTGGACTCAGATGGAATTAAAGGAAGATGGAAAGATAATATGGAAAGGCTGTTGAATGTAGAAAAGAATGGATAGCAACATCGAGAGTAACCCAGTTTTAGGACCAGCAGAGAAGATAACTGAGAAGGAAGTCGAGGAATATAAGAGCAATGAAGAGTAGATAAGCAGGAGGGCCGACGGGAGTTGTGGGAATATGTTGAAGGCAGCGGGAAGTTGGGGTGTGAAGAGAATGACAGAGATCTGTAATCTGGTGGTGAAAGAAGGCCGCATTCCAGTGGATTGGGAACTGAGTACCCTCGTCCCTCTGTACAAGGGGAAAGGTGACCCTCTGGACTGTGGCTCCTATAGAGCAATAAGTTATGGAGCATGGAATGAAGGTATTGGAAAGGGTGTTGGAGAAGAGGATAAGGAAGAAGGTAAAGATTGACGAAATGCAGTTCGGATTTATGCCAGGAAGAGGAACGACAGATGCGATTTTTATTGTAAGGCAGTTGCAGGAGAAGTACATGGAGAGAGGAGAAGAAGTGATTTTTTGGTTTGTTGATCTGGAGAAAGCATTTGATAGGGTTCCACGCGAAGTATGACATGGGCATTGAGGAAGTTAGGAGTGGAGGAATGGTTGATCAGAAGTAGTGATGGCAATGTAGGAGAGAGCGCGCACAGCTGTAAGGACAAAGGATGGGAACAGTGGTGAGTTTGAGGTGAGGGTAGGAATGCACCAGGGCGGTACTAAGTCCACTTCTATTTGTAGTTGTGATGGAGGTGCGCTCGGAGGGTAAAGGAGGGCTTACCGTGGGAGCTGCTGTATGCAGATGATCTGGTGTTGATTGCAGAGAGTATGGATGGACTGAAGGAGAAGATGAACAAGTGGAAGGAATGTTATGGAAGCAAAAGGTTTGAAGGTGAATATCGGAAAGACGAAGGTGATGGCAAGTGGTAAAGTATGTGGTGAGGTGGAAAGGACTGGGAAGTGGCCATGTGCTGTGTGCAGGAAGGGTGTCGGAGTGAACTCCATTCAGTGTACAATGTGTGCTGAATGGGTTCATCGAAAATGTAGTGGGGTGAGAGGGTCATTAACCAGTGTGGCAGCTACATTCAAGTGTAAGGTGTGCATAGAGGGAGCTGCAGATGAAGGAATTGTGAGTTGGATCTTGGAGATGGTGTGAAGCTGGAAGGTGTGAAAACATTTTGCTATCTCGGAGACATGCTGAATGGAGAAGGTGGATCAGACTCTTCGACGGTTGCTAGAGTGAGATGTGCATGGAAGAAGTTTCGGGAACTGAGTGGCGTGCTGACGAAGAGGGGAGTGTCGTTGAAGCTGAAGGAAAGGTGTATGCTACATGTTTGAGGAGTACGATGATTTATGGGAGTGAGACATGGGTACTGAACATGGAGCAGCAACAAAGGCTGGAAAGGGTGGAAATGCGGAATGGTTCGGTGGATGTGTGGAGTATCGTTGAGAGAGGGGAAGACAAATGATGACCTGCGGAAGATGATGGGAATAGAGTCTGTGATGGAGGTTGTGAGAGAAACAGGTTGAGATGGTTGGGTCATGTGTTGGAGGAAGGATGAAAGTGACTGGGTGAGAGGAGTGTTGGAAATGAGTGTAGTCCGATGTAGAGGATGGGGAAGACCGAGAAAAACTTGGCTAAAGGTGGTGGAGAGGAAATGTGGGCAAGGGGTTAAGAAGGGAGATGCAGAAAATAGGGTAAAGTGGAGAAGATTGTCATGGGGCCCGCAAGGCTAACCCCGCTTTAGCAGGGAAAATGGCCTTTAAATGCTTGTGTGTGTGTGTGTGTGTGTGTGTGTGTGTGTGTGTGTGTGTGTGTGTGTGTGTGTTGTGTGTGTGTGTGTGTGTGTGTGTGTGTGTGTGTGTAATATAACAATATACACATATACATATATATATATATATATCATATATATACATATATATGTATATACATATGAGGCCCCGCGAGGAGGAGTGATGTAAGCGACATTTTTTAATGATATGATGATGATAGGCTCGGATGATAGGGTAAGGGTTAAAATAGTGCTATAGGCATTAACTCCAAAATGGCCGATGTGTCCCGAACATCACTCCTCCTCCGTGGCGCCTCATATATATTATATATATATAATATATATATTATATATATATAATATATATATATATATATATATATACATATACCAGTGTAACTGGGCCCGGGTTATGCCCCGATTAGAATAGGTGTACCATATCCCTGTGTGTCGTAAGAGGCGACCAGGGTTGCGTCAGGAGAGAGGCATCCGGCGTAAAAACCTATGCCAAATCATTATGCGGACAACAAAACGAATTTCCATACCGGATCGGTTGAGGCCCGGGTTACCAACGACCGCCACCGGTACCGGTGGTCAGCAGGTACCAGTGGAAATTTTGCTACTGCTGGGCGAAGGAGGAGAAGGAGACGGGAAGGCGAGTCCGAGGCAGTGGGAGAGGGGAAGGGTAGAAGTGTGCAGGTGAGAGTTGGAACTCTGAATGTTGGGACGATGACGATGATGGCAAAGGGCGAGAGTGGCTGATATGATGGAGAGAAGAAAGGTGGACATACTGTGTGTACAAGAGACCAAGTGGATGGGGAGTAAGGCTAGGAGCATTGAAGTGGTTTCAAACTGTTCTACCATGGTGTGATGGGAGGAGAAATGGGTGGGGGGGTAATCCTGAAGGAAGATTATGTCAAGGGTATTGGAGTGAGGAGAGTGTCTGACCGAGTATGAGTGTGAAGTTGGAAATTGAAGGGGTGATGATGAATGTCATCAGTGCATATGCACCGCATATGGGGTGTGAGATGGGAGTATAAAAGAAGATTTCTGGAGTGAGTTAGATGATGTGGTGGAGAGTGTATCCAGGATGAAAGAGTGGTGATTGGAGCAGATTTCAATGGGCATGTTGGGGAAGGGAATTAAGAGGATGAGGAGGTGATGGTAGGTACGTCTCAACAAGAGAAATGTGGAAGGGCCAATGGTGGTAGAGTTTGCAAAAAGAATGGAAATGGCAGTGGTTTAATACCGATTTCAAGAAGAAGGAGGAACACAGTGTGACGTACAAGAGTGGAGGAAAGTGCACACAGGTGGATTACATCTTAAGCAGGAGATGCAACCTGAAAGAGATTAGAGACTGTAAGTGGTGGCAGGGAGTGGCGGAGAGAGTAGGTCGACCACATCGAGATGTGGTCTATAGGATGATTGTGAGTGGGTGAGGTTGAGGAAGAGAGTGAGGGACTGAACAAGGACCAGATGGTGGAAGCTGAGGAGGAAGACTGTTGCGTGGAATTTAGGGAGGAGGCGAGACAGGTGTTTGTATGGTAGTAAAGATGGGTTGGGATGATTGGGCAACTAAAGCAGAAGTGGTGAGGAGGATAGCTAGGAAGGTACGGTGTTGACATCTGGACAGAAGGAAGGAAGATAAAGCAGACTTGGTGGGGAACGAGGAAGTACAGGAAAGTATAAGGAAGAAGGGTGTGGGGAAAAAGAAGTGGGATAGTCAAGAGAGATGAAAGAAATAAGTAGGCAGAGACAAGGACAATACGGGCTGACCCTTCTGACCTCGGACCAAGGAGCCATGTGTGCATCCATTCTAGCCACCCCAACAGGGCTGCAGTACTTGACGTACATTCTGTCGCGAGGATGACAAAAACATTGTTGGATGATCTCACACCCTCTGCCATTAATGAAATAAATTGGTATAAAAACTTCCGAGTGCAACCTTTAGGTCATGTCAGGAATATTTGCTTCTTACAAAATTCAGCTGCGTGCACAGGACAATAGCTGTGAGTGTCTCTCCCCTGAAACCCTCAACAGGTCAGCTGCTTAGCGTCATCATGTCTGGCAGGATGAACCGGAGTCTCTATCTCACCTGAGGGATGCAAAGGTATGTAAGAATTTCTAAAGTGTTCCGTTAATAATACAGAAAAAAAGGTTGTGGCTAGGAGGAAGATTGTGAGAGTTGCTTAATACTTCTTAATCTTGGAGAATTCTGAACGGCTTAGTGGAGTGAGTGCGGATCAACTCTATAGTGCAAGTAAGGCCATAGTTACAAAAAAGAAATAATAAGAAGAGTGGAAAGGAACTTGGAATACAAACCGCGTGACAAACCATAAACATACAAACCGACAAGGTCCGCTTGCCTTGCACACGCGGTCAACTCTGCGCAAAGACCCAAGGATAGGCAAATGTGTAGAGACCGGAAGTGCGCCGTGATGTGGCGGTGATGTACATGCAAAAAACAAAAAAACTTCTCAAACAAGGAACAACACAGGAACCTGTTCGTTCGCTCCTCGTAAAACGCACGACTGGATTGGGGCAGTCCTTGTGCTTATCATTAAAATCGCATGAGAAGAAATGGAGAGAAAATCCTATAGGCAAGTAGCTCGTAGTGGCATCACTGATTCCGGTAAGTCTCGATATACGTAATGTAACCCGTTTAATGGGGAACGCGCTCTCACGTTGGCCATACTTAGGCGAACGCAGGACCATGATAAAAACTCGGGAAAATTTGGAGATTGTTTTTCAGACCTTGAAAAAGCCGCAACACAAACAGAGAGAGTGCTGGAATTATAGATAGAACTGAAGTACTGTGGGTGGAGGCGCACAAGGAGAGTGTGCTCGGATGAGCGGAACAAGATCAGTTCCTGTGCGTAATTTGTGGTAATGAATGGAGTCTGCATTCCCCAACGGCCACGCCTACCAGCAACGTGTCCATACTTGAGGAGGTCGTGTCATTGAGAGTATAGAGGCAAAATAGAAAGAATGGAGAGCGAAGCGACGAGAGGGGGGGCCAAAACCGTGTTTTGGTGAATATATGCACCCCGGTCCCCGACCCCCATGAATCGTGAATCTGGAGGCCCCAAGCGGCTCTTGAGTGCAGCAACTGCGTGTCCCTGGGTGTGCATTGATTTGGCTAAATAAAATAGTGCCAGTAAAAATGAGACTTTTGAAACACAACTTAGTTTTCAGTGTTAAAATCAAAGCCATTGATTAAAGGCACCTAATATTCTCAAAGTCGGCGCATCTAGCAAAAAAAAAAATGTTATAGCCTAAGAGAGAAGTTTGCAGATTAGAATCGCGCTATCTCACCGCCAATAGAAGCGTTGATCCGAGAAACAGTCTGGGTCACAGATACACAGAGTTATTGCAAACTGGAAATGGAATGGCCAAATTGGTATAACAAATAGAGCTAGTACCTCCCAAGGGTGAACGTGCAAAAAAAACAAAAAAAAAAAGATGGCATCGTGTCAAACCCCGAGCCAGCAGAAATAACCATCACCCAGGCCATATTCCTTCGCTCTCGCGTGCGCGCGGTACGTGTGTGACCGTAGCGTGTGTGCCCGTACTGTGCACTACTCTCCTCGCACCTCGCCTATTGAATAAAGTCTTATATGGAAAAGTGAGAGGAGTGCCCGGAGAAATCAAAAGATGGAAGAATTAAGTTGTTAACCATGGAACTTTACCACGCGCATTGCTGTGCCATGCCAAGAGAAACCAAAACCGACACAGGCCTGTCACTGTTCATGTGCAGTACGTCTCGTCGTGCTGGGAAATACAGAGTGGATTAAAGTTGTTAGACCACCACCGTATACAGGTTGTGGTGTGACAAAAAGAGTCCCCCAGTGGAAGTAGGTTCTGTGAGAAGCGAAGAACCGGTGGCAGGATGTGACAGCTACCCAGAAATGGGCTTTATCTGCCAAGTGAAAGAGCCACACTAATTGGATGTTGCTTTGAGAATGTTGCCCCTGCGCGAAAAAAAGCTATTTAAGAGAAAAAACACCAGAAACAGGTAGTACCAATAAGCGCGTCGTGTTGTGGCTTTAGAGAAAAGCCCTTGTTAGCATCAGATAAGTGAAAGCTGACCACAAGCGACGAATGGAGGTTGCCGGCATTGTATGAGGAAGTTCGGGGTAGTTCCTTCGTGCGGTGAAGAAAGCTTAACTGGTGAGGATCGTGTAGTAGAATAAGTGTCCGATGAGCGAACTTAGATGTGCGGTGTCCCCGTACGTGCATCCCCTGTGACAAGCATGAAACTAGTGAAAAACAGTAAAAGGAAAGACGGAACACCCTGGAAAAAAACTCATTAAGGTAACAGTGGATGCACCAAGAAGATCGACTCTGAGCCCTTTCCTGTTTGCCAATGTGATGGACAGTTGACGGACGATCAGACTGGAGTCTCCATGGACCTATGAATGTTCGCGGATGACATCATGATCTGAGCGGATAGTGGAGGGAGCAGGCTTTGAGCGAGCCTTGAGAGGTGGAGGTACGCACTGGAGAGAAGGGGAATGATAGTCAAGGAGTAAGACAGAGTACATGTGCGTAAATGAAGGGGAGGGTTGTTGTATGGTGCGTTGCAAGGAGTTGAGGTGGGGAAGGTGGATGGGTTAAATACTTGGGATCAACTGTCCAAAGAACGGAGAGTGTGGCGAAGAAGAAATAAAAAAGAGAGTGCAGGCAGGATGGAGTGGGTGGAGAAGAGTTGCAGGAGTGATTTGTGACAGAAGGGTAGCTGCAACATTAAGGGGAATATATAAGATGGTAGTGAGACCAGCTAGTTGTATGGTTTGGTGAGGCGGTTGGCCGCTAACAAAAAGACAGGAAGCGGAGCTTGGAGGTGGCAGAGTTAAAGATCTTGCTGCGATTCTCGTTGGGAGTGACGAGATGGACAGGATAAGAACAAAGGTATATTAGAGGGAATCTGCGCAGGTTAGGACGGTTTGGAGACAAGTGAGAGAGAGCGAGATTGAGATGGTGGTTGGACATGTGCTACAGGAGGGAAGCGGAGTATATCGGGGAGAAGGATGTTGAAGATGGAGCCGCCAGGCAGGAGGAGAAGAGGAAGGCAAAGAAGAGGTTAATGGATGCGTGTGAAGGCGGACATCGGCGGTGTGTATGGAGTGTCAATGGAAGATGTGGAGGATAGAGCGAAATGGAGACGGTTGATCCGCTTGTGGCGACCCCTAACGGGAGCAGCCGAAAGAAGGAAGAAGAAGAACGATCATATATATATTATTTATACATTTATATACATAGGAAGTGGACAAAAAAAAAAACAGAAACCTGGGTAAATGGGACACCAAGCAATGGCTTCCATACAGGTGTGGCCCATGTGCTAATTTTGCAAGTACCATCCCAGCATGCTTCAGGTCATGTATAAAAATGCTGCACAGGCCTGGTTGCCAACAATTATGGCTGGCATTGCTGCTAGAGGAGACCCCCCAATGACCCCATCCACAGAGTACGTGTTGTCACCTAATGGTGTGATGAGCATGACATTGATGTTATCCATATGTCATGGCCTTCTCAGTCACCAGAGCTGAACCCAATCGAGCATTTCTGGGATATTCTGGAATTATGCCCGAGACAGCGTTTTCCATCTCCATCAAACAGGTGTGAGTTGATCGATTTTCTCGTGAAAGAATGGTGCCCGTATCCCTCCTGCAGATTTCCAGACGCTGATGGGCTCTATGCCATGGCGCATACAGCCCCACGTGGTGACCCAATGCCTTATTAAGCAACTTTACATTGGTGTTTCCATTTTTTGTTCACTACCTGTACATCTTTACAGTGTGTGTGTTGTTTTGCCTGGTGTTGGCTTAATGGTTAGGGTGGTGGGCTTTGGATCCAAGGGTCCTGAGTTCAAGTCCCGCTCGGCTGTTGAATTAATACCAGGTGGGTTTAAGTTGGCCTGTCATCCTTACGAGGTCGGCAAAATAAGTGCCATCATGCTGGTATCCTGTGTCGGAGTGGCGACCCATCCAGGATTGTGTCCAATAGCCAAGGAGACCGCTTAAGCAGCACCAACGCTCTGCACAGAGTATGGTCCCAATATCCTCCTCCTCCTCTGTGTTGTATTGTCCCGTCCTGTGTTGTCACTGAACTACTCCCTCAAACTTTTGTGAAATCGGACCAAACTTCAGGGCTGCACCTACCTCTCCGATGTGTGTCCTCGACGCATTTTTTTGAAAAATTTTGAAAAAACATTTTTTTATTTTAATAATTCAATTGTAATATCATGTAATAAAAATGTAACATCACGTATATTACAAATAGATGTGCAAAATAAATGTTTGAATTCTGCTTGGTGTAAATCCTGACACCACGGCAGCTCACGTAATTATCCTCAGTTAAAACAAGCCTGTCTCTATAGCGATGTGTGGTGAGGTGTTTTGAATTGCACAGCGGGAGTTGTTTTGAATTATCTGGCAGTGAGGGTTTTTTTAGTAACGTGGCGGTATTTGTCCCATTGTAGCGATGCTTGGTGAGGCCAGCGTAGCAAGCCAATTCACGCCAGTATATACATACACATAGACATACGTACACAACACACAACACACACACCAGAGCATATGGTCTTTATCTTTGCCAGAATCATGCTGTGTTAAAATAAATGGTTACGGAAATACTCTTAAAATTTGTTACTTTTGAGAAAGCGGCAGAGATTTTCATCTTGCTGTGATTGATCTTGCCCCAAGATGGAGTTGGAACAGAAACTGACAGATGCCAAATCCCGTGCGTCTCAGCTCAAGGAATCTCTGCCATTGCAACTACACAGTGTTGATCAGCATCAAATCCTATCCCTGCTATGCAAGGTATGTCAAAGGCTGGCCAATGTTCTGGTGAGTCATAGTAGTACAAAACATCAGGGCTGGCAGGATGGCTTTGAGGTATGCACACTCTCCTCTCAGCTGTTTAGCCTGGGTTTGAATCTCGGCCCAGCTCGAAACTGTCATCCCAGTGCTTCACAGGCAGGGTGATTCATCAATGTGTGTGCCATCCCTTGTATGGATGTTAAACATGGCGTCCCATCCATCTGTCTGCATTAGTTCGTGAGCGTTAAAGATCCCACGGTGTCCTTCAATAAGAGTAGGTGAGCTATCGCCAGCACCATGGCCAGATTCCAAATTCCTGCTCAAACCTTCGTCGAATGTCAGGTCTGGCCAGCCGGTTCGTGAAAGACTTGGGTCAAGTTTCCCCAGGAAAATCCCACAAGAATGTGGGAATAATTGTGTCTATTGGCCTGAGGAAGCCTGCGAGGAAGCAAGTGAAATGTTGCCGGAGACCGAATCTGCTCTTGCTTGTTTATTACTGGACGAGTATAAAAGCCCGTCAAAAATGACAGGTTTGAATTATTTTATTCGAAATAGTCAAGGAGACTGGAAGATATGATGCTTCAATTTGTAGCAAGGAAAAGTGTTTTTTTTAAAACACCACATGTACAAATGTGACTATTTTATTTATCTTCTGGGACGTTTCATTTCAATGGTACAGCCTCATGAACATAACAAAGTCTGAAGCCTCGGCTTAGCGTTAGGTGTGCTTATATCTTTGTTAGACATCCTCCTGACGTAAATGAACACTCGTTTTACTTTACACATATTACACATCATGTGCAGCAAATTTCACCTCCCTGTGCCTTGTATTTATTGTTATTTAAGTAAACGCTTCTGTACACTGCCCATGAGGCCCGGATGCAAGTCGCCGTCAACAATTCCAATTGAAAAGACAAAAACACTCTTTTACGAAAAACATTTTTCAAGTTTTTTTTTTTGTCCTGAAAAATAGAATGTAGTGAACACATAATTGTGTTAAAAGATTGGCCTTTAATTTAAACCCTTCTTAAATTGTCCTTACGAAGGAGGACAGACAAACACACAAATACACAAACAAACATGCACAAATACACATTGTGTTTTATATAGGTAGATTAGCAGGGTAGATCTAGTCTCCTTTTTGGTTGGATGCACCTTTTTTTCTTTCAAAATAAATTATATATTTAGAAAGAAAGACCCACCCACATCTCTCACCTGTGAGTGGAGGGAATAGCCAATCAGCTCTCACCTAATCGACTACTCCCAGGTGGCTAGGATTATATAAATGATTGACCCCTCCCATGCTCCTCCAGCCGGATAAGCTGCGTAAAGCAACCCAAGAAGACTTACACAAGGTAAGTGCTACGCTGTTTCAAACCCTTCGCAGAGTTCCTCAACAACTATAAAGACGTTAACTTAGAAAACATGTTAATATGGCAAACGGCTCAGAAATCGGGTGTTATCAAATATATTTTGCTTTGGAACTCACAAAGAGAAACATCTCACCTTTCTAAAGCAAATCTCATAACCAACTGCTTTAGAAAGAGTCGCAAGGACAAAGGAAACCCTGATAGAACCTCCATAAGATATGGGATGTAACAGGCATGGCATGTCCACACACCTGCAGAGAGTCCGTAGAGAACCAAATCTACGCTGAAGTACCACATTTGTGTGCGCTGCATACATACCTCTACCTTGAAGTAACTGTCGATTGTACATCCCTATCGGGACACGAACTGTACCGGTATCGACAGTGGGGCGCTCGGTAAGTGACTTAAGTACTCAAAAGCAAGCACTCCAATGGAATGCCTGGCTTGGCAAGCGATTACCAATTGCCGTCGATAAAACTATGCACCCGATGTTATCACATGTGCGGAAATGAAATAAAGCCACGAACGCTGGCGTCTCCGGGCGTTTATAACCATCGCAATGTACTCGGCGATTCATAGCTATGATGAGCAGGCATTCGATAATACGAGTGAGGAAAGTGAAAAAAATAAAAGACTATCGTTAAATGGTTGCTCCCTGTTCCAAGTCAAGGCACAGTTGAGCAGGCCAAAAAACATGGCGGCTTCAGACCCCAGTGTGGTATATCCCAGGATATGCCTCAAGACCCCAGAGAGCGAGGTGGCTGAGGATCCCCAGGTCTCGCCATACGTCCTCTTGCTCTTAGTGTCCTCATATGAGGCCTAACTTGTGTCGTTACCCTTTTTCCCTTTTCATCATTACACCCCCCATTTGTTTTTGGTTTTTTTGTTTTCATTGTTTAGTTTTAATTTCCTCTGCTGGCCCAAAAGATAAAAGTGATATTTCATTATTTAATATTCCATTTTTTTGTTCTTGTATGCCGATAAGAAGTTATTTATAATCAACGTGATGGTTCTTGTTACTTCAGTCATGCAATTAGGCTCAACTTTTAACCATTTTGGAGGTTAAGATAGCAGGTATCGATCCACTCTTCAGCTGTCTGGGCTCACTTTATTAAAAAAAAAAATCTCCCTTCGGGGCACAGTTGCAAGCTTCTGCCCAGAGGTACATATTACAATTTGCAGCTCAATCTCTGTTAATACCAGTAGCTGAACTTTGCTGCCAGATTTTGGGTCCAAGTTGGATAGGCAACACTTTACCTACCTAACTTCTTGACACCCCCCCCCCCCCAATTTACACAGGTGTTATATCTTGCTGAGCATATTGGATTATGCCTGTTCAGCTAAGAGTGCGAGGCATGGTAAAAAAAGTGTCAATTTTTATTTCAAAGAGCATATTTTGATCATTTTTATGAAGGAGAACTGAAACTGGGGTTATAGCATCAAGGTGAATGGTAAATAGCCTGCCAAAAATCACCCCACTCTCCCTTCCTCCCAAAATATATGTACAGTACAAACTGGAACACAAATTAATGAGTTACTCACATGCAGACAATACCCATCCCTCATCTTTACACAGGTACACGAACTAGAGATGGAGAATATGACTTTGCAATCACGTACAAGCCTTCGTGATGGCCTCTTCCATCAGCACCATCAAGTGTTGAGACGGTGTCAGAAACATTGTGCTCTCTGCTGTCAGCTCATCAACAGTCAAAGGAAGGTTATCCTGGGTACGTGGCACTATGCCAAGTATATCTCAGTGGTGCTTTATGTTTGAAGGAGTAAACCAATTTACCTAATTCGAAGTGCGACTGTTGAACCGTTTCAATTCAGTTCTCGCTTCTGCGAAGGGGGGTGATGTGGCTTCGGGTTTGTTTTCCGATTCATGTTCAAAATATAACATTAAATTGAAATTAAGATGTTCCTCGATCATAACCTGACGTTTGTGCACAGGTGCAGACAGACAGACAGACAGACAGACAGACAGACAGACAGAGTGAACCAATTGCTTAACCCTGCTTTTCGCTTCTCGGTTTGGATAAGAGGTTTATGCATGAACAAGCTGGATTTAAGAAATAAAGATCTTGTCATGACCAAATTTTGGTTTTCAGAACAGTTATGGAACAAAGTTGGGAATTTCAAAAGCCGTTTGTTTTTTTTTTACTTTGAGGAGGTGTTTCACATTGTCCATCGGGAGAGTTTGTGGAGGCTGCTAAGAATTTACAGGATACCAGAGAAAATAATTAAAATCATTTGCTTGCTGTATAATGGATTTGTTTGCAATGTTATCCATGATGGAGACTTTTCACCCTGGTTTGAAGTGAGAAGCACACAAAAACAAGGATGCACATTGTCATCCACGTTGATCCTGATAGTGATTGACTGGCAATGACACATGCGACAGAAGGAAAACAGACTGGGATCAAGTGGATAAATGAAACCCAATTAGAAGATCTTGATTACTCTGATGACCTGTGTTTGGTATCAGAAGTGTATGATGATGTGAAAATAAAGACAAAAAGAGATTGCAGGAGCACAAAAATGGGTTTGAAGATGAACGTGGGAAAGATAAAGACAATGAGGATAAATACTGATGATGAAAGGAAGATTGTGATTGATGGAGAGGAAGTCGAGGAAGTTGAGAAGTTCATTTATCTCAGATTTGTTATCGATAAACAAGGGGGTAGTGAAAGTGATCTCTTGACGAGAATTGCAAAAGTTCAAGCAATGTTTAACTCTTTATCAAAAATTTGCAATTTCAGACAACTATCACTGAAAATAGGACCACTGGACCTGTAGCTTATCTGGGCCCTGGCCTAATATTGTAACCCAAGTTTGGTAGCATTCTGACTGATGGGTCTGGAGAGGAATATTTTTGAAGGAATTTCTGCGATTTTCCCAAAAATTTACCAAGTCCGCTATTTTGACACATTTCTGGTCACGTGATCGGCATTACCTCCACAACTTAACATCAGGATCCTGTCCTAATGTTGTAAGACAAATTTGGTAGCATTCTGAATGATGGGTCTGGAGAATAAGTTTTTTGAAGGCATTTACGTGATTTTCCCCAAAATTGACGAAGTCGGCCATTTTGACACGCATCCGGTCACGTGATTGACATGACCTCCGTAATTTAACATCCCTACCCTGGCCTAATGATGCAACCCAAATTTGGTAGCATTCTGACCAGTGGGTCAGGAGAAGATTTTTGAAGACATTTACTGTCTGCCATTTTGACCTACTTAAAGTCACGTGACCAGAATGAGTTTTGACATCCCCGTTACCAGTCAGGAGTGGAACGTTGCTGCCAAATTTCAGCCAGATTGGTCTAAATAGGAGACGGATGGTGCACGATGGCAATACCTTTTCTGGAGCTCCAATTCCAGATAAGCTAAAAACCAAGATGAAACAATTCAATTCCAATGTCAAATCAGTGCTATTATACGGTGCATAAACATGGAAAATGGCCAAAGAAAATGGAAAACAAACTTACGATCTTCCACCATAAATGTTTGGAAGGATTTTAAAGCTTTCTGGCAAATAGGGTAAGAAATGGGGAATAAAGAGGGCTGGAGAAAGATATTGCGGCACAGGCTGAAAAACGAAGATGGCATGGGTAGGACATACAATGAGAGAGCAGGAGGACATTTGACTAAAGAAGCCATGTTTTGGACATCAGTGTGGAAAAAGAAGAGGGGCAACCGAGAATACAGGTGATAGGGAAAGGGTGGAATGTCCATTAAATCTGTGAAGGAGAATTGCTGAAAATGAACTTCGATTAGAAAGGGGAATTGCCCTAAAGTGTGCAGACGGATTGCTCAAGACCGAATAAGATGGAGGAATCTTGTTGCGACCTTTTGTGCAGAAACGACAATGGTCCTCCTAAGTAAGTAAGTAAGTAAAAGATTTCCTTTAGAGGCTTTTCTTCAGACCAATCATAATCTCCTACAAGTAGTTCAGCAGTAGGCCAAAAAGCATGCAATAGGATCCAACCAAAGTTTTTTTTTTGCAGTTCTATCTATATCTTTGAAGTATACTTATGGGAATCTCTGAGTGATGTCACCCTGGCCACATTGGAGCATTTTCAAAACATGCAAATTAGGGCCGCCATTCCTGAAAATTATATTTTCGTCAATATTTCAACAATGATTGACAATGGCACAACAAATGAGGTGTCTCGACTCATGTTTTGAGATTCTGCTCAGGATATTCAGAAATTATCAAACATTTCACTACCCCCAAATATGCAATTATGTGCCGCCATTAACAAAAATATTAAATTGCTCCATATCTCAATATATCTCAGTAATTGTGATTCATAGCAACACTAATGAAGTGTCTCGACACATTTTTGAGGGGATACACTATTGATGAAGATATCGATATAGCAGTCCTGCCTGCCAATTTGCATTGAAATTTCAAATTGCACTGGACAGGAAGTTTAAAAGTGAGTGTCCAATGTGGCAGACGCTCTTGCTCAGGCCGACCTCACACAGCCGACACACAGGAAAACCTCGCATTACGCTGGATGAAGTGGTCTCAATTGAACAATAGCCATGGTTCAGCACACCATATCATTCACAACGTGCTGGGTTCCGCAAAATGTTGCGGTGGTGCCTGACAATCACACCCAAACTGAAGAAGAACTTACTTTAAACTTCTGTGTCCAGTCGTACACTTGCGCAGCAATAAACATGCTCACCATATTGCATTTCATTCTGCGATGGATTTCACTGGGATTACACCCTCACTTCCCAAGAAACAGATGACAGAACTTGCTCCTCCCTGGTGCATGCTTCTAAGGGAACTGCCATCTTGAAATGCTCCATGATGTCATACGCTCAACGTTGCCAGATCTAAAACAGGCAAAACATGACTCCTACCCATAGACATAACATAGTTGTCTATCAACCACACACATTACATTCTCAAATTTATATCGCCATTTTAAGGTTACGTAATGACTGCCCCTCATATGTGATGACATCTCAAATGAGATATCCATAACCTACTGTATGTTATTTTGGGTAATCAATTGTGATTAGCACTTTTGAAGCTTGCCCCGATGTATACAAATGTACTTTACTGCAATGTGAAAACTAGTGGCATCCAGGCATAGCTGTTAGAAGTCAAGTGTCTCACTCTCTTTGATGTCAATACTGGTGGCAAAAGCTCGTGTATTCTCATTTTGACAGCCAGCCTCTCCTCGACAGGTACAAAATAAGGTGCATGGGTAAACGAGCTGCACAACAGCAACAGTGTGCAGAATGACATGGCTTGTGTGATGAACATCCACATTTGATCAATTCAACAATCTCAGTTGGGGCGACAGTGACATTAGATGGCAATGTGACTGGCGTTAATGATTCGGTTGCTTCATCACATGTCCATCCAAACTTCGTGGCATCTAGTGATGGAGGTGAGGAATCAAGGGCCGACTTCCAGGTGGCTGTTTGGATGTGGGCCCGTCAAGCATTTTCTTCAAATGCCTCAGTAATCAGTGGAGGAGTCTTCAGGTTCACCCTCAAAACAGCATTTCACTGCCGGACTAAAGGCATTGCCCATGCACTGTATTAGTTTATGTGGGCGGTATTCTCATCACGGGTGAGTCAGGAAGCGAGCATAATTGGCAAATTTGTGAGAAGTGCTCAAACGGCTCAAAGAAGTGTGTGCGGATCAACAAAAACTCCTGTACCCACTGAAGTTTTTGTTGAAGAAATTTTCTCACTCCGACTGTCTGATCAAACCACTCAGATTAAAATCTGGAATGACCACGATCCCACTTAACATAAGTAAGTATACTGTCTGGGGCTGGCCATCTCAAATTGAGCCAAACTTTCAGCTTTAGCAAACATGCAAAGATGAACCGAGTATCCAGGATGGTTACTCGCTATGGGAAGCACACATCACCATGTCATCCTCATCACCAGTTTGTGACAAATTCACCACGGAAACTGTTGTGGGAGAACAAGTTCTGTGCATCCCTGCGAACAATCTGCTGCACCAAAATAAATGGTCATCTCCATTGTGCACATACGCGTATCAGCAGACCCCGACAACTGATTACCAATCGAGATGAGAACGCGATAAGGATATTACATTATGCTATAATCCATCACATCAAGTATGACCATCACAAGTAGTCTTTCACCAGTATGCATGCTATGTAGTTTTGAAACAAAATGTGGCGATGACACCAGTCCATTGAACAAAATTTTCTTGTAGCTGTAGTACAATGAAATACAGTACTTGCTTTCCATTGTGTTACCTTGCAGAGCATGGCCTCGTGGTACCCGATGAACTTGAGGAGTTGTTTTCAGCGTACATGCGTGACACCGACAATGGCAGACTGGGCAAGCTCATTGCACTCCATGAACTCACCACTGCAGCTTTCAAGGTGACCGGATCGTAAAAGAGAAAAAGCAATTGCATCACATTTTACCAAGAACATTCAAAGCCAATCGTGATTAATACACATTTATTATGGTATAACCAAACGATGTTGGGGAGATTTGCACAATGCCAGGTTCTTGCCTCATCATGAGAACGAAATCCTTAGCTGGATCTTCAGAGTGGGCATAAAGATTTACAGTGACGTAAAACACTCTCCAGGGCATAGCATTATCGGTGGACTGAACACAGAAAATGCAGAGCGAATTGTACCTGAAACCCTGTACATGCTTGTAAAGCTTCTTTGTGTGGTGACAGCACTGACAAGATGGACAATGAAGAAGCGGATGAGACAGATACCAGAAACAAAGTTCTGAGCATCTGCCAGACATTATTCATGTGGCTTCAGGAGGCAAAAAACTGACCCCCAAACACCTGGGCCTTGGCCTTGCTCTTCACCAGGCTACACGCTCAAAGAGCTTGTCAATCTTTTTCATGCAGCTGCACACACAGTTGGGTACGATACAGTGAGGCGCATTGACACAGCAATTGCCAATGATGTTATACAATGCTTCCGAGATAATGGAAATGTCATGATCCCAAGGAACTTCTCAACATCCCAACTACCACAGGATATTTAAGATATTCTAATGACAACATTGACATAATTGAGGAGACGCTGACTGGGTCTGGCACTTTTCATGCAAGTCAGTGCGTGGCCCTCAGACGCAAGGGAGAACAAGAGCCAGTGATGGACATTCAGATTAAACCTGGCCGCTCCAAAGTTCTCAGTGCCCTCCTGAAATGACAAGCGTCCAAGAGGCCAATATGACCATTGAAGCCAGAACCTGTTTTCTCTGAACCACTGCAGCATACATGGTACTCACCCATTGAAAAGAAAATCAAAGCAGCCAACACTCAGGAGCTTGCCTGGATCTTGGCAGATTGCATCAACAAAATAATCGGCCGTTCCAGGCTGGAGTGGCTTTAACCAGAAGATGTCCACAGTTGAGCCACCAGTGACAGTCATCGGGCCAATGCCGATTCTGAATGCCCCAGCACATGACTTTGACACGCTGTGGACGGTTCTACAGAAATGCCAGGCAATGACAAAGAAGATTGGGGAGAAGTACACTGTCATCACTTTGATGAACAGCTTTACTGAAAAGCAAAGATGCTGCAATGGGATAAGAACGGCTGTCAGGATCTGGTCATCAGCTTGGAGGATTTCATATCCAATTGAATTTCACGAAAGTACTCGGACAGTACATGGATTCGTCAGGCCTGGAGAACATTTGGATGGAAAGTGGAGTCCTTGGTGGAAAGGCATTGAACAAGTAATCAAAGGGAAAGGGTGGAACCGTGTCATCCGCGTTCACAAGTTGACTTTAGAGGCACTTTGGTCCGTTCTCTGGGCATGCTTCACAGCATGGGCCAAAGAAATGACAAGCTCATCCGGGATGACTTGAAAGGTGCAGCTGGAAGAGTTTCAGATGCCTTTGCCAACAAAGATGATAGAGGAATGAATTCCTCTTTTGGAGAACTTTTGTCTGAGGTGGAAGAGGTGCAGGTCCTGTTTCAAGAGTTTGAAGCTACTTGTTCAGAAAATGCCACCTTTAGATTCTGGAGAACATACATGAATTGATCTCCATCCTCTTGAGGTTCACACATGCTCTTCGTGAAGGAGACTGGATCCTGTTCCTGACATCATTTGCTGAAATGCTTCCCTGGTTTGCAGCATTTTATCATTTCCATTACTCTCGCTGGGAGCTGTCTTCTTGCTGACATGCACATGTTGCCGACAACAGCTCCAGAAGTGCACAGAGGTTTCCTTGCAGGAGACTTTGCACAAAAGAAACAAAGCAGAAGTTCAATGAAATACCTGATGACCAGGCAATTGAACATGTGAACAAAGCCGGCAAAGTAGCTGGAGGTTTGGTTGGAATAACAAAAACAGACTCCGCCCGTGACAGATGGGCTCTCTCTTTCAACGAAAGAGCTCAGCTTACCAGAGACACAAAAAACATGTTCACACTCGCTGGCAGTGAGGAAGACGACGATGATGAGCATGACTGTGGGCATAAAGATTTCGGTCCAAGAGAATGATCCAAGACCAAGAGTATGTGCTAAAGCTCATTGACCTATTCAAGACCCACAATCCATTTGATCGCACTTCCCAGAATTAGTCTCAATTACGACAGGGACATTGCCAGTGTGTTGTGACAAGTGATCTCTTGAATGCTGAAATCACTGGAAAGCAGCTCGTCATAGACTTCGTGGAGGACGTTGATCAATAAGACAACAAGGTTTCATGACAGAATCAAGTCTAAGAATCTGCACACTTTCAAGAGCATGTACACTGTTGAAGTCAAAGTGGAAAGGAAAAAATGGTCACACTAAAGGCAGACAGAAAACTTCTGACACGTGTGGTGACAGCAAGCAGGCAGGCCGAGACGTTGACATGAACAAAATGCTGGAGCAAAGATATGCGCAGTTCCTCTGTCATTGGCAATGCCTAATGGCAGATTACGTCTACCTCTGAACAAAGCTGACCTTGGCAAGATTCTCCAGCAAGGCTTGCCAAACGTTGCTCCAGAACCGTTATCGACATGCACTATCATCGATGGCATGGCACTGATCCAGCACTCGGGAACAGGATGAATGCTAAAACGCTTGGTGAATGGGCAGATTCTGTTGCAGATCATATTAATCATGTTTTTTCCAACTATTGCTCCAGGGTTGATCTTGCCTTTGATCAGTATAGGAAGAAAACGATCAAATCAACAGCTCGAAGTCAGAGGATACGGGGCAAGAAAGCAATCAGAAGAGACGTGCAAACAAGAAGCCAGTCCATGGGGCAATGGAATACACTCATCTGCCTCGATGAAAACAAAGCTAGCTTAGCAAATTTTCTATGCACAGAGTTAGCAAACAAGTTCCAGAATCACGAACAGGAGCTGGTACTGAATGGAGGCTTCACAGATCCTGCAAAAGTGTGGACGTCGTCAGGGAGAGATGCTCACACTTGTCATCCTGAGCACGAAGAGGCTGATACTCGCATTCTTCTCCATGCCAAGGAAGCATATGAACAGGGGTACATGCAAACTGTTGTTGTTAGCCGGGACACTGATGTCCTCATTCTCCTTGTTGCCTATCAGCCGCATCTCAGTCCCTTTCTCTGGATGAATGCAGGGACACCCAAAAAGCAACACTACATTCCCATTGACTCCATCAATATCCCAGATTCGAGAGGAGTCACTTCTGGCATTTCATGCAGTGACAGGTTCAGACAGCACAAGCCAGTTTGCTGGAATTGCGAAGCGCTCTGCATGGGCTGTCTTTCAAAACAACTCCCACCTGTTGAATAACCTAGGCAAAGAGGAAATTCCTGATGAGAGTGTGATTGCAGATGCTGAGTCATTTGTCTGCAGGCTTTATGCCCTCATGGCCAAGATAACTCAATTCAGCGAGTAAGATGTGATCTGTTTCTCAGTCTGACCAAAGCTATTGAGAATCTGCCTCCAACTCACGATGCTCTGATTCTACACATCAAGCGAGCGCACTACCAGACTTTTGTGTGGAGAAGAGCCTTGGAATCTGAACCACATCTACCTGCACCTGAGAACTGTGGGTGGGAACAGGTCGTCAAAGATGGCAACGAGACATTTCAGCCGCGACTCATGACTGCACAGCCTATTACTGCTTACTGTGTAGAACTGACGACATGCAAATGCCGTGGGTCATGCTCAACTCGACGGTGCAAATGTACACGGAATGGACTGCCTTGCACGAAAGCATGTGGATGCAAAGCCCTTTGTAGGAACCCGTTCAGTGTACAAGCCGATCAATAGCTCTGAAAATTGTACTTGGGTGTTCTCACAACACTTTTCTCTTCTGCAAAGCAACGTAATTTTGTGTTAGAAAGAATCTGACAGCTGTTGAAATAACCTTTGACTGACTGTAAACCCATCTCCATCAATAGTGCTAAACATTTTCTTTTCACATTTGTTGCTCGTATGTGCATTTTCAATTTCGTCTTTAAGTTGTCAATTATGTGAAAAGTTGTGATCCAGTACAAAAATAAAGCACAAAATGTGTTCCTCGTGTCAGATTACATAGTGTTTCACAATCATGACAAATTTCTGGCTAGTACAATTTGCAGTAAAGACTAAATCTGATGGCGGCCATTTTGATTACTGTCTGGCGGCCATAATATTCAGATGCAGACTTGGCAACAAGTGGAACTAGACTTGGTCATGCCTAGACTCTTCAAAAACACCAGCTGAC
>CM068959.1:31437564-31471208 GCA_035128595.1 Eptatretus atami | reverse complement strand
CCGGTGGATGTCTTGGAACTCACCGTAGGGCGAAGAAAAATTTTGTATCTCAAGGGACACTGGATACGATTGACCAGAGTCACAGGGCCAGGCTGAATGGCAGAGCTGAGCTGTTCAGGGAGCTGAGGACGAAAACTGTACATGCACTCAGAGTGGACAAGGAGGCTTATGTAAGAATAATCTGTGAGGGGGTAGAGCATCACTTGTGGTCAAGTGATTGTCGTCCTGCTTAAAAGGGAATTCACGCATTGCGTTCAACCAAGCCCGTCCCTTAGTGGACTGCAGTTAGAGCGGAGGGTGGTAGGCTCTTGACAGAGGAGTCCAAAGTGAAGGCCCGCTGGGCCATTTACTTTGAGCGGCTGTACCAGGCTGATCCACCAGCTCTTGAGTTGGATGTCAGGGGTGTTGCAATCCCGATTGCTGGCCCTCCAATTAACTGTGGTCCACCTTCACTTGTGGAAATACAGGCTGTGGTGAACCGGTTGAAATGGGGTAAAGCTCCTGGGATCTATGGCATCCATGCTGAACTTCTCAAGGCTGGTGGAAATGCTGCACTCGTGTCGTTGCATGCAGTTCTGTGCTCTGCCTGGAACACAGGCATCATCCAAACTGACTGGCAGAGGGGCCTTGATGTCCCTCTCTGGAAAGGGAAGGGTGATCGCTAGGACTGCAACAACTACAAAGGGGTGATGCTGCTCTCAGTGTCGTGCAAGGTCTTTGCTTGGATAATTCTTGATAGGGTTCACCACGATCTGCTTGAGCACCAAAGCCCAGAGCAGACAGGCTTTACACCAAAGATGTCAACGATTGACCGTATCCTTGCCCTTCGGGTCCTCACTGAACTCAGACAGTTTCGGCAGTGGCTGCTTGCAGCCTCTGTTGATCTCTCGAAAGCATTCGATTCAGTGAATCGGGATGCCCTCTGGAGGGGTCTTAGTATCACCAAACTGATCAATCTGATGTCTGAACTATACTCTGGTACTGAGTGTGCTGTGAGATGTGGTGATAACATCTCCGACTTATTTCAGTTGTTACTGGGGTTCATCAGGGGTGTGAACGGCCCCCACACTTTTCAGCGCTTGTATGGACTGGGTTCTGGGGAGTATGTCAGAGAGATAAGCTGCGGTGCATCGTTTGGGAATGTCAAGATCTCTGACGCTTGATTTCCCTGCGGAGACTGGATATCCTTCTGGGGGCCCTCGAGGTGCTGAATGAGGATTCAGAGCAGCTGGGATTATGGGTTTCCTGGGCCAAAACTAGGATCCAGGCTTTCAATGACATCTTGGATGCTGCCCTCTTGTCTGCTTCTGTTTGTGGTGAGGATGTCGAGGTCACGGAGAGATTCATTTACCTTGGCAGTGATATTCATGTCTCTGCTGGCTTTGAGCCAGAGGTCAATAGACATCTGGGTCGGGACTGGGGAGTCATGGATTCACTGGAGCATGGGGTGTGGCACTGTCAGTACCTCTGCAGGAGGACAAAAGTCCAAATCTTCAGGTCCTTGGTGCTACCAGTCTTGCCCTATGGATATGAGACTTACATTCTGACCAGGGATTTGAGACGGTGTCTGAATTCCTTTGGTACCAGGTCTCTTCGGAGAATCCTTGGCTATTAGCTGGTCAGACTTTGTGTCCAACGAGCGGTTGCTGAGAGAGACTCAAATGAGATTTGTTTGTTACCTGCATAGTCCGTGAGCGTCAGCTGCGGCTATATGGACATGTGGCCTCGTTTTCTTGACGCTGATTCTGCGCACCAGATTCTTTCAGCGAGGGAGCCTCGTGAGTGGAGGAGGCCAATGGGCCGACCACATACCTTGTGGTTGCAGCAGATTGATCGGCATCTCCAGGAGATGTGGTGGGTCAGGCATCTACCTGGGGGATGGCCAGACGGAGGCCCCTGGAGTACCAGCGGAAAGTGGACGCAGCAATGTGCAGCTCCAGTGCATGCTCCCATACCTGACCTGACAATGAGCCATGTTTCAATTTTTTCCAGCAAGTGGTTCCAGAGAAGAAAACGTCCAATGTTTTTATGTTTTTCCAACATGGTTGCCACCCCACGTGATCTATGATCTCATCATCTTTAAAAAATATATTCTGCATGAGTAGTCACACCTGTGATTAAAATTTTGTGTCAATCGGACAAGTCGTTGCTGAGAAAACACATGTTTAAGGAAATTGTCGAGCAAAAAAAGGTCCAAAATGGGACAAATAATAATAATAACAAAAAATAATCTGAACAGAAACAATCGGGTACCACAGCCTGTAAGGTACCCTAATACCCCAGCAATAGCTTGAGCAAAGTAGATGGTGCGTCATCGCAAATCCCCACACTTCCCACCTAAAGCAAGGTTTAAAGATCGAAAAAAAGTCCACCAGTAATGACCCAGTGTCAAATTTTTGAGTTTATTAAAACATCTATTTAGACTCTGGTCCACCTCCTGGGGCTTGGGGTCAAAACCAGAGGTCAAATCCAAAAAAAAAAAAATTGTTGCATATTTCATGCGTCGCCCAATGTTGATTGCATGTACAAAGTTTCATGACAAAGAAGTCTTAAAATGTGCCCGTAATTGCATGTTTTGGTATTTGACCTTTTGACCCCACCGCAGGGGGCAGGGCCAAAATGATACGATCACCACAAATCAAGAAGGTGTGAGAGCAGCAAGTATCAACCACAAATGTTGCAGTGGATGCTGGTTGGATGTTGGTTGACTTTGTCAGAGTCAGTGTTCTCTTATCGAAGGCATGCTGGACGCGACGCAACTCGAAGGTCTCAACACCTTGACATGTAGCCATGCACCATGTTGATCTGTCAAGAGCTGCATTCTCCCATTGTCCGTGCTGGCAGCACATTTCCGAACCGGATCCATCGTGCTTTTCTGTTACATTTATGTCCCAGTGTGCTGTTTGTATTTTCGTCGAAAATTTTCCGTGAAAATCATACCAACTTATGGATATTGTTGAATTCATTTTTTTTTCGTAAAGCCTTGGCCAACTCGGATAGCCAGGAGCTAATAGTCTCCGTTTTGAGGTTGTTTTGTCGTCCTTTTCATTTTCTTTTCCAAAATTTTTGTCCTTTTCTACCTTCTCAGCACAATCCTATTCCCCCTCTTTGGAAAATAAAAAAACCCTAAAAACTCACTCCAAAACACTCTTATTCTGCCTTGTACTTACTTATACTTTTGTACATCTCTCTTTTTCTCCTATCATTTTCTCAATATCTTCATTGAAGAAAACGTTGCTTCCTTCAAATGCTTTTGAAAAAGTATTAAAATGCTTCACTTCCCTCATTTCTCCAGTGGGGTAGGGGCATGTCCATGGATGAGATGTCCTCAAAAAACTCAAAAGTCAGGTTCGTAACACTTCCTGTTCATACAAGTTAGCAGATGCAGTGGATATAACTAAGCCTGGTGTTGGCTTCGTGGTTCGGGCGGCTGACTTGGGATCCTAGGGTGCAGAGTCCGATCCCCATTGGCCACTGAATTAATACCAGGTGGGGTTTACTCAGCCTGTCATCCTTCCGAGGTCGGCAAAATGAGTATCCGTGTACAGGTAATAGGGACACTGCATCAGCGGCATAGCCGCGTCCCTAACCAATGATACAACCAGCAGCTATAAGGCTGCACTCAAAAGAGAGAGAGTGGATGTAACTAAATTATACCCGCACACTTCTCCTTTAACCTATAGATGCGAACTAAAATCAAGTACAATTCATATCCTACATTTTAGAAAACTAGAATGGCACTCAACGACGTCGCGACATCGACCAATATGCCTCCGCCCATGTTATTGCATCACTACAATACGTGTACCAAGCTTGATTTAAATCCCTTCAGCTGTTCTCAAGTATCACATTTTAACCTGACATGACCTCTAACCTCTTGATCCCCAAAATCTAATCGGTTCATCTTTGCATCATCATACATTACTCATATCAAGTTTGGTCAAATAAACTAACTGGTTCACAAGTTAGCGCGACACCAATTTTTTTTTTTTAACCTAACATGACCCCTGACCTTTGACCTTTTGATCCCCAAAATCTAATCGGTTCATCTTTGCATCATCATACATTACTCATATCAAGTTTGGTCAAATAAACTAACTGGTTCACAAGTTAGCACGACACCAATTTTTTTTTTTTTAACCTAACATGACCCCTGACCTTTGACCTTTTGATCCCAAAATCTAATCGGTTCATCTTTGCATCATCATACATTACTCATATCAAGTTTGGTCAAAATAAACTAACTGGTTCACAAGTTAGCGCGACACCAATTTTTTTTTTTTAACCTAACATGACCCCTGACCTTTGACCTTTTGACTCCAAAATCGAATCAGTTCATCTTTGCATCATCATACATTACTCATATCAAGTTTGGTCAAAATAAACTAACTGGTTTATTTAGCGCGACACAATTTTTTTTTTTTACCTAACATGACCCCTGACCTTTGACCTTTTGACTCCAAAATCGAATCAGTTCATCTTTGCATCATCGTACATACTTGTACCAAATCTGACTTCATCCCTTCAGCCGTTCTGAAGTTTGCACGGAAACGAAAACCGATCACGGATGGACGCACGGCCGGACGTACGGTTGTATTTGTGCTGAGAAAACTCTCATGTCATATGCTGATCCGCCTGTGGGTTCCTCGGTCTGGGCCACCATCACCTGAGTATAAGATGGTCAACAATTTGGCATTTCAAACAATTTGGCATTTCAAACAATTTGGCATTTCAAACAATTTGGAATTTCAAACAATTTGGCATTTCAAACACTGCACCAATTGTTGATCAATTTACACCATTAGCTTTGGCGATATATGGAATCAAATCTCTCCAGCTCAGAAAGAGCGCACAGAGACACAGCACATGAAGGTCGTGTGAAAGAGAGACTTTTAAAGTGTGTACCTGTTGATGAAATAATCACAAGAACTCACATGATCCTGCAAATAAATCAATAAATATAATGGCAGTGGCATTGGGAAGACTGTTTTTTTTATTATTATTTGTTGTACATGCATTATGTATGTACAGGTATCTTACAGATAGCTAAAATTCATTGGCAATTAACTTCTCTCCCTTTGTCCAAAGAGATTGCAGAAACAATTCTAACAAGCCATCCCAAATGCTAACTAGGTTTAACAGTGTAAAGTATGTATGATTAAAAAAAAAAAAATCAAGGAAAAGCTGAACAAGAAAAACCTCCATTTACACTTAATAATTTACCAAGACAAAACAAAACAAAAAAAAATATACAACAAGAAGGGAATGAAAAACTGCTGGAAAACTACTAAATCGGTTATAAGTGACTACATCAGCTTTTCAAAATAATCTGAAGATTTCTCCCAAATACCATCGCTAACGCACAAACATACAAACAACAAATTAGTCTCCAGATTCTTGTCATGCAAGAGGGTGGGGGGGGGGGGTAGGGGGAGTGGGGGGGATAGAGAGGGGGTGGGGGGTAGAGAGAGACAAGGCGGGGTGACAGAGAGGATTGGGTGAGGGAGAGAGGGGTGAGAGGAGTGAGAGATGGGTGGGGTTGTGGAAGGAGAGAGACAGAGGTATGGGGTGGGATGGGGGAGTTATAGGTGGGGGTGTGTGAGAGAGAGAAAAGAGGGCGGAGGTGAGGGGAGAAAGAGGACGGGGTGTGGGAGAAAGAGGATGGGGCGGGGGAGAAAGAGGACAGGGCGGGGAGAAAGAGGACGGGGCGGCGGAGAGAGGGAGGGTGGTGGAGAAAGAGGGAGGGGCGGGGGAAAAGAGGAGGGGCGGTGGAGAAAGAGGGAGGGCGGGGAGGGAAGAGGGAGGGAGGGGGAAAAGAGGGAGGGTTGGGGGAGAAAGAGGGCGGGGCGGGGGAGAAAAAGGGAGGGGCGGGGAAGAAAGAGGGAGGGGTGGTGGAGAAAGAGGGAGGGGCGGTGGAGAAAGAGGGAGGGCGGGGGAGGAAGAGGGAGGGGAGGGGGAAAAGAGGAGGGGGTTGGGGGAAAGAGGGCGGGGCGGGGGAGAAAAAGGGAGGGGCTGGGGAGAAAAAGGGAGGGGCGGGGGAGAAAAAGGGAGGGGCGGGGAAGAAAGAGGGAGGGGCGGGGAAGAAAGAGAGAGGGGCGGGTAGAGAAAGGGTGGGGTGGGGGAGAGAAAGAGAGCGGGGTGGGGGGGAGAAAGAGCAGGGTGGGGGAGAGAAGGGGTGGGGGAGAAGGGGTGGGGAGAAAGAGCGGGGTGGGGGGGAGAAAGGGTGGGGGGAGAAGGGGTGGGGGAGAGAAAGAGAGCGGGTGGGGGAGAAGGTGGGGGGGAGAAGGGGTGGGGGAGAAAGAGAGCGGGGTGGGGGGAGAAAGGGTGGGGGAGAAAGGGGTGGGGGAGAAAGAGAGCGGGGGGGGGGAGAAAAGTGGGGCAGAGAAGGGGTGGGGAGAAAGAGAGCGGGGTGGGGGAGAAAAGGTGGGGCAGAGAAGGGGTGGGGAGAAAGAGAGCGGGGTGGGGTGGGGAGAGAAGGGTGGGGGAGAGAAGGGGTGGGGGGAGAAAGAGAGCGGGGTGGGGGAGAAAAGGTGGGGCAGAGAAGGGGTGGGGGAGAAAGAGAGCGGGGTGGGGGGAGAAAAGGTGGGGCAGAGAAGGGGTGGGGGAGGAAAGAGAGAGCGGGTGGGGGGAGAAAAGGTGGGCAGAGAAGGGGTGGGGGGGAGAAAGAAGCGGGTGGGGGAGAAAAGGTGGGGCAGAGAAGGGGTGGGGGAGAAAGAGAGCGGGGGTGGGGAGAAAAGGTGGGGCAGAGAAGGGGTGGGGAGAAAGAGAGCGGGGTGGGGGGAGAAAAGGTGGGCAGAGAAGGGGTGGGGGGCGGGAGAAAGAGAGCGGTGCGTGCAGGGCAGATTGCTCATCATTTTTACCACAGGCCTTATGCAAACCGCGAGTACAAGATGGTTTTGAGTGAAATATCCAATTGACTTGACGCAAAAAAATTATATCCCACAGTTTTACTCAAATTAATTTGAACTCTGGGTGGAGTACGAAAGGGTGCCGGTCAAGAAGCGAAAGAATAAACAAAGCATCAATATTAAACTCAAAACTAAAATGTCTGAAAACGATTTTAATGAGATTGAATAAGTTCTGAAAACTACTGTACGAGTTTCCCTGATAAAAATTAAGTGGACAGTTACAGCCACAATCGCAAGAACACCCAAAAGATGAGATTGCTAAATTGACGGCAAAACAGCGGAAATTTAGAGTTCCCCACCCCCTTTGGCACCAGTTGTAGAGTACTGGCGTGTGAGCGCACGTCCGAGTGCGTGTGCACATGTGTGCGAGACCTGTAAATGGTTGTTCCCGTTAATGTTAGCTGTATGCAATGCACAAAAATCAAATGAAGCTCGATTCCCAAAAACCTCAAAGACCAAGCAAAGAAAGTATCAGCGAGGTTAAGTTCCAAAGAACAACAAGAAGAACCCTCCCCCTATTCTTGAGCGAATTAAAAACAAGAGTGGTTACGCCCCCTGCCCAAGTCGATCACTACAAAAAGGCAATACAGTGTTACAATTCACAGTCTCACCCTCAAAGAACCAAATGTTGCATTCAAGAATGCTGCCGATGTTGCAGCCAAAACAGTCTAGCCCAGGTCAGACGAGTGGCATCAAAGGTCAAATTCACACTCGTATGGAGCATTTTTCACTGCACGCTGTTGTTTTCCTGCAATGGCAATGCTCAGCTGCCCAAAATGTTTCACAAAATTAAGACAAAGGAGAAATTACTTCCTCCGAGAGACAACAATGACAATGCCCGAGTCATTCAGACTTGCCCCACGTCGACAGGACCATTTCGAAAAATAGGAAAAGATTGCTTTGCTCAACGCAAGAGGTCGCCTCAGCAAACCAAATAAATTCTGAATTAAAGCAAAGATTAAAAAAAAGCTAAAATGACAAACAAGCTGTGAATGCCCCATAGGCTAAACCAACTGCTCCATCCCTCGTCTTCCCTCTTTCTGTCTCAACTGAAGAAGGCACACGGTGCGGCCAAGGCACTGGCTGGTGATAAAGACCCGGCTCTCAAGAAGGCACTGGCAGGACCACGTTAAGGCATCGGCCCCGTCATATGGTGCGGCTGGGGATGTGTTAATGGCACAGTTCACCTTGGCATAATAATGCAGAGGTGGTTTGCAGGGAAAAATACAAAATGCAAACAAACCTCTCATCTGAGGTCACGAGTGGAGTAGCCAAGACGGACAAAATCTGCTAAAGGGAAACGCTAAAATTTAAGGAAACCATCCTACAAAATGTCATTTCACATGCGCACATCATGCAGAGCTGGACACTTCATGGTACAGAGAGCCAGTTACAGGCCTACGCAATGATGACCCTAATTCCACAGCCATCCACCTTTCCCAAGCTTCAATGTTTTACTTGCTTCACCCTCAAAACATACCCAAATGCAGGTCCTTCAATCAAGTACCTTCAGTTCTTTTCATTAACAAAGCAGAAAAAAAAATATACATTAGTCAACCTTCAGGTGTTAAGAATCAACTTCAAGCCAAACTTTCCAATATCTCACAAATATAAGGAGACAAATATATTAATAAAAAATAAAACCGTCATCAACACACAACCAGGAAGCTGTTCTTCCATTTGCTTGCCAATTTGGGAAAGCAAGTTTCCGTGATCCAACTCAATCTGCAACACCTTCTCATTTCCGACCTCCTTATCCAGTCAATCTTCCGACTCCCTCGAATCAATGCATTGTACCTTCCCGAGCTACGATGAAAACATGACCTCCAGCTCCGTCAACAAGCACTGCAAATCACTGCAGCATCAGCTTCTTGAGGTTGTCGCGCAAGATGGTGTCGCGCACTGCTTCAAAGACGTAGCGGATATTCTCTGTGTCGATGGCCGTCGTAAAATGGTGGAATAGTGGTGTCGAGCGATCTCGACGTTTCGAGTCGAAGCAGTGCACAAGGAAAGACTGCACATCCAGCACCCTCCGTGGATCGCCGCTGAACTCGGGGAAGTAATCAGCGATGCTCGTCATCAGCACTTTCTCCTTTAGCAGATCCGTCTTGTTGAGAAAAAGGATGATGGAGACACCAGCAAATGTCCGGTTGTTCACAATGGTCTCAAAGATGTTGATCGACTCGACGAGCCTGTTAGTCTTGCGATCTTCCATAAGCACTTGATCGAACTCACTTGAAGACACAAGGAAGAGGATAGACGTGACACCATCAAAGCACTGGAACCACTTCTGTCGCTGTGAACGCTGCCCACCCACGTCGACCATGCGGAATGGGACACCCTTGATGTCGAAGTCATGCTCTACAATACCCTTGGTGGCCTTTCGAGCCAGAAGTGCATCTTGTTTGCTTGGCAGGTAGTTCTGGTGGTTAAAAAAAAGAACAAAGAAGGCAAGGAGTAAATGTATAAGTCACTTTTACTTTTTACTTGTGCCGTTTTAGGACAAAAACATCGCCCTAATGTCATTGTGGGTCGTGCAAAGGAATATCAGACTTTATCAAGGTTAGTGTCAGTCTGCATAGGCAGACAAACTGAAAAATAAAAATTTTTAACCGAAGACTGACAAAGGTGTGCTCATTGCCTGGCGAAGCAAAGCCACACTGACGTTTTGGGCATTAAGCCTTCGTCGGAGAAAAAGAGGCGCGCCTCCCTTACGGAGAAACTTTTGTTCCGACTCAGGGGTTAACACCCAAAACGATAGCTTTACTTTGCTCCCCATGACTGTTCGCACACCTTTGTCAACACTCAGTCGATAAAACCAACCTTGCAATCCGGTCCTCCAAAGCAATGGCTAGAATTTTTGTCTGCTGATCATTTTCAGCTGGAAACATTTTTCTGCTGTACGGTGGCCAGGAGCATTGGGCCGAGGCAATTATTACAAATGTTTGTTTTTCCCCTTCGTCAATTACAGTGTCCTTGGCTGGATAACATTGCTCCAACGTCTACTCCTTCCTTTCACGTACACCCAACAGTGTTCTTGCTCAACTCAGACCTAAAATAATTAATGACAAACGTAAAAAATTAAATAGAGCATCGATTAGCTGTGAACCTCCCCTTCTTTGCATGCGATAATGTCGAAGTTCATTGGCGCTCAACTTAGGTCGAAGTTTTCACTAAGATGTGACAAAGGCTGATAAGAGTTCATAAATTTTGTTGTTGTTGTTGTTGGCGTTCATTACAACATTAAGTCTCCGGATGGAGAGAACATTATTGGTACTACGGGGTGTCAACGGCAACATGTTCCACAACCGTGCATATGAGGTGGAATTCCGCCGTGTAGAAGTTCCACTCGTTCATTTTTGTTCTGTACAGGAGCACAGTTCGTACAAGCCAGATGCTTTGATAGTAGCGCCGATTCATTAAGGCCCAATTGCTCTTCTTGGTGGAGACGTGGCATCGCCATACGTGTGTGGGTACCAGCGAAGGATGGCTTGAGCAGGGTACGCATCGGCGAGCCTTGGAACGTCATGGAACGATGATGTAAAAATGCAAAATAAAATAAATGCTGACATCGATTTAGATCGATTGTGGAGAATATAAATAATTTGGACTCTTTCACACACGTATCTACTACTCCCTGAACGTTTTTCTGTAGTAACAAAATATTTTGCTTATTTTCTCTGGGGCATGAACGCTACTGTACTTTCAGTAGCACATTTCCCAAAGCAAAACACCACTAATTAGAACCATACTCAGTCGAGCGCATACCTTCGCCAGGCTGAACAGTTAACATTTTGCATCCCACTCATAGGCCAGATCTGCATCAGGACCATTCGTCCTCGTCACACACCCAAATCTAATCGGCTGGGTTTCGTCACCTACCCAAGTCATCCACCAAGTTTTGTCATCATCCGTCCACAATTTTTTGAAATATCGTGCTTTACTGGACTGCACAGTACATCGTTTTTGGCTCCATCTCTCAATGGTGAAGAATCACTTAGGAAATTAAAAAAAAAAAGTTTCCTGATCCGGATCCGGGGCTTCACCAAATTCGAAACAATTCGTCCTTGTCACTTGACCAACCTGTCCCCCAAATTTCGTCCGAATCCATCCACAACGTTTTGAGACATCATGCTCACAAACAAACAAGCAAAGACAGACAGACAGACAGACAGACAGACGTGAAAACATAACCTCTGCCCACCTTTGGTGGCGGAGGTAATTATTCACAAATACGAATTAAAACGAAAATGAATACTAAACAATCAATGAGCAACCGAGCAGTATGTAGGATTTCTGTATGTTCAGGCAGACGTGACAAGGAATGTACGTGATTCATGGCATGAGAAGACACTCCCATGTGACCTGTTAGTCACAAGAGGAACATGTCATGACCATCACGCAATGGGAACAACGTGATACAGCTTGTGAGTGAGCACCCCCTCCTCCCCACCTGCACATTCTTCCTCCCCTTCTCCACCCCTTTCCCCCACCTCAGTGTACCGTAAAGCTGTGTTGTCCCCTCCGCTAGCATTACTTGGTTGACTTTAACGCTACCAAGGACTTCAGTGAAGAGTCGTCAAGTTATCGCCAGCAACCTAAGACCAAATTCCAAGTTCCTACTCTTTCCAAGTTACTGCTAGGAAGGCCATGCCAAACCACACAGTGCAACCCTTACCACGAGACTGCTGTGGCAGCAATGAACCTGTCTTCGGGCAGAGAGACCGCAAGAGAGAAATCTACACTATTAATATCAATCTGGCTGTCTGTGTGTTACACATGCACTCCTACACCTCTGGATGGATTTGGACCAAATTTTTCAGGGGTAAAAGGTTGTACCGGCCAGGTTTAAGTGGGGTTAGCGGCTCCTTCAGCCTTAAAAAAAATAATTTTTAAACCCGAACAAAAATGATGGGGGTAGACTTCATCGCTATTGCAGTTGTTTTGAATAGCACCACCTTTGGTGGCATCGTGGAACCAACAAAAGTGCTGGAGCACATTGCCAACTGAAGGTGAGCCGAGAAGGGTCCACCCACCCATGGGGTACATTAAGCCAAGGAGGAGTATGATGGGAGTACCACCTAAAGGATGAAGCAGAACTTGATCCCTGCAGGATGGAGTTAAATTTTCCCAGGTAACCGCCGGCTCTTCCCCCGACCACCAGGCTAGCTTTTCCCGTCACTGTGGATGGGGACTTTCGCTCGTGGCCAATGAAACGTAAACGGTTCTCTTCCCAAAACAAGGTTTTGTTAACCAAGGAACGGAAGAAGAAAAAAAGTTAACCCGTCTCACCCCCATTGCGATGGCAAGTTCCACGAGCAAAGAGGCGCAACTTGTCCCAACAAATTTATTCCTCTCGATGGAAAACAAATTGTGATAAAAGCCGATTGGATGGATGGCAACTTGCACGCTGGCACGATCAGCCGGTGCGGTCCGTTTTATACTCGAACATCTCTTCACACATCTTTCGTCGGTCAATTTTTACACAAAGAATTTGGTGCCGGAAATCTGCAGCAATTGTATCAGCAATTTATCTCGAGCAGATCTTTAAGATTTGTGGCAAAGAGTCATTACACCGGCGAGGGTTCTTCTTGCACGGTCAGGCGACGAGCCGACCACGTCGTTTTAGCGACGTGGCAATTCTCCCGAAACAGGATCCACTTGCCAAAGGTTCGAATCCCAATCCTTTACGACGACGACTTCATCTGAATGTGAAGCCGCATCCTCTGGGATGCCGGTCTGGAGTTCTCACCATGAGGCCACCACCGTCCACCGCACTTTGAAAACTCGTCTTGCTCGGCACAGCTTGTGCTGCGCACGTCTCATAAGAACGTACATCGGATAAACCGTTCGTCTCCTACAAATGCAGTCACAAAATCATTTTGCTTTCCACAAAAACCCCCAGGAAATGGCGATAAATTATGTCTGGCAAACTAACAGCACACATGTGCACTGCATCGCATCTCTCGACATCACGTATTTCCATGCGACAGGTCGAGCGAAGCACTTTTCTCACTTTCAAGCTCGTATTTGCTTGCGTGCCAACTCACGCATCATCGATTTTGACTCCTGTACATCACAAAGTTAGTAGACGCGAATGAGAATTTGAGAATCATCATGAGGACAAAAAAAACAATCGGAGAAGTAAGTTGCCAATCCAACTGCACACCCACCACCACTGTTTACCTCTGCCACCGAAGGTGGACGAAACTTGGTGGAGAGGTTGGGCTGTGTGACGAGGACGAATCGATTCGATTTTGGTGAAGATCCCAACGCAGGTATTACAATTTTAAAGTGATTTATTCACCATTGAGAGATGGTTCCAAGAACAATATATACAACACGATGTCTCAAGAAGTGTGGATGAGTTGGGTAGTGACAAGAATAAGCCGATTCAGGATGCAGATCTGCTCCATCAGTGGGATACACAATGTAAACTGTTCAGGTTGGCAGAGGTATACGCTCTCCCGAGTACCTTTCTGGTTCACATTTGCATGTATACTGAGATTAATCAGCTGTGGTCAACTGAGGGGAGGGAGTGGAGGAGAAGACATATTGGCAGAAATCTGGCGTACTCACGCAAAATGAATAAATAATAGCCCCGTGGGGGGGGGACTGGCGGTTATTTCCCAAACAGGCGGGGTGAAAATGTGGGATTATGGGGGAAGGGGCCATGGCCCCACTTCCCAAAGTGGTACGGTCATGGGGAGCACAACTTAAGTAAATTGGGTGGTCCTTATATTTCATGAAGAGTTTGGTCTGCATCCGGCTGTCGGTTTCTGAGAATATTTTTAAATAAATTACCTGAATTCGAGGTGAAACTGCCCTTTTCAGCCTCTTCCAAGGGTTGATCCGAACGTGAAGCACAACCCCATGACACCTTACTATTCTGATGCCTCATACCGAATTTTGTCCACATCGGTCATGTAGTTTGTAAAATAATTTTGTAACCTGATTCGATTTGGTGAGGAAAATGTTTTAGTGAATGAGGGAGTATGGGAGTGAGGCCGTGGCCCCCTTTCCGGGGGAGATACAAACATGAGGAGCACAACTTAAGGTTAGTGCATAGTCCTTATGACGCGTGGCGAGTTTGGTCTGGATCTGTCTGGCGGTTTCTAAGAAGAAGAATTTTGAATGAAATGCCAATATTTGTGATAAAGCCCCTTTTGCCCCATTATAGGGAGAACAGCATGCTGATCCTGCTCACAGAAATTCGCTCAGCAAGGGAGCCTCGTGAGTGGACGGGGCCAATGGGCCAACCACGTGACTCATGGTTGCAGCAGCAGGTTGATCAATATCTCAAGATGGGGATGGGCCAGGCATCTGCTTGGGGGATGGCCAGACGGAGGCCCCTGGAGTACCGGTGGAAAGTGGACGCAGTGACGTGCTTCTCCGGCGCATGCTCCCATACCTGACCTGACCTGATCCGGATGGGGAGCACAACCCCGTGAGATCTTGCCGTCCTGATTCATCGTACCAAATTGGTCTATAATCGGTTGGGTAGTTTGTGAGAAGACGTTTCAGTCAAATGTTTACGGTCGACTGACCCACTCTAAGAGCTTATTACTGAGGAATGAGCTAAAAAATAAATAATGAGGTGGTGCATTTTACAATTACAATCAGCACTTCCTCCTTCCTCACTTCAAAGAGATCACAAGAACATTTGCATGATGTCCCTTTTGCCCTTTCCTCTTGTTCCCTCCCGCCGGTGTTCCACCCATTTCCTCAGAAATTTTCACATGCCATTTAGACTTCCACACCAATTAAGATGATCATCCAAACCTCGAATCAAACCTTCATCAGCATTACTTACCGGCTGACCCACACGGTCCAAGTTGTCAAGAAAATACTTGACGGACTCCCCCTGAAACACAAAAGGAGATCGTTCATCAGTGGAGATCACGTGGCCAAAGGAACAATAGGCAGCAATAAATAAATAAATGAATCAATAAAACCTCAAGCAAAATCCAGCAAGGTCTGAGGTTTGTAAATTTGTTCAGTGGCTCACGAAAAGGCAATTGATTAATGAGGAATCACATCAGCCAGTGTTGCAGTTGAAAAGAAAAATACAGCAAAAATGATTCAACGGTCATCAACTGAATGACGAGTGGAAATTACTCGTACTCGATTCTGGGACCTTCACTCGACCGTTGTGAAATCGCAACAAAATGCAGGCATTCCAGAATCCTTTCTGCCACTTCAAGCATCGGCGTGTGTGACATCCTGGCTTTAGGTACAAGGAAAATACGAGGAAGTTCAACGTCGGAGGCCTTCAGGCCCTTCATGCCCGTGCATTTCTGCTAATATCTGTGCGCAGCACCCCTCTATCACCAGTGCTTCCATGTACCTGTCTAATTCCAGTTTAAACCGATCTACAGTCTCTGCTGTCAATACCCTTCCAGTGTGACCATTCAATGCATTAACGACTCTCTGGGTCAAACACTCTACTCTGGCTTTAATGATGGCATTTCTCTCAAGCTAAGACCCCTTGTGGCCTGGTCGTGTCACTGTCTATTCTGATGAAAAAAAACAAAAACTTTTCCACATTTATTCTGTCTGTACCCTTAATTATCTTTAAACTTCTCAATAGAATCCCCTCGTACACACGACAATGCGGACGGCTCGTACACACGACAATGCGGACGGCAATTTAAGACGGCACTATGGATGATGTTTGAGGGTACTACTGATAATTGTTTATTTCAGGATCCTCACTATGATGAGATGCAGAACACAAAATAATTTGGGATATTGCATCATGAATTACATCGTTTGTGACGTCACCGGTGAAGCAGGGTTTTCCCACACTTTTAGAACCACCTGTACATTGATAAAGAAGTAAGTGTGTGCATACATGATGCAGGTGGGAGAATGAAGCAACCAAAGAAAGAAGCAAAGCAAGCTTTTGGTTGCATGGGAGGAAGGAAGGAGAGAATGGAGGGTTCGGGTGGAGGGGGTGGACGGAGGGGTCCTCTATGTTTGGCGATCGGATGATAAAATAAGCAAATATTTATTATGATGAAGGTATTGTTATAACAAAATAAACATGATAACTCTTGTTGCTTCATTTTACAACAGAACAAGTGAGCGTCGTTTAAAAGAAAAAATAAAAATAAAAAAAATTTAATACACCAGACTCGATCCAATTAGTCCTGTGCAGTCTAATTGGCTACAGTTGCTCAAATGGTGGACAATCAATATGAAAGCATGCAAGCGGCGCAGGATTCAAAACAAAGCAGGAAATGTTCGTTTTTAAACTGATTCGATTCCACTAATTAAATCTTATTCATTTGAACATATTACTGACTTGATTTCAGACTTTGGGGGGAAGTGACAACTTCCCAGAGCAGTCTGGGTACCACTGATGCTAACTTGTGACGTCACTTTTCTCTCCAAAGTCAAGAGGGCAACTAAGGAGAAATTGCAGAACCTCACAACCCTCCATTGAGATTCCAAACCCACGGGGTTTATCAGTGCTCCGTCCTTTAAGTGCTGAGCATCAAGCCAGGAAGCAGCACCCACCCCATTAAAAGTCTTTGGTGTGACTTGGCCAGACATGGAATCGAACTGCCAACCTCCTAGACTCAGAGCAGACACTAACCACAATGCTTTCTACCTCTGCCGCCAAAGGTGGACTGAGGTTATGTTTTCAACCCTGTCTCTTTGTGAACAGGATATCTCAAAAAATTGCAAACGGATTCAGACAAAATTTGGAGGAGAGGTTGGGTGTGTGACGCGGACAAAACGATTCGATTTTGGTGAACATCTGGATCCGGATACGACAAATTTTTAAGCGATTCTTCACAATTTTGTGATAGGGCTAAAAACGATATATAACACGATGTCACAACAAGTTATGGACGGATTTGGATGAAACTTGGTGGACAGGGTAGGTGTGTGACAAGGACAAATTGATTCGATATTGGTGAAGATCCGAATGTTGATCCGGATCCAGATACAAGAGTTTTTAAATTTTTTAAGTGACTGTTTACCATCAAGAGATGAGGCCAAAATCCAATTTTATATATATTATATCTTCTTCTTCTTCGGCTGCTCCTGTTAGGGGTCGCCACAGCGGATCATCCGTTATGATCCGCATACTGATTTGGCATAGGTTTTACGCCGGATGCCCTTCCTGACGCAACCCTGGTCGCCTCTTACGACACAGGGATAAGGATTGGGTTTCGCCATGATTCCGGGCTGCCCTACACCCTCTCATAGCACGGCCCAGCGCAGAGCTCCCGTCCTCAAGCGATCCTCCAACCCAAGCTTCCGAGTAGCCAGATGACAGGCGCACGCTACTACGCCCGGATATATATATATATATATATTAACATATATATATATATACATATATATATTACATATACATTATATATATACATACATATAATATATATACATATATATATTATATATATGTATATATATACAATGATATTTTAAAAGTTATGGATGAGTTGGAAAAAAAAAACTTGGTGGATGAGTTGGTAAGTGAGAAGAACAAGCCGATTCGATTTTGGTTCAGGTCCGGATCCAGACCTGACCTGTCAGTGGAATACAAAACGTGAACCGTTAAACCTGGCGGAGGTACATGCTTTACTGAGTGCCGTTCTAGTTTGTCCTATTATACCCGTTTGTCCTTCTATTCCACAGGTATGCTGTTCATTTCAACGAGAATTTTAAAAAGCTTGCTTGCGGTCAAAAAAAATTTGGTACTTGGGAGGGGGGAATTATCGGGAACAACTTGTCAGAGGGACAATCATGAAGGTTAAAAATAATTCCGGAGCTGTACAGGGTCAGGTTAATTGGAGGAGAAGATTGCAGCAAACAAGCGAGTCGGTAAGAAACTCGACCACCTCGTACCGTACATACAGCCTCAGCTATAGGTGAGAACCCCTGAACGTGCCGGTGATGGAAGTAGCAGTGCACATTCAACTCACGACCCTGCTGTCATCATCAAGGCTGCAGCATCGGGGTCAGCTCGTTCGCGTCCGGTTCCCGACATGGCCAGATTTGAAAAATTGCAAGAGGGGTGTTTTAACCAAACATGCGTGACAAGCTAGCTTACAGGAATGGCACATGATAGAATGTTTTTCCTTCACGCTAACCGCACGACCCACACGCCCAAGAGCATTTTAAAGAATATATATATATATATATTCTGCAAAAGGGGCAGATTTTACTTTTTAAAAACACAGGAATGACGAGGATTTTGACAGCATGAGACACCATGACGTGTACGTGCGTCTTAAAAACAGCACTTCGTTGAACATCATTTGACCAAGGGTGTTTAAAGGCTTGTACAGTGAGCACATGGGGTCAACATATCAGACTTGACCTCAATGAATCGGGCTAGAAAATTTTACAACACCGAGGACCACAAAATAAATCACAAAATCAATAGAACTGAAGCACATCTGCCCTTTTGATGACAATGGCTGCAAAGCAGGTGTGCTTCCAGCAAAATAATTAGCAAACTCCGGACAAACTGAAAGGTAACACGTTGGACCGTAAATGGCAGGGAAAGTGGTCAAGTGCCAGGCAACGAACCAGCGGCATCTAGCCTCAAACTGCCGAGAGTTGCCTGCGCCATCTGGAGGGCATCAAGAGGCCAAGTTTGAGCGGATGGCAATCGATGTTAGCGAAGCAGCTGCAAAGGCCATTCTCGGCCGTCAGGCTGTATCTGCACCGTGTCAAACGAAGGACATGCAGAAAGGGCCAGTGGGCTCGACCAACGTGCACCGTTTGAAGGGGGGAACAGAGGGGAACATTGTGTCGAAAATCCAGAAAAAAAAACAACAACAAAAACAGAGAAAAGTGCATGAAAACAATGATGACATTCACCAATGGATGAAGGGAAGAGCTTGGCTTCCAGCCGCTCACTTAGATCCAATCTCATGAGACCACAAGACCGAGTGATATTATTGTGGTGTATTTACAACCTGTAAAAGTGGTGTAAGTTTGGATATGGTAAGTGTACAGTAAAAGATGGGACGAGGTGGTGGTCTCCAATTGTGATTGTGCATGAACAAACATGCGGCAATCATTTAAACACTGTATATGGGACTGGAAACCTCCCTGGAATGCTTTGATGATGAAAATAATGAAATAAAAGAAACAAGGTCACAAGAACTTGTCAAAATACAGTGGCGTGACAGTGGCTGCTGCTTTCACATCATTGCTGCTGAGAGTTTGGCTGTGCCACTGATGCATTGCCCCCTATAGGTTAAAAGCAGGGATTAAGTGCAGCTCGTTCAGGGCGTCGGTGATACCTCGCGTACTCTTTGCGAAAGAGACCGCAGGATCTTTAACGTCCGCTAATGACCAATGCTGCCCCACGAGTCTTCCGGCTTGAAGTCCTTTCGATGAACGACGCACACATTGATGCCTCACCGTGCATGCAAACCATCAGGAGGACAGTTCATAGCTGGGTCGAGATCCAAAACCCAGGCTGGACTGCTCAAACGCAAGCGCGCATAACCCCGAGCTATCCCCTCCACCCTCGTCGGATGCCGCTCAAGGTCCACAAACCCCCCCCCATGCATTCATCGAGACTGCCATCTGTACAAAATAAAATGACGTTGCGAGCTACGAGACCATTTCGATCCTTGTCAATCGGCTGCGTGAACAGCGAGGGACAGATTCATGCACTCGCTTTGCATCAATGAGCGAAAGGCCTTGCAACGATTGACCAATGCCTCCTTACGTGCGGAACAAACCAAAGCACGAGAGTGATGGCGAGCGATCCGAAAAAAAGCCAAAAAATGCAAAACGAACCAAACATGAGCGAGATAGTGGGGGGGGGGGGAACAGGTCCAGAGGGACCTGTACGTCACACACACACAAGCAGGGCATCAGGATTTCAAAAGTGCCAGCAGCGGACAATGAGAGACATTCGAAGGACACTGCCTTGCAGCGATTGCCAAATGCCCCTGCGTGCAGAACAATTCAAACCACTAGAGTGATGGAGAGCGAGCCCAAGCAGAACCCTAAATATATCGACTGGGGGAGAAAGTGACTAAACAAAGGGACGGTAAATCGACCCCTCCCTAAGCCTCAGCCTCCCCACTCCCCTTCCCAAACAAAAAGACAACTGCATTATCAGTGAAACAGTTGACCTTTCGAATTTCCAAGGAAGGATGATGTGGCGCACACACACACACACGCACACACACGCACACACACGTACACACGATGCAAACCACATGCAATGGATAGATGGAACAAGCCGATCAGCAAACGGAAATGACGAGTTTCCTTTGCTTATGCTGAAAGTTGCCAAATATAGATGTTTCTTCTACATTAAGCTTACAGCAACCCAAAGCACCCCACTCACTCGCAGGCACATGATATGGAGGCAGACGGTCAACAATGTCATTTAATTGTTGGCTTGGAAGAAAAGCCAACAGATTTATTGTTCTTGTTTTTTTAACCACTGCCATCTGTGTTTGAAGGCCTTGGGCCTGTACTGAGGGGGTTCATGAAATTTAACTACATTTTATTTAATATATATATTTTTTTTAAGTTGGCTATAAACAAATTGAGCGACTGGAGGATAGCATTGTCTTTTTGCGCACCTAGGATAGTTATACTATTTGGGTGGGAAATTGCCTTTACAATACACCGAGTACAACCTTTAAACGGCATTATCAGTGAAACTCCACCGGTCATAAGGCTATTTTACATGCCCGTTTGAACAATCACATCAATAGCTACGGGTTCAGGGATGTTGATTGTTGTTATTTTTTCATTATTATTGTTGTAGTAACTTACTTATCCCGGGACATATTGCAGGCTCTGCAGGGAACATTGCACCATCTACCTATGTAAAACGCAGTGGTGTTGTGCATTTCGTCCTTTGCAAATGTAGACGGTGACTTGCAACCGGGCCTCGAGGGTCCGTAGGACGTCTAATAAATAAATAAAGATAGAAGCACAACTGACGCTAAGCCGAGGCTTCAGACGTTGGCACGCTCACGAGGCTGGATCATCGAAATGAAATGTCCTGAAAGATAAAGCAAATATCATTACATTTGTACGTGTGGTCTTATAGAATAACGCTTTTTCTTGCGACGAAACATCGTATCTTCCAGTCTCCTTGAATATTCAAAGAAAATAATCCCAACTCACCATTTTGGATGGGCTTTTATACGAGAACAAATGGTGTCAGTGTCCATCTACATCTGCCTCAAATGCAAGAGACCCATTAACAAGGCCCACCTCCATTCAATGCAACAGCCACCACCAATGCCTTCATCCAAGGTACTCCAACCTAGCAACAACCTCGCACCACAATACAAACTGGACATGCTGCCAACCATCTCACACAACAAACATGACCTTTATTCTTACCCCTAACCCCACACAATACATCGGGCAACAGCAAACAAACACAGTTAAACGAGGGAGATCACAGTCTGGGAGGAGGCCTCCTCTTCCTTGTGTACAAGGATATTCATTTCACCAACGCAAGAACTCAAACTAAATCAACACTACCGCTGGGCTAACAGCCACTGAAATAAACAATTAAAATGAGAGCAGCCAGCACAACCGACAATGACATCAACAGCAACACTCTTCCGGTCACTTCATGTCCATCCAGCTTTATATGAGGAGGCTATTTCAATGCCCATAGCCCCGCTTCTTTGATATCCCAAGCGGAAAACCCACGTGGACTAAAAATTGACAATAAACTTCAATAGTTAGCCGCAGTAAACGATCGCGCAAACAACAACACAAACAAACCACAACCTCCCCAGACATAACCCGAAGGCGAACTGGCCATGGTTTATACCTGGAATACATCACACAGACACATACCACAAGGTTACATAAAACAGTTCCATCCCAAACTCCTGCCCAGAAATCAAGCATCTCATCCTCACTTCATAAAAACACACTTCATTCACACAAACAATGATAAAAAAAACCAACAAGCCGGGAGGTGACGATGGTTCGTGGGCATTATTGAGGAAGCCCTACCGAGAAAACCTATCTCTTCCATCAAACTTGACCAAATCAAATCGGATTTTTTATATGTTGTACATATATATGGACATAACGCACAACTTCTAGGAAATGAAATTGCGAGAAAAAAATCGAAAAATAAATAAAAAGTTCAAGTGGGCGTGGATCCGCCCACAAGGGGCGTGGGACGCCCCCTACATACAAAAAGACACAACTAGACCATGATATCTAGCTTGTGTCCAAGTTTCATCAAGATCGCATCAAACGTCACGGAGCTATGCTCTGGAGAGAGTCACAAACAGACAGACACACAGACACAACGAAAATAGTGGTCACTGCTGGCGCCCACGACCCAAAAAAATCTCCAGTCTTAACATCACCCAACTAGAGGGGAGCACTCGGGAGAGTGCAAAACCTCCGCCGCCAATACTGCTGGGTCACTCAAGTGAACCTTATATCTTATTCATTAAATATGATGTCAACAGTGCTGACAGTTATAGTTCTTTTCTCCAACATTTTTTTTTTGGGGGGGGGGGGGGGTTGGAAATCACTTAAAACATATAGAAATGCCAAGAAAAAAATTTTTTCTCCAACATTTTTTTTTGGGGGGGGGGGTGGAAATCACTTAAAACATGTAGAAATGCCAAAAAAAAAATTTCTCTAAATTTTTTTTTGGGGGGGGGGGGACCAAGTCCAAAATTTAATGGCATGATCCTTGGACCATACCTAACCCCCCCACCAAGTTTCGTTGAAATCCGTCAAGGAGTTTTTCCGTAATACTGTTCACAAGCAAACAAACAAACAACAGAAAGGGGTGAAAACAGTAACCTCCATCCATCTTCGATGGCGGAGGTTAACTAGCAACTCATCAAAATAATGGAGTTGGTGTTTGTATGATCATGTGTGTGTATGTGTGTGTATGGTGTGTGTATGTGTGTGTATGTGTGTGTGTGGTGTGTGTGTATGTGTGTGTATGTGTGTGTGTGTGTGTGTGTGTGTGTGTGTGTGTGTGTGTGTGTGTGTGTGTGTGTGTGTGTGTGTGTATGTTGTGTGTATGTGTGTGTGTGTGTGTGTGTGTGTGTATATATATGTGTGTGTGTGTGTGTGTGTGTGTGTGTGTGTGTGTGTGTGTATGTGTGTGTGCCCACTCGATACCCATTGGTTGGACAGCTGGGCGAACTGGACCCTCAATCGTAACCTGAAGAAAGAAAAACAAAGCATACGTTCCGCCATTTTGGGAAACCGAAGACACGTCGGAAGTGTCGTCATCACAATCGCCATGCCCTCCCGATAAGTTTTCTGTTCAGTGTAAAACAACCGAAGCAACTGTTAGAAAGGATCATCAGATATTAAATGGGTGGAGCCAGACGACATGGGCCTCGTGAAGGCGACAGGACATATAGGCCTCAGGCTTCAGGCCTCTGGTGTCAGCCTATGGCCGAGTGCCGAGTATACAATACATCGTGGTTATATATGCACATAAGCAGTACGCATGTTTTTTTGTACGTAACTAGTGTTATTTTTTATTTTCAGGAGCGATCGGGGCAGCAGTCTGTTTCTTATACGCCGCCCAAATAAACGGATGCGTCGGAAGAACGCGTTACCAGCTTGGAACACGATCGCCCGTATGGCGGGTACTCTGCTAGTACAAATAGTCTTTAAAGACTTGAAAACTAAATCCAAACAAACTTTGGCAAACAATTTAAAACATCAATACATCGAGCACAACTGCAACTACAACCACAACCACAACCCCAAATGATGAAGCACAAACACATATACAGGTGACACCATTCCGACGAACAAGGAACAAGCTGACCTCATCATGAAATATTACTCACACATAACCTACACAACCACCTGCAGAGACAACAGATACATACTCGAACAGGAACGGCACTCGACAGAGTACATACCTCCGCCAGGCTGAACGGTTTACGTTCTGTAGAGGCTCGATCTCGTCACCTAACCAACTCATCCACCAAGTTTTGTTACAACTCGTCCACAATGTTTCCAAATATCATGCGACACTGCACATCATTTTTTGGTCCCATCTCTCAACGGTGAAGAATCACTTCCCGTCCACAACTTTTTGAGATATCCGACTCACAGACAAGCAGAGAAACGGCCAAACAGACTGGGGCGAAAACAAAACCTCCACCCACCTCCGGTGGTGGAGGGAACAATCATGCAAAATTAAAGTGAACGGTGATAATATCCTTGTAATTCATGTCACAGGACACTATCACTCCCATTCTCAAACCGAACAACAATCCCAATGACTCTGACCGAACAACAGAGTAATGATATTGGGTGATGAGAGGGAAAAGTCCTGGAGCGGCCCATTCACTCTCATATTCCTCAAGCGCACCACCAAGGGTTCCGACCTCTCCACTCCACGACGACTTATCTCACCCCATTTTTATTATTATTCATATGCAGCCTGTGGTTGCTTGGCTGCATCATTTTCTGGAAGTGTGGTTGTGCCGCTGATGTCATGCCCCGTCACCAGTAAGCTGGTACTCATTTTGCCGACCTCAGAAGGACGACAGGGTGAGTCAACCCATCAGGTGCTAATCAACGGTCCAGGGGCTCGAACTTTTTTTTTTTGGTCCCATCTCTTAACCTTTAGATCTTAAGCCAGTCACCTTAACCGTTAAGCCAACACCAGGCTTTCAACCACCATAATGTAGCTCATCTTAGATGGATTTAACCACCACAAACACACCTTACTACCATAAACATTAACAAAGCTTTCATCACTGCTGTCTGCTAAGTGTCTCCCACTGCTGTCTCCCCCCACCCCTCCCATATCTATTACTACTGTCACAAGACTGCCCCTTGCATTATATAATCCCCAATTCCATTATACTTCCCCATCCCCAACACCTTACATTTCTTTCCGTTAAATTGCGTCTGCCAATCTTTCAACCAATCTCTGAAAGTATCCACTTTCCTGAATTTGGAAAACGGATTTTGGAAAACTTTAGTTTGAAAACTTTAGTCTGAATCCGTCCACAACTTTTTGAGATTTGGAAAACTCTCCACCCCACTGCCAATATAACTGAAATAAATGATGAATAATAAACTAGAAGGGCACTCGGTAGAGCGCATACCTCGACCACGCAATGCCTGATCCGCGAGAACATATCGGGCCCCAAGACATTTTTTGAAATATCATGCTATACTGGACTATATCGTTTTTGGCACGATCTCTCAATGGAGAAGAATCACTTTAAAAAAAAAAAATAATTAATAATTCTCCTATCCAGATCCAGATTCAGATCTTCACCAAAATCGAATCAATTTGTCCTCGTCACACACCCAACATGTCCACCAACTTTAGTCTGAATCCGTCGACAACTTTTTGAGATATCCTGCATACAGACAGACAGACAGACAGACAAACAAATACAGAGAGGGGTGAAAACATAACTTCCTTCACTTTTGGTGGCGGAGGTAAAAACCCCCATTGTACTAGTACCATTTTGTTGTGTAGGGGATGGGGGGTTGGGGCGTGAGGGGGAGAGGATGCCAGAAAACCGCATGCTAACAAACGAACTTCATCTTCTGGCCTTGGCTGCCATATACCACAGCAGCATTACATTCTTGATGTTGCTCCAAAGAGAAATAGATCAGTTTAAGGGCCTCTAGTGATGAACTTCTGCCTTCAATCCTCCCATCAGCCTTGAGCCCAAAATAAAAAAGGATTCTTCTCACACAAACATCAGGTTTTCTGGGTAGGTTGCCTACCCCAAAACCGTCTACTCCAATAATGTTGTTTTATCCATTCTGTTCACATCTCCACCACACAGCAAATGCCTGGTCGATGACGACACATCAGAACACATTGATGGTCTCACTCCTAATGCTGCAGCCGTTCTATACCTTGGTAGACAATGAGGATTCACCCACATCATCATTCACCACAGATATTTTTTGTCCCTCCCACTCCTGGCCCCTCTTGTCTCATGGCCCCCCTTGCTGTGCGTCGTGTGTTAGCTCTCACACGAGCCTCGACATGGTATCCAAAAAAAAAAAAAAAATCTGTTAAAACAGCAGCTGGCATTGTTGAAGCAGATTGCTTTGTGCTTACAGAATTCGTGCCGCAGCCTGGAGCATGTTGGAGAAATGCCAATGAGCAGCAACTGTCCCTCAAGGTGCATGTTGGCCAGATGGAAAGTGAGTGGTTGAGGGGAGGGAGGGATGTGGGATGTGGGATGTGGGATGTGGGATGTGGGATGGCATGGCAGGAGCTGCACTTTACCAAGACATTGCAGCGTTTGAAAGTGAAGCTGCACACTGAAATTGCAAAAGTAATACTTGCTGGATCGACAGGCTCCCGAAGTCCACTGGATTTTAAAAGTTTCGTCCATCCTTTATTTATTTATTTTTTTACATAGAGAGTGATCGAAGGTTGATGGAGGGGGTTTTGTACATATTCACATGCAGACAAGGACAAAATGAGATATTCATGTACTTCGACATGAAATACAAGGGCAATGAACAAACACAACGCAGTATTTGGGATTTGAAACCGGGAGTCCAACATCATGAGCAACATGCTTCGACAGGAAGGCCAAAACAAGCCAAATGCTATCTTACCAAAAACAGGTCGTGAAAAAACACAAGGAAACATGATTACACTCCATCGATACATTTCACTGATTTCACGTGCGACACATTTGGAAACGTATCCAAAATCGAAGACCTCTTCAAACTTTCGCAAGTCACGAATAAATCAGAATACACAATAACCCTCCACCACAGATGATGCAAATGATATGGCTGGCCCAACGTCCTATTTATTTGGGGACAGCGTCTCGGATAGTCTTTTGAAGATGACAACCAAACGAGGGCCACCAGCTTGGAATTCCTGATGGGGCTAAATCTTTCCTTCGCCATACTCAGCTTGAAAGCGTGTGCAAGACCTTCATCAAAAAGTGGCTACCCCTACCATGGACTGGGGCTGCTGCTTCCAACCCCCCACCCGCAACTCCCCTTTTGAATCCGGAGAATACAAGGTGCTCCGTGCCATTGGCATCTCATGACGGACGGCTGAATATGCTGACAGCAAACAGGTTGGTCGGCCTAGCAGTTATTTATCGGTTCTCTTCCAGTCTTATTCCTCTCCTGCCCCATCACCTCTGCCCAACTCTTGCCCCTCTCGGTCACACAAGGTCTACCAGCAGCCCTTTCCTTGTTATCCTCCGCAAGTTTAAAAACTTGACCATCACATCCACTCACTCATTCTCCTCCTCCTCTTCTTTCGCCTGTCTTATCTCAAGATCTTCCCTCCTGGATTTAAAATGTGCTACCCACTGCCACCTCTTGGTCTTTCCCATTGATACCTCTCAACCTTAAGACACCAACTGAGAACATGTTGCCACCATTCACCTGCATGTCCTCCCATCGTGTGTGTGTGTGTGTGATGCGTCTGTATGTTCTCGTCTTATCATTTTCCCTTCGTCTCGTATCGTTTTGATTGACCCTTTGCCACTTGTTATTGCTCTCTTAAATGAGCCTCAATTACGATGTAAAAATGAAATAAATAAAAAAACATAACTATGCAGGTAACAAATCTCATTTGAGTCTCTCTCAGCAACCGCTCGTTGGACACAAAGTCTGACCAGCGATAGCCAAGGATTCTCCAAAGAGACCTGGAGTTAAGTTAACGAGTTAAATCTCCATCTCAGATCCTCGGTCATATTCCAAGTCTCAGAACTGTAGAGCAAGACTGGAAGCACCAAGGATTTCAAGAATCGGACTTTCATCCTCCCACATAGGTACCGAGAGCGCCACACCCCATGGTCCAGTGAATCCATGACTCACCAGGCCCGACACAGACGTACAATGGCCTGCAAAAGTATTCACCCCCTTCCAAAGTTTTCACATTTTGATGCCACCTGAGTATATTTTATGATGCTTTCAAACCAAAGTTAATATATCGAATCTTCACAAAGTACTCCAACATGATACAGCTAAAAAAATACAGATAAATGTGAATAAGTTAGATTAACAGAGAAAACCTTCCAAAAATGACTCATTAACAGAGAAAATTAAGTATTGAACCCGTTTACCTGATTAACCCTAAATCACTTCAGGAGCAAATTATTTATTTCAAAGGTTATAAGATAAGTGTAATCGGTTTCATCTGTGCGTAATCAGTGGTTTAACCAAAACATTAAGCTCCCTCACTTATATAAGGAGTTTTAAGGTGAAACTCACTTGGTCAACGAACAAGAGAAACATGAAGACCAAGGAGCTTTCCAAAGAAGTCAGACATAAAGTGGTGGAGAATCACCATTCAGGAGAGGGTTATAAGATGATTTTAAAGTCATTCATTATCTCTGAGTACAATGACATCCATCATGAAGATGTGGAAGACGTATCATACCACTTCCGACTCTACCCAGATCAGGTCACCCATCCAAACCCAGCAGCCACACAAGCAGGAAACTGGTTTTGGATGTCACTGTAAATCCAACAATGACAATAAAAGATCTGCAAGGCTCGATGTCTGAGATGAGGGTCAGTCTTCATCAATCAACAATATCCCATTCCCTTCACAAAGGTGGTCTCCATGGACACGTGGCAAGAAAAAAGCCATTACTGAAAAAGACGCATATAAAAGCTCGTAACGGGTTTGCAGAAAAGCACATTAATGATAGTGCAGACATGTGGAGAAAAGTTTTGTGGTCAGACGAGCCAAAAATTGATCCTTTTGGTCTAGATTCAAAGCATTATGTCTGGCGCAAGTCAAACACTGCACATCACCCGATCAACACCATCCATACTGCCAAGTATGGTGGTGACAGCATCATGTTATGGGGTTGCCTTTCATCAGCAGGGACTGGCAAACTTGTCAGGATAGAAGGGACAATGGACGGTACAAAATACAGGAGAATCCTTGATGAAAACCTGCTTGAGTCAGCCATGAATCTGAAACTGGGTAGGAGATTCACATTTCAGCAGGACAACGATCCGAAGCATAAAGCTAAAGCCACACTGGAGTGGCTGAATAAGAAGAAAATAAATGTTCTTGAGTGTCCCGGTCAAAGTCCTGACTTGAACCCAATTGAACATTTATGATGAGACCTGAAGATTGCAGTCCATCGACGATCCCCATCAAACTTAGCAGAACTAGAGGAATTTTCACGTGAAGAATGGACAAAGATTTCATCATCTCACTGTGTAAAGCTGGTAGAGATCAACCCAAACAGACTCGTAGCAGTCATTGTTGTAAAACGTGTTTCTACCAAGTACTGACCTTAATGGGACGAATACTTTTACACCCAGTGAATTTTGATTTGTACATGTTTTTTACAGGTATTCCTGACATGCAACCTCCTTCAACTATAACGGTGTTTAGTCTGATCTCTTCAGTTATGAATAAAAAAGTTCATTTGGAAAAATTGTTGATCCGTAATTCGTAATTCATCTAAATGTGGCATTATTGGTCAGGGTTGAATACTTTTCAGGCCTCTATATAATCGACCTCTGGCTCACAACCAGCAGACATGAATATCAATGCCAAGGTAAGTGAATCTCTCTGTGACCTCAACATCCTCACCACAAACAGGTACAGACAGGATAGCAGCATCCAAGATGTCATTGACAGCCTAGATCTCAGTGTTGACCCAGGAAACCCGTAATCCCAGGGGCTCCTACTCCTCATTCAGTGCCTGAAGGGCCCCCATAAGGATGTGCAGCATTTCTGCAAAGATGACTGCATCATCTGCGAAATTAAGGTTCCTGACATTCCCAAACGATGCATCGCAGCTTGATCTGACATCCTCCCCATAATCCAGTCCATACAAGTGCTGAAAAGTGTGGGGGCCAGTACACATCCCTTGTGATGTCACCAAGTTTGAATGTAAAATGTATATTCATGTTCCACTCATTTCTTGCCTCATGCATATTTATACTCCGCTCATGTGCGGCATCATCTCCGCTGTGGGCGGGCGTGAGCAACTTTTCCTGGTCTGGTGGGACGTGTGGTTTTGTGAAAAAGGAACGTTCTTTTTACTGACGCATTTTTAGTGTTTTTAAAACAAAGAAGTGATTTAAAACTCGGCAAGTGTTGGTTAAACTGCCTGGAGCATTCGTTTTCAAAAAATCTGGACACGAAGGCCACTACAGGATACCCCTGATGAACTCCAGTAACACCTGGAAATAAGTCAGACATTGTATCACCACATCTCACAGCACTCAGTACCAGAGTAGAGTTCAGACATCAGATTGATCACAGTTTTGGTGGCACCTCACGAAGACCAAGAATCCTCCAGAGGGCATCCCGATTCACTGAATCAAACACTTTACAGAGATCACAATAGGCTGCAAGCAGCCCCTGCCGAAACTCTCGTCTGCGTTCGGTGCGGACCCGAAGGGCAAGGATACGGTCAATCGTTGACCTCTTTGGTGTAAAGCCTGACTGCTCTGGGGTGCTGGTGCTCAAGCAGATGGTGGCGAACCCTATCAAGAATTATCTGAGCAAAGACCTTGTCCAGCACTGAGAGCAGCATCACCCCTCGGTAGCTGCAGTCCTGGCGATCACCCTTCCCTTTCCAAAAAAGGACAAGAAGGCTCCTCTTCCAATCAGTTGGGATGATGCCTGTCCTATTTAGCGATATTGGTCTACAATGCCTTGAAGAGATGGCAATGAGCAGGTAAAAATATCTATCAATGGCTGAACAAAGCAAAAGTCCCAATTGTCACATTTTTCAGAAGGTGTGTGTACTGTATCCTGTAGTGCACAGCAATATTATATATATATATATATACACATACACATAGACATATACACAAACAGTATGTATGTATGTATGCATGTATGTACGTGTGTGTAAGTAATCCGTGACTGAGCTGAAATGCATGTTGAGAGAACATTTGATATTTCTGGTGCATCATCAAGCAAGTTCATGAATATTTTCAGACGTTGTTCCCAAAAGTATCGTTTCACATCGGGTAACCCAAGGTTTTGACATGAAACTCAAGTTCTGCTCACAAATTTCAGGAAGATCACCACCATCTGCACTGTGCAGCCTTGATCAGGCACAGTTCAAGGCAATTTCATTTGTGAGTGACGACTCACTCACTGTCAGCCTTCAACCTCACACCCACCATGTAGCAGTTTCTTCCGTATCCCTGTCCCACCATTATTACCATGGCTGTTGTTCTGCACAATCAGCTCCAGTTCCTCCACCCATACTCGATCCACTTGACTGGCTTCAGCTCCCAATCTTTATTTGCGTCTTCGTATAAATGCAGAACCAACAAAAAGTGCATCCTCTTTCTTTCCTCGCGCCGCAAAACTCTCGAATTGACTGTCTTTCTGCTTTACCAACAACCAGCAAACCTCAGCATTTCGAGGCCCAGATCAACAAACTCTCCTCGATGTCGCCTTTCTTGTCTTGTTCCTTTGTTACAGCTCATCCTGAACGACTAGGGATGTTTTCCAAATATAAATGGGAAGGATTTGCAAATGTTTTTGAGATCGTTCACAGAGAAATAAAATTTTAAAAGTTCTCAAATGGGTGCAAAGTATCGTGACATTTCATAGATAAGATGCAGTCGACTGCAGCATCCATAAAATGGACCTCACATTCACTTTTTTGTTTTCATTGCAAAAATTGGTAAATTTTCTGACGTCATAATTCACCGAGAAAAGACGAAGTTCCTCAACAATATTTCAATATTAAACATCCCAGCACATACCATAGGTTCCAGGCACAAAGGGTTTCCCTTATCCGACAACAATCTAAGGCTCACTGCAGAGCTTGCGCATATATCACAGGCAGTACAAAGACAATGGGAGACATCGTTGTACTTCTCGGTAGACAGACAATGGACAAACAATTTGGCACATGGGATTTGAACCTGGTGAACAAGCGGCACGAGCCAGAGGCTCAGATGGGAACCCCGACAGGCTAACCCTTCAGACGTAAGAGCATCCCCTCCGTTGTCGGGACCACGTGATGTCTCGGTGTCTCACTGACTTCAATGTGAGTGCGTTCGTTGTCTTTCACTCTCTGCTACCTATCACTCTTCCATGAGCCCAGCCAAAAAACAAAATTGCAAATAAAACAAAAATTTTGAATAAAGGGGAAAGCTAAAACGTGCGATTTGAAAGAGAGACCAATGTTAAACTCATACAGTCGAGCGATGGAAACATTTGTTTGGAACTTGATTAACCACGGTGAGACACCTTCAGTAACAAACCTCACAAACCCTTATCACCAATGCTCCAGCTAGGTGGTCAGTAAATTCTACTGTACTGTATATGAAATCAGCATATGGTTGGATGAGACAAAGAAACAGGAAACAAAGCTGAGGCAAGTTTGTAATAACATTTATAAACAAGCTCGGGCAAAGCTGTGAAACACAGCTTCGAATCCATTCGATGCTTCCTGCCTGGGTCGGCATACCTGCCTTATATACTAGACTGGTAACTGTAAAGGTGCCACTGTAATAAAAATATATTTATATATATATATATATTTTTGTTTTTTTTATAAACAAATTTTGTTACAACAAGACTTTGTGGCCAATCCCATTTTACCTGATATTTTAAAACGATGAACGATGTGATGAATGGGGAAATGTAAAATTTGTTCAAGCTCACAAAATCCGTCAAGTCGTAATGGAGAAACCTAATCAAACTCTCTGTACAAGGTGAAAATATTTGTTTTGCCTTTTTGGGCAGCAATGCCACACCTGTAGGCTGCAGACCACACTCGTGTGCCTTGAACACAAGGGGGAGCCCCTCTTTGTATGTGGGTGGGTGGATGGACACAGTGACTTTCATACGATGGCAAGTCCACTGAACATTATAATAACGAGACGACAACATGGCTACAGCTGTGGAAGCAAAGCTAAAGGTTACCGCAGAAGCTTTAAACTGCAAGGATAGAATCAATCGGAGAAGCCAGAAGAGTCAGAGAATGCAATTACTATCAAATATGTTGATAAAGAAGCATCGGATTAATTAATTAATTAATCGCAGCTTTTACAAGAAATTAAATAAATAGATAAACTACACATTTCACATAAGTACATTTCCAATAACAATAAAGCAAGGGGCCTTCCCTCTTCCAATTAACTTAGCAGCTCTTGATAACCTCAAACTGTACAGTGATTTCTGTGCCCCCGGTGTTGTACATAAGCAAGGAAAACTGCAATAAGTAATGTGGAATTTCCAAGGAGGATCTGTGATGTGGAAGTGCTGGACCAAACAGCATTTTGACATTGCATTTTCATTGTATAACTAACACTGTGACGTTAAATGCAGGTAAAACTAGAAGGGTTAGGGTTAGGGTTAGTCGAGCCTAACAGCTTGGTAGAGCGCATACCTCCACCACGTAATGCCTGATCCATGAGAACATATTGGGCCCAATACACTTTTTGAAATATCACGCTATACAGTACTATATCATATTTGGCTCTATCTCTCAATGGTGAAGAATCACTTAAAAAATAAATAATTCTCGTATCCAGATCCGAATTCAGATCCTCACCAAAATTGAATCAATTCTTCCTTGCGATACACACGTGTCCACCAAGATTCATCCAAATCCGTCCACAAATTTTTGAGATATCATGCTATATATCATTTTAGCCCTCTCTCTCAATGGTGAAGAATCACTTAAAAAATTTGAGTAGTTGGATCTTCACCAAAATCTAATCAGTTCATCAGTCACACACTTAACCTGTCCACAAAATTTTATCCGGATCCATTCACAACTTTTTGAGATATCCTGCACACAA
>CM068959.1:31413528-31435625 GCA_035128595.1 Eptatretus atami | reverse complement strand
TTTGGCAAACAGCCAGGTGAGCCACATGACCATTGGGTCACTGATGCAGTGCCCTGTATAGGTAAGAGCAGGAATTTTGAATTTGTTCAGAGTGCTGGCGATAGCTCGTCTACTCTTCACAAAGGACATCATGGCATCTTTGACGTCCACCAATTAATGTCCACCATCATCAATATATTTTTGTAAGACTTCTTTCTATTGGCCTCCAAAGGCAATCAACGCTCATAGTGATTTTCTTTTTTAACTGAAGTTTTTGTTATTCACTTATATCACTGCACAGTGGACTAACCAGCTGTTAATTGTAAAACTCCCTGCAAACAAAGTTGCTCACTTCCTTCCAAGGACTTTTTTTGGGGGGGGGGGGGGGAAGGTGAAGAGGTGCTTCTCCAATTTCCACGAATGCTTCCCCATGTAGTATCCTGCTCCACAACAATTAACCACTCGTTCTCAAGGCCTTCACACATTTAATAACAGATGTATAAATAATAATGCAAGATTGAAAAACAAGGATTAATTGTAAATTAATCCTTAAAGCAAGACGTGCCCATGTGGTTGGCATGTTGTCCTCTGCATATTTCTTTACAAGCTGAAACATGCCAACCTGCGAGTTTGCAAGTGAGAAGCTCCTTCCCTTACTCCCCACCCGCCCCCCAACCACCCTTCTCCAGTAGAACACACTTGTTTAACTGGAATATACAGTTGCAGAGTTGGAGGGTGTGGTGCATGACTTCCACATCCCATTCACACCATAAAGTAACCTTGAGCTGCAAGCTCTGATTCTACTGTTGGCAATCAACCCCTAAAAGAAAATAAAAAATAAACAACGTAATATTAAATGAACTAAATCCAAAAAAGGCCACTCTCCATTATTAAATAGCATGAGCAATCGGATTTTTGTTGCTGTGACTAATATTGTAAGCATGAGAGACACAGCACATCGCTCGACGCGGGGTCGACCAACGAATTGCCAGTTACAATACCCGGCGTTAAAAGGCTCCGCGATGTATAAAAGTGCGTGCACGTGAAAAGCTCACAGAATCTCTTACTTCGATGCTTCCACACAAGGCATTTTGACACACTCTACTTCAACAAACTATCTGGCACCAGAAGCCGACAGAAGGGTTTGTGCCTTGTGGTGGTGGTAAATAATACAAGGAGGAAGTTTACCACGAATAAACCAGCAGGTTCAAATTTGTGGCGGTGTGCATGCAAGATGCGATACAGATAGACAAAAGTTACGTCAATTTTGGTCAAACCATTGCTCAACGTCATGTAATGCCAGTTACCAAACTGCCTTTTCACACGAGACCTGGTACTTGCTCCTTCAAAGCCAAATCAATGATCAGTTTGGAACTGTACTGGCAGACACAATGAAATGTACAGCAACCTAACAGTTCCAAAAAAGAAAACACTCCTCCACCTTCAAAATAAATTTATGTGAACATATTTAAGGAATAAATGGCAACTAAAAAAACAAAATCCCATCAACTTTGTTAATGGGTCAATAAACAGATCTCGACCCATTGGTCAAAATATAGATGGATCGGGCTGGCATGATAGCCTCGAGGTGTGTGCCCTCTCTTTAGAGCCGTCTCACGTGGGTTTGAATCTCGGCCCAGCTAAAAAAAACTGCCATCCTGGTGTTTCCCGTGCAGGGCAAGGCATCAACGTGTGCACTGCCCATCGCAAGGACGTCAAGTTGGAGGACTTTTCTGCCAGCGCACGGTCGTTTGTAGATGCTCAAGATCTCACTCATGGTGTCGTTCGTAAATAGCAAGAGCTGTTATCTTCGATACCCCTGAACAAATTACAAATTCCTGCCTCAACTGTGGGTAGCAAATCCTCTGGTATTCTTGGATATCCTGTGATACTAGGTTACAGTGCTTTACTATCTCAGAGCAGGGTCACTGTTTTTGGGTAGCAGCTCCTCGCACTGGAAACAATTCCATGTTCCCGGGGAGGGGGGAGAAGCTGTGATTTGTTCACTCCAATAACTCAAAACATTGATAAGAAACCTCATAGCTCAGATCCTGCTCAATTGGGGGAGACTTCCCTATTAAAGGAAACAAAGGAACAAAAACAGAACAAATACAAGAGATGATAAAAGACATTTTGATGCAAAAATTTGTTTCAGAGTATGCAATTAAAAACCATGTACGTTTTACTCTACCCTTTATCCCCAATAGGCGTGGGACATGCTCCAGAGTTCAAAGGCAAGAATGCCGACGGTGGTTTGAGTGGAGTATTTGACCAGGATACGTCGAATGCATAAGGCATAACAGACAGTACAGTACAGGTAAAGCCCAGGTAACGATGCCAGATCTCTGCAGTCTTACCGACAAGCCATTCGATCAGCATCGTTTAGTGGCATAAAAAAAATAATAATAAACAAACAAACAAATAAATATTAAAAGCGTGCATAGTCTCATCTCGCGTGCTCATTCGGAACAAAAACACAATCATTAACTGAACACGCTGTTATTATGGCCTACATATACACGCATATCATTGATGCACCCCATTATGTCACATACATTTACATTATCCACAGCTTTATTGATGACTAGCCAGGCTACCCGGTGACCACAGGTGAACAAGGACAAATGTGTCCAAGAGCCGCGTCCTAAAGGTTTTGTCGGCTAAAAAAGAAAATAATTTTAAAAAACAACAACAACAACTTCCGATATTTGTCAGTGCCTTGATTAAGCCAATAGCGAGACCCGTCATAGTGTATTTACGTATTTACGAATATTGACGAAATTGCAATATATTAAATGGAATAATCTTTAAATAGTAACGTGAACTTTTCGAAACTTTAAAGCAAATGTCCGAATATATTTTAAAGTTCATGATAGACGCTCTCAAAAGGCACCGTCAATGGAGAGATGTGTACAGGTGTTTAGTATTTAAGGAGATCCGGATCCTGTATATAAAAAAGCCGAGTTCTAAAGGTTTTGTCTTCACAGGAAGAAGAAAGAACAACAAGAAGACAAGAAGAATAAGAACAGACAACAACGCCGAGCTCCCTTAGAGCCACGTCTCGCCTTGCGAGAGGCGGCTAAAAAGACCATTAACAAATATGTCAAATAACTTTTCCCAGGTTTAGGAGTTGATTAAATAAGTAAAAACAAGCATCGCGAAAATGAAAAGTCTGACAAATAGCAAAAATATGAAGAAGAGCAGGGGACTCGTGGAAAATCCACACAATGTAGAAATGTGACTTCAAGTCCTCAACCTCCACCTGACAACCAGAAGGTGGCAATTCAGTCCCCACCCTAAGCCTTCAATCCCCTTCCACACAACTCACCCCCACAGAAAGTCTTCACCCAACCTGTGCCCGCAAAGCCTCTCCCCTTCCCAACACTAAGGCATCAATCCCTTTATGAAGAATAGCAAAGACCCAGGGAACATCCATGCAATGTTAAATGTAACTTCAAGTCCTCAACTCTCCCCCCCCCTCACTCACAAACCCCAAGTCATTAACTCCTCTCCCAGCCACCCCCCACCTGCCAATCCTCAAGGCCTCAACCCAAAGGCATCAATTCCCAGCCCACCGCCACTCAACAACCTCCCCCCTTCCCACAAACGGTCCTCACCCCTCCCACAAAGCCTCAACCGCCCCTCATCTGTCCCATCTATGCTCGCCCCCATCTCCCTCCGACCACAACTCTGTCCTCTGCTCCTCACCCTCCCCTCTCCCCCCCTCTCATAAACACAAACGGGCATTCCCACATCGAAACAGCAGAATATTTTTAAACACTTTTCCCTCCCAATCATGCTGACAGGAAAGAGTTGGGGTTGGACAGCAAAGATGGGAGATGAGGGTGGGGGTTGAGGTTTTGGGGGGGGGTGGACTGTGGGATGACAGTAATGATTTCACAGAAAGTCACGTCACAGAAACCGCGATCGAAACAGTCACGGCCCGTCACGGTCACCTCAACTCGAAATCACGCGAGACACGCGGAAACCCCGTGGGATTTGAATCGCCAAGTGACCATGAGCCCCGTCACCAATTATCTTCTTCCTGATGCACACATTCACACTTATTAAAAGTAAATCATGACAATTTGACGAGGATCCGTTCAGCCATCTCTGAGAAAAGCTGGAATACCACTTCACCGGTGACCTCATCGTTATTACCCGATACACCCCATGGGGAGTTGAAGACATATGTAAAGCTCCAATTTTTTGGGGTTGAGCAGTTTCAGAGAAAATGATGACCAAATTTTTCCCATCAATTCAACATGGCCACCATACCATGTGACCTATGACAGAGTTATCGATAAAATATTATTTATGGGGAGTCCCTCCCATGTTTAATGTTTCACATCACTCAGAGAAGCGGTTGCTGAGAAAAAAAACAAATTTTCATTGAAAATATTTAGACATGGACACACAGACGGACAGACAGACAGACAGACAGACAGACAGACAGACAGACATACGCGTTAATTGATGGGCTCTCAACCCCTTCACGGCAAGACGAACAAACAAAAACAAAACAGGGCAAACAAGCAATACATAAACAAACAAAAACCACGGCACAGTAGGCAATGTGCCTGTCTCAACAAGCCTGCTCGTTGGAAGCATCAGGTTATGATTCAGGGCAGAAACAGAATGAAAGTTAGGGTTGCAAATACAAGAACTGCACCAGGTTGGTGGGTAAACGATGCACGCATTTCATTGCTGCATTTACGGAGCGAATGGATTCGTAGAAAACAGCCCCAGCCACTTAACAACGGGACAACATATACATCAAATGAAAATGACACAGGCATTCGATATTGGGTGGTGCGAGCTAAGTTTCAATAAATCATAATCCAACGACATCAGACAATGCATTCCCATCACACAAACGATTGCAGAAAGCTTTGCTTCGACTCGTTTCATGGACAATTGTGACACTGCGCAGGAAATGGTTACCATGCGGCTGACAGCACATTGCTCAACTAACGGCACAGCTGTGCTCCGACGACCGAAAGACGAGCCAGCTGCTCCCCCGACTCGGGAGCAGTGAATTTCCAAAGGCCAGTGGTACAGGATGGCAAAGAAAGGGCATGTGGCCGCAAAATTGACCCAGGGTGTGTCTGCAATTTTCACGGTGGAAATAAATTTGAGCTGGACCGCGTCGATGGTTTCTACAAGGTTGTCTTCATGGACGTGGAACGCAAATCTTTCTTTCCAAAATAATATGCATCGTACACAAGTTCTGCGTGCCGTTGTACGAATCCGAATGCAATCTTGCTTCGGTGGTGGCATTGCGTACGACGTTTATAATATCGATCACCGTGCGAGACCAATCTTCACATCCTAATCCATCGTCGCAACATCACATCAACGCAAAAAAAAAGTAATTGGGAAACGTGTTATGGTAACAACAAGCGGTTCGAAATAAAAAAAACCAAAAACAATCTCAGAACAATTTCACATGGTTTTGTGGAGAGACAGATGTTCATCAGGGAGATCGAGGAAGCAAATTTTGTAAAATACCTACACCAACCACAAACCAAACAACTTATTTTCCTCTCAACATTTTTCAACACCGAAGTTTAACGTTTAAACACTCGGCGTGTTTCCTTCTCGGTCATTGGGATATTACCCAGTCAAGTCAAATTTGACCACCGATCAACTGCCGTCCAGGAAATCCCTGCACCTGAGAACGCACCCTTCGGATGTGGACGCAAAGCCGGCTGTTCCATGAGAACGTGACTGGCACGAGCAAGAGTAAGCAAATTGGCAAGGTTAACGGGACTGGATAACCAAAAGGCACGAAGAGCCAAGTGACCTCCTCTTGATTGTATCTTCCCTTGTATCAATGCCTTTACATTTTATCCTCTTATCATTCTTCTCATGCATTCTTATATATCCATACTCCCTTTGGTTTATGTTTATTTTGTCATTCTTCCTCTCTGATGCATAAAATATAGTCGGCCCCGAACAATGACAAATATCAAGAGAAATGCAATTCATGTTCGGACACAAAAATGGCGAATCATTTAAGGACAAGGGGGAATAGACCTTGCGTGTTAAGCACATCATGCTCCGGTAATCATCAGAACGACTTCAGGAGCACTCTTTCACAACAATGCCGAAATATGGCAAAGGTCACCTCGTCGGTTCCTTTAATCGAAAACGAAACCAAAAACATTCCTTTTCAAGGAAGTGTTGCATTTTAAACCCCACTACTGGTACAGTATCAGATCTTGATCAAGCACGGTCCTGCTGAACCAGCGTATACACACACCTCAAGGATGGGTGATGGGATTTGATGAGGGGGCCACAGAACAACAATCCAATGATGAACGGGATAAAGGGAAACCATGACAACATCCAGCAAGGCAAACAATAAATAAATAAATAAATAAATAAACTTAGACGCTGCAAACAAAATTGTAAGAAATTGTTCATGAAGCCTACGAAGTTTGGCGACGACGTGCAAAGCCATGAGAGAGGAAGTACGTAATGGTACAGACACTGTCATTTTATTTACCTGGATCAGGGGAGATATTGAGACAAAATAGGAGGAAAAACAAAAACTCAATTGAAAAAAACAACACCAAAAATGCAAAATGACAACTGAAATTGGAGGAAAGGGAAGAGTCTGAAACAACTACTGTGAAGCATTGTCTAATAAATGCCTGGTGTTGGCTTAATGGTTCGGGTCATGGGCTTGGGATCCTCGGATCCTGAGTTCAAATCCCACTAGGCTGTTGAATTAATACCAGGTGGGGTTAACTCAGCCTGTCATCCTTCTGAGGTTGGCAAAATGAGTGCCAGCATGCTGGTATCCTGTGTCGGAGTGGCGACCCGTCCAGGATTGAGCCCAATAACCAAGGAGACTGCTTAGGCAACACCAACGCTCTGCACAGAGTATGGTCCCAATGGATGGATTGGGTAATAAAGGTCCAAAGACAGCTTATTAGCAGCCATAACCAAATTTTCCAAAAATGGTCATCGTTCAGTAGTAGGGGAGGGCGAATGGGGTGGACAAGATGGATACGAAAGTAGACTAAATAAAGGAGGCCAATTTCTGCTTTCCTCCCCCAAATAACAGACTCACAAAAGGTTGGATGAAATAGATGCTACATGCATACAAGGCTAACTCAAGTAAGTACGAGTAAAGCTTCAAAAGTTTCAAGAGAGTCAGCTGGTCACTACAATCTCAGATCATATCCTATCCAAATCCACAATATTGTGCATCTGTTAAGTCCCCCCCCCCACCCCCCTGCCCCTCACCCCCATCCCACATTCACCTCCTTCCAAATTTCCAGTTTTTTCCCTCCCGAGAGTCTACATTCGGATCCATCTTGTCCACCCCATGCATCCTCCCCAACCACTCATTCCTCCCCACTTCCCTCATTTGTCCAAGTCTCCCTCTATTATATCCTACAACTCTGCTGGTGGTGTTTCCCCCTCCTCTCTACTGTACCTGTTTTTTTTCATGTTGCATCCTGATCTGCAGAGTGTTCTAGCTCTGCCCATGAGCTTCGACTCTGTATATAATTAATTAATTAAGGGAGAAAAAAAACAAGAAAAGAAGAAATGAATAAATGAAGAAACAAACAACCGCTGCTGTCTAAGTTGGTAGCCTAAACGTTTGCAGCTGTGGATTACTGAAAATGAAAATGAAAAACCACCCTGCCAGTGGTACTGAGTCACAATTTCCGCTTGTCCCCCCAAATAACAGACTCACAAAAGGCTATATTGAGATGTGTGCACGAAGAGGATGAACTACCACCCGTCTGTTGTTATCGAAGGACCTTAAGTCGGCTAAAGGAGGCCAAGCTGGCTTGCAACATGGGCAGGTTTCACCCGGAGCTCACAAGGGTGAACGTGGACTGACGAAGTACAGTCAGAAAACATAATTGGGCAAAAAATTAAAATAATTAAAAATAATAACAGTCACCAAGGCCCAAAAACATCCTTTAGCAACCCCACTGCAAAGACAATGCCTTGTACGACGAGACATTTCTCTTCTTGGAAATAATTGTTTTGACTCATGATTTATCATGTTACAAACCATTTGTGATGACAAATTACTGTAAGGAAAAAAAAAAAACCCACACAGCTATCTTCAAAAGCTTATCGACAAACTTCCGCCTGAGACTGCAGACGAGGCAAGTCTGAACAGGGAAGCGAGGAGAGCTCGAGAATGAGGAGGTGGCAGTGTGATAGGAATGTCCGTTCTTGCGATTCAGAACTCCCATGCTTGTTATAAATCATACTCTGAGCTTACATCGACCGACGATGCCACACGCTGACAGCAACTGTGCTTGAAGCGAATACATTTGCTGAAAGTGATGCTAAAAAAAACATAAAATGGGATAAAAGATGCACAATCTTTCAATCTTAGGATATGGAATATGGTACAATTTGCATTATAAATCATATAATGCAAGCTGGCATTGATCTCTCAGTTGAAAAATAATAATAATAATAATAATAATAATAATAATAAAAATGGCATTTATGAAAGATGGCAGCAATCTAAGTTATTTATTACGTAACATTACATATAGCAAGGGAAGATGGATACCTTTTGCAGTAAAACCACCAAACAAGAATAATGGGCTGCTGTATCGAAATACAATGACAACTACTACGACTACTTTCAACTAGGCAGAGAAGAAAGTTGATGGTTTACCAATGCTCTTTGTAGTGGCAGCTAGGACAGGCATTTTGACCAAGGTATCAGCAGACAATGGTCTTCTACATGTAAAAGGCACCGCGGCATCTTTAAATGATGCAACAGTAAATGCTAGTAGATGGGACATCGAGGTTAACGTCCCTGGTCGACATCATCGGTGATACAATACCTGGCCCTGCAACGCAAGGTTCAGATCGGGCGGCGATGCGAAGAGAAACACCGCAGCTGAGCCGTTGCCAGCACCGTTCAAATAAGGGTACTTCGAGCACCGTTTCAAACCACGTGATTGATATTTTAATGATGAGAATTTAAAACAGCACGTTCAGTGCCTTTATAATGTACACAAAGCACAGGAGATGGACAAATGAGAGCCCCCCCCCTCCAAACACCACCCTTGTTCTAGATACAGATTAAAGGATTCTTACACTGCATCAAATGGCGCACAATAACATTTCAGCCACAACTTAAAATGCAATGCCCAAAGAAAGTCTACAACCCTTTCCAAATATTCATCTTTTGTTGTCCTCGGCCTGGAATTAAATCGGACATTTCCCACCTTTATTTACACATCGTAACCCACAACTTCCAAGTGAAACACAAATTCCACAAATTTCAGAAAATTAATTTGAAATACAACACGAGAATATCTTGGTTGGATAAGTGTCCACCCCTGTGAGTTAATGCTTGGTGGAAGCATCTTCGACAGCAATTACAGCTGTGAGTCTGTTGGAATTGGTCTCTACCAACTTTGCACACCTTGATTGGGCAACATTTGCCCATTCTTCCATACAAAACTGTTCAAGGTCAGTCAGGTGTTGTGGAGAGTGTTGATGGACAGCAATCTTCAAGTCATGCCACAGATTTTCGATTGGATTTAGGTCAGGCCTCTGACTAGGCCATTCAAGGACATTTATCTTTTTGTTCCTTCGCTTTTTAATGTGGTCAGGAGTTCAGGTGGGCCGAGGAAGGTCTTTGCACGAGAGAGGATTCCCAGTCGGCGACTGGCTTTGGAGGCCAGGTTGGAAATGTGGCTTTCCCAGGAGAGATCATGGCAGATAGTGAGACCCAGAAGCTTGAATGAAAGGACTTCTTCAAGAGGATTGTTGAGAAAGTAGATTGGGAGGGTGGGGTTCCAGATGGTCCTTTCAGAGAGATATAGTAAGAGTGTGAGATTCGTCAGGGTTGAAAGACATGTTCCATGTGTTGGACCAGTTTGTGATTTTATCCAGATCTGCAGAGAGCGAAGAAACTGCTGCTTGCCAATCTGAGGGATGACAGATGACAGGCAGAGGGTGGAGTCATTAGCAAAGAGATGAAGAGGATTTTCCAGAGAGTCGGAGAGATCATTGATGAAAACCAGATAAAGAACAGGGCCCAGACCGTGACCTTGAGGAACTCCAGCCTGGACAGGAAGAGGGGATGAGAGAACTCCATTTAGGGCCACACGCTGGCTGCGACAGGAGAGGAAGTCTGCGAGCCATGAGTGGAGATGGCCTTGGATACCACAGGAAAATGGTATCCAAGTTTTGTGGTGTGATAAAACCACAAAAAAAAAAAGAGTATGTGGTTTCGTCACACCACAAATCTTTTTCCACATGGCTTCAGAATCTCCGGAGTGTTATATTTTTAGCATAGCTCAAAAGGGACTCAAGGTGGGCTTTTTGAGTAATGGCTTCCTTCTTGCCATCCTACCGTACAGGCCAGACTTGTGGAGTGCTTGGGATATTGTTGTCACATGCACACAGTGACCAATCTTTGCCATAAAGCTGCTGTAGCCTTTCAAAGTTGCCATTGGCCTCTTTGTGGCCTCTCTGATCAGTCTCCTCCTTGCTTGGTCATCCAGTTTGGAAGGATGGCCTGATCTAGGCAAGGTCTTGGTGGTACCATATGCCATCCACTTCTTAATGATTGTCTGGACTGTGCTCCAAGGGATATGCAAGAAATTTGAAATATTTTTTCTACCCATCCCCTGATCTGTGTCTTTCCACAACTTTATTCCAGAGGTCTTTTGAAAGCTCCTTGGAGAAACGGTTGTTAAAGAATATGTGTCGGGAATGTGGGAGAAGGGTTGGTAAAGAAAGGGAAGGAAGGAGAAGGTCAGAGAGATGGGGGTCGTAAAATAAAGAAGTTGGGGAGAAGGGGTAAAATAAGAGGAGGGAACATGGTGTTGGGGTGGGAAGGAGAAGCAAAAGGTTTACCACTCTGACATGCAAACGAACCAGAAAAAAAATCTTAAACAAAGGACGTGTCCTATCTACGATTTACTCGGGAACCGAACCCAGCCAACCATTGGAACCATACCATTCAGAGCGTCGGTGCTGCCCCCAACTCTGGAAAAGGCACAATAATCACAGCGTATGGGAGATTTGTTTTTAGAGCGATTTATGTGCAAACTCCTCTGTGAATAAAATGTGTAAATAAATGCTTTCATGTCCGTTGTTCTCCCTCTGCGTTTACTTATTAAATCCGCACATGAAGTCACATGGACTCTGAATGACTTGAGTTGCCCGGATCACAAGTGGCTTCAGTTATTAATCGTCCGTTAAAGAACAGATTGGGTTTCGGACAATTAGTGTCCGCACAGAAATCACCCCGCATCCGGCACGGTAATGCTTAAACCGCCATTTGGGTGCCAGGTGTGAAGGAGGACCAGCACGTCGCCGAGCCGGCTCAGACGTTCCACCGAAGCACGGTGGCGCCTGCCTCTCCCTCCCTGTAGTCCCTCTATTCTCAACCCACAACAATAAATTGTCTATTTGTGTACATATATTATTTCAATACTATTCAGTATCGATTTGTTTAATTGTTATCTCTAATATGTACTTAAGTGAAGGTTAAGTTTAAGTTAGGGTGATCACATTTTTTTTTTCCCCTAGCAACGTATCCCCCCCCCCACCCCCACCCCACAACCCCTATCATTACACCACGAGGCATTTTTACCCATCACTTGGCTGACGGATTTAATCTAAAGACAATATGTGGTGGATTACAAACATTCTGCTCGATTCTCTATTATTTTTCTCTGCTCGACATCTTCCATCTGCTTGGAAGTCAGCTAACATCATCTTCATCAACCATCCTTGCTGACTATATATGGAGCGAGCAAAAATCACTTCCACTTCGCTGAGAAGCTCAGTGTCGGATGATTTGCTTTGAACATCACTTAAAATGAGTGACATGAACCATTTTGAAAATTCAGAATTATTCTCACTCAGATTTCACCATCACTGTAATGCATATTATCAAGTTGGTTAAACTTTCTTTACACAAGATTATGATGATTTTGCAATACAGGCTCCTGCCGTGTATCACGCTATACAATCGCATTATACCATAAATGTTTACACACAGAGAATTTGGGTCTTCCCCCCACCATGAACCCCCTCTCCCAGATATGCTACCCAGACGGAAACCATACTTGGGGTACCCTCAGGCAACCTGCAAAATTTGGTTCGATTTAGTTCAGTAGTTTTTCAGGTTATTTCTCCAAAATAAGCTCAGAGTGGGTCCGGTGTCTGGCCGTCTGTAAACATTTGATTAAAACATCTTCTCACAAACGACCTGACAAATATGGACCAAATTTGGTATAATGCATCAAGACAGCAAGGTTTCATGAGGTTGTGCTCCTCATCCGATGCAGCCCCTATAGAGGGTGTTAAAGGGGCGGGGGGGGGGGGGGGGGGTGTTGCCCCAAGTATTGGTATTTCATTCAAAAACTTCTCAGAAACCATGAGAAAGATCCAGACCAAACTCGCCACGAGGCATCGGGACCATGCCCTAATCTTAAGTTGGGCTCCTCATCGCCATATTTCCCTTGGAAAGGGGGCCACGAGTCCCCTCCCTGAATCCCTCATTTTCACTAAAACATCGTCTCCACAACTACTTGATACGGACCAAATTTGGTACAATGCATCAAGACAGTGAGGTCTCGTGGGGTCGTGTGACACATCCGGATCTGCCCATTTAAAGGGGGTGAAAGGGGTGTTTTGCCCCAATGTTGGTATCATTCGAAAATCTTCTCGGAAACAGACAACCGTATCCAGCCCCAACTGGTCATGCGGCATCGTGATCATGCCCGAAACTTAAGTTGTGCTCCCCTTGGCCTCCCTCCCCGAATCCCTCATATTCATGAAAACATATTTTCCTCACAAACTACATGACCAATATGGACCGCATTTGGTACGATACATCAGAAAAGTAAGGTCTCACGGGGTTGTGCTCTCCATCTGGATTAAGAGGTTGAAAACCCCTACAAGAGGTGGAAAAGGGGGGTTTGCTTCAAAAAATCAGGTGATATATTTTAAAATCTTTTTCAGAAATCGACAAACAGATGCAGACGAAATTCTTCATGAAATATAAGGACCATTCTGTTCACTTAAATTGTGCTCCCCATGACCATACCACTTCAGGAAGGGGAGCCATGACCATCAGTCAGTCTCCCACAGGGCTATTTTTAGTTTTTGTAGTATATATAAATATACAAATTCACTTCTATAGTATCAATTTATATGGGAAAATATATAATGTTTACGGGTTTCGAATGTCGTCGTCGTTTTTAGGAACACGTCCACGACAAATTGAGCACTTGCTTTATTCACATCATTAAAAGTAAATAATGACGGATGTTGTCTTTCACAATCTCGCAAGATTTCCAGAACTCCTCGGACAAATACCTTCACTAAAACAAGTAAATAACTAAATTAATAATGACAAATAACTAAAACGTCACTCAGTAGGGCGCATAACTCCACCAGGCTGCAGTTTCTGTTTTGTTTTTGGTCCCAACTCTCAATGGTGAAGAATCACTTAAAAAAAATTATCGGATCCGGATCCACATTCGTATCTACCAAAAACTGAATCGATTCTTCCTCGTCATGCATCCAACCTGTCCAAGTTTCGTCCAAATCAGTCTATACCTTTTTGAGATATCCTATTCACAGACAGACACAAACAGACAGACAGACAGACAGAGACACAGGGGTGAAAACATAACATTAGGTGGTGGAGGTAATGACATGGGTTCTATGGTCCCAGGTCGAGTCGTTAAGTGAAAATAGTTGGGAACAGACCGCTGCCTCGATCGCTCTAGTAAATAAATTTTAAAAAACCAGGTTTGAAGCAAAAACATGCCCACGGCCAATGTGCATATATCATACATCGTGGTTATACAGCTTGGATATATTTCAATCACACTAACCCATACGCTGATACTAGAGGCCTCAACTTACCGTGTCACAAACCCCGTGTGGCACTTATCGGCTATCAACTCCAACCTTTCAATATTTTATGACCTTTATAACAGTCCCTTATGGTAATTTTACACTGAAGGGAAAACGAATAGGGAGGGCTTGGTGATTGTGAATATGACAGCTCAGATGTCTTTGGCTTCACATATCACCAACATGGTAGCTGTATCATTTTTCAAGGGACAATTGCGGGTGGAGTCTGTGTGATGGGAATGCATCATCTGATTCCATTGAACGGCAATTTTCAAAACTTGGGTCGCACCACCCAATACTGAATGCCTGTGTCATTTTCCTTTGATATATTTTGTCCGGTTGTAAAATGGCTGAAACCGTTTTACATGAATCCATTCCCTCCATAAATACAGCACATGCATCATTTACCCACTAATATAGTGCAGTTTGTGCATTTGCAAAGCTTGCTTTCATTCTGTTTCTGCCCTGAATCATAAAGTAGTGCTTCCAATGAGCAGGTGTGTCGTGACAGGCGCATTGCCTACTGTGCCGTGGTGTTTGGTTATTTATTGCCTGTTTGCCGTGTTTTTTGTTAGTCTTGCCCTGAAGGAGTTGAGAGCCAATAATAATGCCCGCCTGCCTGCGTATATATTTTTTCAGTTAAAAAAATTTTTTCTCTGCAACCGCTTGTCTGATCGATACAAAACTTTAAACATAGGAGGGACTCCCCACGTGTAATATTATATTGATAACTCTGATGTAATAGGTCACATGGTATGGCAGCCAAGCTGGATTAAAGGAAAAAAAATTTGGATATCTTCTACGAAACCGTTAGACAACAAAAATTTAAACTTGGCAAATGAAAATCCTGTTTATCTCTTTGCTGATGACTCCACCCTCTGCCGTACCATATTGTTGTGGAGTCGGGTGTCGGCGGCGAGCACGACCGCTAGTTGGAGCAGTAGAGTCGGCTTCACCGAACACCCGGAATCTAGATCGTGCTTCTCGGAGAACTCTGAAAGGTCCCTTACAGGACTGTGGTCGCCAATATTTCGACGGCGTGAGGTAGGGTCCACTTGTCTAACTCCAATTTACTTAAGTACTCACGCCGTCCAACTACCGGGAAAACCACACCCTCGGCCGACTCTGTCCGATCCGAGTCACGGGTAACAGCTCAGATCCGGCGTAACCGAGCGGAGTTACCAGAGCCGCGCCGCACCGCACCAAATGGAAAATTTGCCGCTTCGCTATTTCCCAACACGCACCATGCTAAGCTAATGAAAGAAGCACAGAAACGAGCTGGTACATTCAACAATAGGGGTATTTATTTACAATAATTGGGGAGGGGAAGCACACAAAGAGCATAGTTATCACGACTATAGCAAGGCAAATAATGTACAAGGAACACAGGCACTTAACAATTCTACTTAGACAAGACAGGCCCGCACACAGACACGCACACCCAAAAGAAAATGGACCTCGAGGTCTTTATTCGGCTCTCCAGCCGAGGAGGATAGTTCGGCTGGGAGTCAGGACGGCTGGCTACTTGGCCGCGAGCATGCGGCTGGTCGTCCACCCCTTCCCGGAGCTCCGGTCCCCAAAGGACGGACCAGGGCAGCCGAATCCAGAGGAGGCGAGACGAGGTGATCTCCCGTGATGGGATGGTCGACTGCTTGTCGTAATGCGCCAGACGAGACCCTCGGATGCGCACGATGCAGTCCACCGCAGACCAGGCAGAAGCGCGCGATGCATTTGGCCAGACCACACAGAAGCGCGCTCGAGCAGACGGGGCGCAATTATTCGTTCTTTTTTCCTTTCATCATCCTTCTCGGGCGCGGTCCACTCATCCGTGGCCTGCTCTCATTGGGCGGGCTCCTCATTGCTCTCATTGGGCGGGCTCTCATTGGGTGTCGTGGCTCCGCCTTCTTGCAAAGGACCGCCCCGGCTCTGGTCTGCTCGTCGCCCATTGGCCGGAAAATGACACATACCCTTATTTGGCACCAGGCCAGAACGAAACGCTTTGTGAGCGCACGAAGAGCGCAGACAATGCCACGAGCAGAGTGTTGTTGTTGGCGCTGTTGATGTAAAAATCCTAGCTATAAAATAATCCGTAGCACACATGTAATTCCCATTAGACAGAAGGGGATGGATTCTAACTGTACAGATACTTATCGACATAACTAACCTTGGGACCTGAATGTTGAGTGCTCATGGCTGCCAGATTCGTAACAATATGTCATCCCTCAGACCGGCAAGCAGTGCAGCTTCTTCGCTCTCTGCAGATCTGAATAAAATCACAAACTGGTCCAACACGTGGAACATGTCTTTCAAACCCTGACAAATCTCACACTCTCACAATGTCTCGCTGAAAGGACCGTTTGGAACACTCCCCACACCCCATCTACTTTCTCAACAATCCTCTGGAAGAAGTCCTTTCATTCAATCTTCTGGGTCTCACTATCTGCCATGATCTTTCCTGGGAAAGCCACATTTCCAACCTCGCCTCAAAGCCAGTCGCCGACAGGACATCCTCAGGTTGTGCAAAGTCCTTCCTGGGCCCACCTGAGCTCCTGCCCACAGGCTGATGGAGGACTGCTCTCCCCTCTGGGCTGGTGCTCCTGCCCCTCACCTTCTCGGCTTCACGCTGTGGAAACCAAGGTATTTAGATCATTGATATCTCCCACGGTGAGGCTGATCTTTGGGTCTCTCACTCTCTCACCGCAGGCAGGTCGCTGGTCTTTCTCTCTTCTTCCGTCTCCTCTCCAGCCTCGCCCCCCCCCCCCCCACACTGTCTGATTGAATAAATTATGCATAGATCCTGGAGTATGTGCTTCCACCCATGTTGCCCTTTGCTGATGAAGTCTTTCCCTCGGAGTTCCATGCCGATATCACCAGACACCATCGCTCGTGAAACATCAGCAAGTGAGCTGTCTGTACTGAAGCTCCTGCCAAACTCACCTTAAACAATCACCCTTCTTTCAAAGTCATTGAGGTCTCCTCTTGCAGTCATGCTAGCCACAATGATAGACAACAAGGCCTGTGCAGCATTTTTATACATGACCCAAAGCATGCTGGGATGTTAGTTGCTTCTGTAACCCATGGGCCACACCTGTGTGGAAGCCATTTCTTTCAATATACTTGGTGTCCGTCATTTACCCAGGTGTTTACGTTTTTTGTCCAATACCTGAATGCAACATAATAGGGTGCATGGATGATATGGGTATATATGGGCCATAATAGTAGCGTGTTCAGTTAATGATGGCATTTTTGTTCAGAATGAAGATGTGAGGCGAGACCGCACTCTACCAAGTGCAGTTCCAGATTTTTTTGTTTGTTTGTTTGATTTGTTTCTTGAAGGCTCTTGATGTATTTGCACTGAAATGTGAAAGACCAAGACTGATGGACGTCCAGGCACCAAAAGCAGATATTTGCGAGAGGAATCCTGAACACAGTCAGATCATTAGACAAACTTCCTACACAGAGAGAGGGCACAATACAAGAGGAAGGATGGCACTCTCTCTAATGCTGAGTACCAATATACAAGGCCTACTGTACTGGTGGGGGTTTGGGTTGGGGGGGGGGGAGTAGGGATAGGTAAGCAGTGTTCAAACAGGTTATTTGAGGATGTGGGCCCATCCAGATTATTGTGATTCCAAGAATGGTATAATGTCTGCAAAGCTCAAACTTATTAATCCAAATCAAAAGCATATTGAATCAAGTACACATTCTGTAAGGAAGTGACAAATTATTTTTTGTGTACATGATCGAGGCACATGGAAGAGGAAGAGCAGAATGAAGGGAAACAAAATGGAAAGGAGGAAAACACCAACAGCAGAGTAGAAGCGAGAATGAGAGGGAGACGAATACATGGGGGTGAACAGGCTGCACACAACCTGAACGAAACAACACAAAAGCGAAACAGAAAGTGGGGATGAAACAGAACAGGAACAAATCAAATGACAACTAACAAAGAAAATAGGTGAGGGAGAAGGAGAAAAATCACAATAACTTGGAAAAAGGGAGTGCTTGGGAAAGGGGTCATTTTGGGTAGAAGAGGTAATGAGTGGGGAAGGGGGTCACCTGAGGTTATGGTGAACAGCTGTCGTGAAGCCCCTGGAGAGAGGAATGGGAATGAACAGAATGGGGAAGTTGGTTCCACAGGCAAAAGAAAAGAGGAAGACATAAGTGAAGGTGAGCACTGATCGTGAATTTTGGGAGTTTTAGAAGAGGATTACTGGGAGACTGTGTGCGCCCTGCAGAAACCTGGGAGGGACAGAGCCAAGAGAGGACACAGGGTGGAGGACCAAAGAGGAGGTAGTTGAATACAGAGGGGGCACTGACCTTTCTGCTATATAAGAGTAACAGTCCGAGACACTCAGCTTCGTCATGGGAGATCCCAATGATTTTGAAGGCCTTAGCTTGCACGGCATCAAGAAGGGCAAGGTGTGAGGCAGGGACACCGGCCCAAAGGGGAGAGCATTCCTCCATCAAGCTGCAAATGAAGGACTTGTAAGTTGTCAAAAGTTCCGATTTGCCAAGGAAAGACATTGCACGAGGAAGGAAGCCAGATTGTCGGCTGGCTTTCGAAGCAATCTTGGAAATATGGTCTGCCAAAGAAAGATCATGGCTGATGGTGAGGCTCAAATGTTTGAGTGACCTCACCTCTTTAAGTGGTTTGTTTAGGAAGTAGATCGGAGGGTTTGCCAGATGGTTCTTTCGGAGAGACAGTGTGAGTGTGTGGGATTTGTCCAGGTCGAAACATATTCCAGGTGACGGACCAGCTCGTGATTCTATCAAGGCCTACAGAGAGGGAAGAGGCTGCTTCCTGCCCGTCTGGAGGATATGAAATGATACGGCAGAGGGTAGAATCATCAGCAAAGAGATGGGCAGGATTTTCCAGGGAATCAGAAAGATCGGTGATGAACAAGAACAAGTCTGAGCCAAAGACACTGCCTTGGGGCAGTGAAGTATTGACAGGAAGATGAGATGAAAGGATCCAGTTAAGAGCGACACACTGAATACAGGAGTGGAGGAAGTCAGTGATCCATGAGAGGAGGTGGCCTTGGATGACACAAGCAGAGAGTTTGGAGATTAAGGCGATGTGCCAGACTGTATCAAATGCTTGAGATATGTCCAGAAACCAATTGTACCAATTCTTTGACATTCAGGAAGGCTGGCAAGTTTGTTTATGCCAGCATGTTTCTAAATGTGCATAACACACCTCAGGCCTAAACCTAAACAGAAATGTGCCACAGGTAGCATACACAATCGGGAGGGGATGAAAATAAGCTTTGCTTCGTTTCATTTAAATGTCCTTCCCCATTTGTATACTTAATTGGTTTGGTTTTCAATGTCACTCAGAAAGCTGAACACCTGTCCAGAAACCAATTCACACTTTTCCAAACAAGCATCGAAATGCACAAAATGGCATTTTTTTCTCAAAACGTACACATTTCGATACCATACTTCTTCATTCCTGTAGCGATCAACTTTGTTAAGTGACAAAAACTGTTGCACTGTTGTAGTCCTTGGCATGGCCCATATACCCTGAAGTACCAACTTTCGTGGATAATGGTTTGAAGCCCGTTTGAGAGACAGACACAAAGAGGCACAGCGAAGGTCATGGAAGAGATGGATGACAGGTGGGCAACTTTGAGACAGCGATGGATTGAAGGGAAGTTCTCGACAAGAGCGAATGGAGAAATGGGTAAGGTTAGGAACAAGCACATTAGCACATATGCAGCCTAAGTTGGAGCAAGTACAGTCAGCACAAGGGAACAGTGGGCCAAGTAGACAAGGGAATGGTAAAACAGACAGGAAAAGATGACCCACAAGGTTTAAGTGGAAATATGTGGGCATACCGATACAGGAGAGGAGTCAAGAAAAGAAAAGAAAAGGGGGGGAAAAAAATGAGTAACACGAGTTGGAAAAAGAGTGGACGTGAGCAGTTGCCCTAGATTTAGGGAGCGTAACAGGGTTTGGATTGCTAGCAGAGTCAAAGTCACCTAGCCAGACTCATGAGGGACAAACAGCTGAAAGGGCAAGCAGGGTATGGTGAGACCACAAATTGGGCGATTATAATAGTGCTGGACCACCAATCTTTCAGGAGTTGGGAGAGGGAGCAGGCCTTACACTTCAACCTCCTGACTTCAGTAACACCAATTATAGCCTCAGTGCTTTGGATTGCACCAAGGGCTTTACAAAAAAGCTGAGAGGTCAGCAATGTAAACTGTCCACAACAGTAATCTGTTTAATCTAACTTATAGATAACTTATTATTCGATATGCTCCATAGATACAATTGGTGAATGCTTTTACTTTTAGCGTCCCAAACAAATCGAACAGAGAGGCTTTTAACACCTCATAAGGTTGAGGCAGAAAGTGAACTTTTCAATAAACCTAAAAGCTGGTCAGTTGACGTTTTTTGGCCACTGGTCCATTTTAACTGTGCCAAACGTTTACCGTATGTACAGCAAATGCTGCAAAAATAATGAGTCACACGACCTGCTGAACCTCATTACATTGACAAAGAGGACAATAAAATGCCTACAAAAGTCATCAAAAGGCAAAAAGTGAACACACGAGACCTTCACACAAAGTTTCACTGTGCACTTTCAAATCAATGACAAGCAGCAAGAAAATGGACACCAAAATGCTGCATCAGAAGCCAGAAACTAGAACAAGGCCCAACTTGTCTTTTTATACTTTTTTTTTTTTTTTTTTACTGTTTTCTAAAGCACATGGAGGAGCTTGTACAAATATCACGTGCAGGACAAAGACAAGCTAGCAGACATCAATGTACTTATTACATCATAACATGGACTACAAAGGCATGAGAAGACATTGGATTTCCCAGTACAATGTGGTACTCAAACCCGAGTTCCTTGCATCATGAGCCAGGGGCTTAGAAGGGAATACCAACAGGCCAATAAAACATTGTGGTAAAGCCACTAATGGTGTGCCAAATGGAAATGTAGGGATTTGCCGCCAACCAGCATCAAAAAAAGTCAAAAAATAATCACCGACTAATAGCTGCACAGGCAAATGCACATCTCACTTGCAAGCTGACAACATACCTTTAAAACGTAAAATTGGAACACACAGCATCTGTGATTTTAATGGAAAAAAGATGCAATTAATTTCAACCAATCACAGATAGTAAAGAAGAATAAAAAATAAAATCAAAGATTTACAGATGCCGTGATCCTACAAATGTGGTTGCACTCCATGGACAGAATATGCAAAAGACCTGAGTCACGTCAACTGATGTGAGCTTCAAGGTCATCAGTTTGTCAAGGGTATCATATCATGACCATGCGCCATATCTGTGCATCCCTTTACCCAAAGGATTCAATATTTTTTTTTAAAAAAAAATGCAATATGATGTGCTGGGAGATGCATCAGCAAGTTCCTCTCTTCCACTGCGAGAACAGAAGATTCCAACATCAAACCTTTCAGAGCAAAATGAAGCATCTTATGCCAAAGTTGATGCACTGTTCAGGTTTACAAACATTATCGCTGTTAGAGTTGGCATGCCCAGTAAAAATTGTCCAGCAATACGAAATATATATAATATTTAATATAACATATACATATATATAAATATATAATCGCCGCAAATTATGTCTCACGTGGAAAAAACACATAATCCACAAAGAACAACCGTCCGTCTGCCACCCAGACGATTGTTCCTGCTAATGCAAACCAACCAGAAGGCACATAGTGCGATTGGCAGGTAAATCAAAATATGTGGAGTGTGACGAGCACTCCCCCGATCTCCAATGGACATAATCCTACACCAAAGCATCACCTCAAACCCAGAGGCTTCGGCCCGGTGACTGTCGAAAAGACAAAGATTACATGGTCAACATCAGTTAAACATCAAACGGAGCCACCGATTTGGATTTTGGACTTATTTGGCCTCATCAGGACGGCATACCGATAAATATCGAACCAATGATGACCACATTTGTCATTTATACGTGCCTTCTGGTTGGTTGGTTTGCATTAGCGGGAACAATCGTTGGTATGCCGTCATGATGAGGGCAAATAAGCCCGAAATCCAGATAGGCGGCTCCGTTTGATGTTCAACTGATGTTGACCATGTAATCTTTATCTGTTTGACAGAGTCGCCGGGCCGAGGCCTCCGGATTGGAGGTGACGCTTTGGGGTAGGACTATGTCCATTGAAGATCAGGGGAGTGCCCGTCACGCTATATATATATATATATATATATATATATATATATATATA
>CM068959.1:31402574-31412462 GCA_035128595.1 Eptatretus atami | reverse complement strand
GCTTTATCGTACAGAAACCGGTGTGGCCTGGTGCAAGTCAAAGCATTGTTGAGCAGGCCGAAACAAAATGGCGGCCTCAGACCCCCAGTGTGGTGACAGCGGGCTGACCGAGATGGTGAGCACCCCATTAATTATCTTCAAAAGGAGCGTTTTAATTAACTCAAACGCCCGGTTTTCATTTCTGCACTTCCTTTGACTTCCCATAATCCGCATGACAAGTTTCAGGCTACTAGGTTTCATGGTTTTGGAATTATGGAGGACACACACACACACAATTATTATATAAAGGTTACTGCAATCACAATTCATTTTAAAAAAACAAAAAAAACAAAGAATGCATTGTGCTACAAAGAATGCAAAGAATGGTTGACTCAGCCACCAATGACAGTCACAAACAATGTTCCTCATCTCTCTTGAAATCATCATGATTGTACAAAACCAGGTTTTCAAGTTAATGCAACTTTGCAAACACTTCATATTTTTTTCCTCCCAAAGTTAATGATAACTGCACAGAATTGTGAAATAATGGACTGTTCTCAGTCAATGAGGGTTCAATTTCCCAGAATACAAGTAGGTTGAAGATGTCGCAGGATGTCGCAGGCTTCGACGAGCACCACTACCCTCAGGCACATAAATAATCTTCAATGATCCCTTGGAAAAATTTTGTCGATGCTTTGTATTCCTCCATCCACTTTTACTTCCTCAAATAAACTCTTCGACTATTCTCTCTTTCTTCACTTTTCTATCTATTCAGTTCTTATATTTAAGGCCTGGCATCGATGAGGACTCAGTCCGTGACTGGAGCCTTTAACATTCAATAAATGAATAAATAAATGAAGGACCAACATCCCATTCAAAGGACGTGATAGCAATTACCGTACTGCCAATAAAAGTGAACAAGGGTGAGCAGCATATTGGAGGAAGTACAAGAAATAATAAACAAATCATCCTTCCAAAACCCCCAGGTTCACACAAGACCTCACAAGTTCGAACAAGTGTGTCAATTAATTATAATTAGAGCAGCTTGGAGCAAAGCATTCGCAAGGAGGGAATGGCAATATCGTTTGCTTCCTCTGTATGACCAGAGGTTCAAGGAAGGGCTGAACTAAACAGGCTGGAAGGTGAACATACCAGATGTTGTGTTGAAAATGATAGATGTGACACACATGGATTCATAGAGTTTGCAAAAGTAATAAAGACTGGTGGGAATGGTGGACTTCATTAAAATGGATTGATCTTCCACCTGAAAGAGGCTAAAACGAGATAGATAGTTTTCTGCAGGGTATTACCATGGACCACCACCCAAAAAGGACAGCGTGTAATGGTCACAAGGATTTGCAAAAGATTATATCAAGACAAATCTTGGAGAAGAGCAGTTTCTGCCTCAAAGGTTCATCAGCAAGACAAACTATTAATTTTTTTATTTTTTTTAAGGTTGAAATAAAGCTTGTGAAGAAAAACCCTGCAGTGTTATCTGGAAAGGAAATGTGGAAAAGTTCCCTTTAGTTTATAGTTTTTGTTGGCACAACAAATTACGAGCACAAAAGGTGTGAAAAGCCACGTTAGTTAGTTAGTTAGTTAGTGGGGGTCAGGCAGGCACGTGGCTACAGGTTTCAGTCTTTCGCAATTGATTCTGCATGATGGTTGTCGGGAATGCTAAAAATAATACTCCCTGGACTATCGGGAAGTTACCCAAAAACGGGAATTTGGTCAGAGTGCCGGGGTTAACTCGGCTGCTCTTTGAGAAACACACAGATCTTTCACATCCACCAACTGATGCTCGCAGACGGTACACCAAGTTTCACGTCCATCCACAGGGATGGTGGTGCACTTTGTGATGCAACACCCTGTCTGTGAAGCACGAATCCGACAGTTTATACTCCGGCCGGGAATCAAATCAAACCCAAGCTAGACAGCTCAAAGCTGAGCATGCTACCTCTATACCATCCCTGTTAAATAGGTAAACTGTACTTAACTTCCAGGAAGTCGATGGTATTAACCTCCATAGCAAGAGTCATCATCGTAAGTTTTTTAAAGTTGTGGGGAAACGACAAATTGGTGTTTTTAGCCCCTTTAAATGTTCTCCCCCATTTCCTGGAAAATTCAGATACACCTTGTACCACCATCCTATCCTCACACACATATACAAAAGAAAGAAAGTTTGCTTATAAAATGCTTTCATATTGCTCACATAGATCATATCAAATCTTCATACCTAAATCAATACTCAAACTCACAATTTCTGCCGATTTGCTGGTGAAATGTTGTTTGGAATTTGCTTTTAACTTGCCCAGATTGAAGAGGTTTGACATAAAGGCTCGAGTGCCTGCTGTGAGTGTGTGTGGTTACGACCCCGGCACTCAGTTTCCACACTTGAGTGACACTCAGCACTTAGAACACAGAGCACAGATGAACCCCATGGGTTGGCATCCATTGGGGAAATTTCTCCTCAATGGACCACAACACACCCATCAACGTCAACATGTTTTGCGCAAGGAATTCTGGGAGGTGGAGAAATGGAGTTTGATCTGCGATGTTGATTTCCGGATGCTTTTTGTAAAACCAGCAGATCACTTGGTGTTGATCATTGCCCTTGGAGTCGAGCAAACCTGCAACATCCGCTTCTTATGGACTGATTGGCAACAGATAAATATGCAAAGAGGGAGCCCTCTTGGTGGTTTGCAACGCATATCGATACACAGCAGTTTCCTCTCGACATGTTTTCCAAGAGTAACTATCGGTACCGCCTGGTCAGCTAGTAGCCTCGTACTGTATCGCAAGCAGCATCATGAAACCAAGATTTTCCTCAAAGTAGCGTTGTTATGATGTCAACAAGGGATAAGTCAAATGCCCTGCTGACTGTGCAGCGAAGAAGAGAAGTCACAAAGGCAGCAGCCTCGGTACCCAGAATGCCCTGGGAAATTATGTTATTTCCTTCAAGATCAGTGGCTGCGCTTTTCCGAAATAAAGTCCTGAATGCTTTCATGTATTTGTCTGCATTCATGTGTGTGATTTGTGTTGCAATCCTCCACAGGCCTTAGACCAAGCTAGTTTTTTTTTTTTTCAATGTTTTTTACAAATACCTAAACCCAATGAATTTTCTCCACTTGACCTTAAGTTGTGCTTACAGCACATCATTTTACAACAAATTATGGGATAATATACACAGACTGTCTTTTCAAGGACATATAGCCTGCATTTTCAAAACCAATTCTCACACTATCAAACTGCTTCCAGCACAATCATCACTTTGCACACCGGTGACATGGCTCGTACCAGTCGCTCCAGCGTCTAAACACGTGCAATCGATTATGGTAAGATTTTCATCGGCATTTTCATTTTTCTGATTTAGTCCTCAACTTGACGTGTAAACAACGCTGAAATGTTACTTTGTTCAGTTATGCGGAAAGAGCTCAAACAAGTTCATACAATGCACAAATTCACAATGGATACAAAATTGGTAACGGAGTGGGAGCAGTTCGTATGTGCGAAACGAATGACCTTCAGGTTCGGTCCATTCAGCCTAAGAGTTGGTGTTGGCCTATTTAGCATTCTCATCTGAACCGACGTCCCACAATTCTCAGAACTGAGGTTCAAAAGTGTTACATACTATAACTAGACATCTGTGATCACAAAGCAATCGCCAAGGGTAAGCCTTCCCCCGCCGGGGGCTGGCTTACCCTTGGCAATCATCCGTGACTTATGATTGGTTCGTGATCCAATGATGGCCATTTTTTTTTTTTTGGACCAACATATGACCTTGACGTTCAACATTTAAGGAAAGAGAGTAAAATTTTTTAAAAAGTCCCGATTTACAATCCATCTATTAAAAAAAAAAACTGTGAAAATGGGAAGAAATTTATTCAAGTGATAATCAAAAAGGTGATTTTTGTAAATTATGTCACAATCCGAAAACAGTGGGTCAAGCACATTAATTAAATATCAGATGAACATCAGTGCAGGTACACTAATATGATGCAAGAACATTTTGGAAGGTCTTTGAGATTCCACATTGGCAAAATTGAACGATGACAGTTTTGCGTTTTTTTTGGTGGTTGTTTATTATTATTTTTATTTTTTTTCCAGACTGCCATTTGACCTTGACCTTTAACCTGGAGGGGCATAATATAAATCAAGCGTAAATGCACCATGCTCTGGGCTATCTAGAGAGGGAAATTTCGTTCTGATCAGACAAACCTTAGTCAAGTTGTAGTGAAAAATGTTAAAATGTCTATAATTTGGTCATGACCTTAAAATTATATCAAGGTCAAAAAACTGTCAACCGCACATACTTTTTATTCGCATTATTGATGCAGAATTTCATTCCGAAAGTCCAGCCAGCTCTGAGATACAGGTCGGAAATTGGGAGCGAAGGAAGAAAAAAAAGAAAAAATAACAATGGCGGCTTAGTACTCCGAGGGGTTGAAGAAACTGTGGCACAATTAAAAATTGGGGGCACAAATTGCAGAAACAAACCCGACAACAGCAATAAGCCTCCTATGCTATCATTTGTGCATTGTCTACGGATGTCCTTGTACAAACATTAAAGTACACCGACGTCCCCGAAAGTGATTGTTCGACATGCGGTTTATGTACAAGCTCCACCATGAGCAATGTAAATAAATAAAATAAACATTTAACACAAACATGCACAAACATCATAATATGTAGTGCACTTTCCATTGGGTTTGACCGTCTAGCCTGGTTTGATCGTCAACTATAAACTGTCGCATTATTGCTTCGCAGCAGTGCGTTTAACCACAGTGCGTCGTACATCAGATGGACGTTAAGCCGAATGTCCCATATGCTAACATTAGTTTGTGGATGTTAAAGATCCCACGGTGTCTTTAGCAAAGAGATGGCAAGTAATCGCGGGCATGTTGAAATTACAAATTCCTTGCAAAAAATAAATAAATAAATAAATAAATAAATAAAAAGAGTCGAAAGTCAGACCTGGTCAGCTACTTCATATGAAAGACGTGCTCCAAAAACATTTCCTGGCCGATGAGAAGTTGGAATAATTGAGAGTCATTAAAGAAGTAGGATACATAAAAATTAGATTTCTATACTTGGGCCTTCACGTCCACTCCAAATCCGATAAAAACTGCACCATACTTCGTTTGGATTTTGATTCAGACGTGTGACACCACAACTGCACAAATGTGCTCTGAATATTCAAAAAGTGGTTACATCTCCAATCGAGATCACCAACTTTTGTAATCCCTGGCTCCTGACCCCACTTATCAGTCGCTTTCTCTCCAGTAAGCAAAACTAGTGGTTTGAATTGGTACAGCCGAGTTTTAGCAGAGCGATCTGAGAAGTCAACTATATTTTCTCTTCGCTGAATCTTAATCACTTGGCTTGCTTTCAAAAAAAAAACAAAAAAGTCATCATGTTTGATTCCTGTGTGAGTTTTTACAAATACAGACTTATATACAGGGAAGACACTTTCAATGCGAGACTAATGAAAACGCGGAAGGGACCCATTTTTCTCCGATGAACAGTATTGGGCTCCAAAATTTCGGCCGTTATGGTGAGCAAGCCCAAGAGGTTTGTGATACGCTTGAAATCTGTGCAAAAGCAGTGAGTGAGCAGAAACCTGCTAATTTACACAGCGCAACATGGCCACACTCGTACACTCCATCATCGGGACATTTGGCACTTTTGATGGAAATAATCGCATCTTTGGTTAACCCCCGTCATTTCTCCAAATCGGTCATCCTGCCCTTTAATGGTGTTTAGCTGTACATATTGTTATTCAATTGCCATGTATACTCTGTCACGTACACCAGATTTTTTTTGATATTTTTAAATAACTAAAGTGAAGTTGATGGCATGCCATGTAAAACCCATGCTTCCCACCTAAAGTAAAGTTGAAATTTGAAAGATGGCACAAAGTTCCACCAATGAATGACCCACATATCAAGTTTTGAGTGAAAACATTTTCCGTTTTTGACCCCTGTGACCGCAAGTCCCCAAACACTGGGGCATGAACCAGGACCCAATCCAAAAAAAGATCGTTACATATTTCATGTGTTTCATCAATGATCTCTCTGACTCTCAGGAAAATCCTCTTTATCTCTTTGCTGATGACTCCACCCTCTACCGTACCATCTGTCATGCCTCAGATCAGCAAGCAGCAGCTTCTTCCTCTCTGCAGATCTGGCCAAAATCACAAACTGGTCCAACACGTGGAACACGTCTTTCAATCCTGATAAATCTCACACTCTCACAATGTCTCTCCGAAAGGACCGTTTGGACCACCCCCCCCCCCCCCCCCATCTACTTTCTCATATCCTAGGAAGAGGTCCTTTCATTCAAGCTTCTGCATCTCACCATCTGCCATGATCTTCCTGGGAAAGCCAGATTTCCAAACTGGCTTAGAAAGCAAGTTGCCGACTGGGCATACTCCGTCGTGCAAAAGTCCTTCCTCAGCACATCTGAGCTCCTGACCACATGCAAAGCTTTCGTCTTCAGCCTGATGGAGTATTGCTCTCCCCTCTGGGCTGGTGGTCCCAACTCTCACCTTTTTCAGCTTCACGCTGTGGAAACCAAGGCATTTCGGATCATTGGTACCTCCACGGTGAGGCTGAGTCTTTGGGTCTGTGTCTCTCTCTCTCTCTCTCTCTCTCTCTCTCCTCTCTCTCTCTTCTCTCTCTCTCTCTCTCTCTCTCTCTCTCTCTCTCTCTCTCTCTCTCTCTCTCTCTCTCTCTCTCTCTTCCCCGCAGGCAGGTCGGTGGTCTTTCTGTCTTCTACCATCTCCTCTCTGGTCTTGCCCCACCTTCTGGTAAAATACCAAAATCACGAATCACTGCTCCACCTTCACTCTTCATTCCTCTTTTTCCCCTCCTTTGGAATAAACTCCCACACTCTCTTCAATACCACTCTCCTCCAGGTCTTCAAAACAGTTGTTCACCAACAGTCCCTCTACCTTCCCCCATCCAAAACCATGATCTTTTCTACCCCAGTTAATCCACCCGAAACCCACATCCTTCAAATTCCCTGCTTTCCTTCCTGAAAGTCCCTGTAGTGCAAGGACCTGAAAGTGCCTGCAGTGTCCATCTTGTTTACCCCATGTACCCCACCCCATCCCTCTCCCTTCCATAGATGTCCTCATGTCTCTGTTCCCCACTGTTTTCTCCTTCTCTCTCCTGATTCTCTTGCATGTACCCTCCTTCTTGCATGAGATGATTATAACGACCAAGTTTGATAAATTTCTACACAACCGTTTAGGAGGAGATAGCATGATGGACGAAGACAGACAGACAGACAGACAGACAGACAGACAGACAGACAGACCTGATTACAATATCACCCCACCCCGTGTCTTTCAAAAAGGGTGGGGATCATTAAATAGTAATACAGGCCAAATCAATCAGTAATCGAGAACAACTTGTACCAGCGATCGATCATATAACCAATGACCAATCACGTGGATATTAATGCAAAGCGCAATTAAAGTTCATGTCCATTGCCTGTCATATTTAACATGCGTCATTGCGAATGGCCATACAATCTTTTAGCATGACAGAAGGTGCAAGTTGTCGGAAAATAATACCAATGTTAAACTCCGATAAACCAAATTGATAATGTTTCTGTTAAACATACCTGGGGGGACTCAAAAGTGAGCTCGACTCGAGTCTATAAAAGACAGAGTTAATGTCTGACAGAATATAATTCTGAGGGGGTTTTGCTCTTTCACATCGTTCCCAAAAACCCACGAACACGCTTTTCCTTCTTCAATACATATGAGTACGCGGAAATAAAATCAAAATTGGAGCAAGCGAGATAGAAAGAGGGTAAAACAGCAAATCGTTGGGAAAGTTTAAATCATCATGGAACGAAAGATCAAAGATGTTGGAATTTAGGGGACCCGGCTACACAATATCATACCGATTGTCTGCCAAGGAGATCCATATTAAAGAACACCTTGGGAGAGGGGGCAAGGTTTTGATGAACAAGAAGATTGAGAATGATGTCCTGCAGTGGCTATGTGGACGTGCGAAATAATTATGTTCCGAAGGCGCGTGAAAGCCTCCACCTCAATGATAGAAGTACAGCATGCGCAGTATATCTGAAGATCAAGAATATTTTGAAAAATTAAGTGTCGTTTTATCCAAGTATGCAAGTTTCATTGTGGATAAACAAAGGTCTGGGTGGAATATGAAGCACGTTATATGTGGAGTGGTGAACTATCACTCGTACGACGCGGCAGTTGCGAGTTCAACGCTAACAAGGGGGGAGTGCGAAAGCTCGAGTGAACAACTGGAGAACGATTCATTCGACCGAGCGTGAAACTCGTCTCCACTTAGTCAGTAATTTGACTCATTCCAGTTTCAGGGAGTCAGCAATGAGGGAGGTGGGGTGGAGAAGGGAGAGAGGCAACTCCGCAAAACAATAAAACCTTTTTGCAATGTGCACTCAGTGTTTCATTTCCTTGTTCAGATTACACTTGCGCAAGAAGAGGTAACGGTAAATCATTCAAGCAGTTTATAAAACAATGAATCAGACTGTTGTTTGCTTGTCTGCCCAAAGACGTGTTTAGTGCTTCAGAGGCAGCATCACAGCGAATATTCCAACGGGTTATTTGCCACTGCTTTCCAAGACTTTGCCAGGGCAGGAATTTGGAACTTGGCCAGGGTGCCAGCGTCAATCGCCTACTCTTTAGAAAGGACTCCGTGGGCTCGTCAATGTCCACCGGCAATCGATGCCGCGAGATAGGTCTCCAACTTCACTACCTGTTTGATGGGTCGCGCACTCACGCCACCTGCAATCGAAATGCATCCACGCAAATAGAAGAAAAAAAAAAACCTTTACAAGGATCTGATAAAGGATTAACTCTGTCAACTATTTATCTGACAATGGTAGGCCCACCTAATAAGGCTATTTTTTTTTAATCCCATGTACTGGATGCTTAAACTCTTCTGCTGCAAAATCAAAGTGTGAGATGGTTGTGGGTATGTCAGGAGAGAGGCAGCATTGTTGATTTGTAAAAGGCAGCCACAAGCTGTTTGTAAAGCTGTTGAGCCATTGCAGAATGTTTAAAAAATATATAAAAATTCAATGCTCCAAACAAGTTGAAGGTCCAAGGTCATCAGGAAGAAATGTACCTATTTAAGGGAATTGGGCGAGGGCAATTGTATATATGTACATATATATATATATATAATATGTAATCGACTACAATTAAGACGAATGCAGAGTTTGGCGCTCAAACCGGTTATTACGAAGCCTGGACAAAGAGAAAAAAGAAAAAAAAAAAGCTCATTACCAAAACTTTCCGGCTCCAAAATTAACAACAGCTCATCAGATGAGGGTAATTTCCAAATGCGGTGCCATTATCAAATACACCACACAGAGACGGAGGGATCCAGACTCACTGAGATTCATTTGGCAATGAATACTGTCACTCCGTATAATGTGCCAGTGAGTGTGCGTCAGACATGCAGACAAACTTCAACAACAAAGATCCTTCATGATCCCAGATCCATCAATCTGTATACCCAGGCAACACTGCTGTTATAAGTGAGCTCTACTCGTTCTCAGATACACTGTAACCTATAAACCCAGTGACATTCTGCGTTCTTAAATGCTTCGTCTTATGAAATAACACAAAAAGGAGGAATAAAGCAAGAATCAAGAGCCATCTCAGTTCACGAGTGACAAAGCCAGAGGCGGTGGTACTCTTCACGAAGAACGAATCATTTCCCAGCATAAAATTGTCCATGTATGGGTAGTCATTCACCTCCAGGCAAAGTGCTTTCATTTCAATACATATATAAAGTTAGATCATTACTTAAAATTACCCTCGCAAACTTTAGTCGGCAATGTTTTACTTGTGTGCTTCTCAAAACAAAAGCAACTCGTATGTTGTGCGTCACGCGTCAC
>CM068959.1:31378473-31390955 GCA_035128595.1 Eptatretus atami | reverse complement strand
AGTGTCAAAACAAAAACAGACAGACAGACAGAACAAGAGCGAGAATTGCTTTACAATACATGTCCCCTACCGGCCCAATGAATTTGTTTATTTGGTGTGTATAATGGCGTGTTCGGTGCCGAAAATAAAATATAATATGAAAAATAACCCGTATACATAAGTACATGAAACAAAAACATGTCGTATGGCTTTATGCACATATATATAAAACATTTGTGGTTATATACCTGGGATCATTACAATTGCACTGGGCCATGGACTAAGACCCAGGCCTAAGGCCTGCGGATCTGTGCTGCTTCAAGCAATGGCAGGGCATGATGTTATTGGGTGAACGTGGGCCAGCGTTCACCTATGATGTAAGCAGTGGGTGAAGTCGGGAGCTGTCCAGCCAATGAGTGTAAAGCATGTGGTGTGGAGTCAGGGAAGCTGTCCACTGACCCATGCATAATGTGATATTTCCTAAGACAAAAAGGGCATAAACTATATGAACCAGAGTTGGGTCAAAGCCACCAATGCTCACCTGTTTATACATTATCGTTTTTTAAAAGACTCATCTAATAATTAATATTTTTTATAAAGCATTGCAGTGAAGTTGATCAAAATAATTTTAAAAGCAATATATTGTATTGTATATTGTAATCAGTAACAAGAGCGCAAGTGAGCACAATATACGCAGCCCGAACAAGAAGGTATATACAGAATTGTGCTACTACATGGAAACAGCATCCTGGTTGCCATGCAACCATCTTAGATGACGAACGAGTATGTCGCGACACACCGTCTCCACAGTCTGTACCTATGTACCAAATATGAAACGTGAAAGTTGAAAACTTTGGGAGTTAGAGTGCGGACAGGAACGGACGACCGGTATCACATAATACGCCCCGATATATATATATATATATATATATATATATATATATATATATATATATATATATATATATATATATATCGGGCGTTATAAAAATAGTGTGGTTAGATAAAAACATTAGAAAGGAAAAAAATAACTTGCACCAAAAACTTTAACATTTTACCCTCACGCCGGTATGTATCGCTATAGCTCTCTGTTCTTCGAACAGGCGAGCTAAAAATTGACGAAATAACATGAAACTCAAACTTGTGCAACTATTCATAATAAAGCCACGTACCAAGTTTCAGTTGAACATTGTTAAAGAGTATGGGAAAACAAGGATAAATGTGTCCAAGAGCCCGCGTCCTAAAGCAATAACAACAACTTCCGATATTTCGTTCACGTCCTTGAATGGAGCAATAGCGAGACCCGTCATGGAGGCTCCTGTTCATGACGGAGAAAATCGTGTATTTACGAAATTACAACACATTAAATGGAATAATCTTTTAATAGTAACGTGAACTTTCGAAACTTTAAGCAAATGTCCGAATATATTAAAAGTCTATGATAGACGCTCTCAAAAGGCACCCTCAATGCGAGGATGTGTACAGTGTTAGTATTTAAGGAGATCCGGATCCTGTATATAAAAGAGCCGAGTCCTAAAGGTTTGTCTTACAGAAAACACAAAGACAACAAGAAAAACAAAAGAACAACAAGAAGAACACAAGAAGAACAACACGGAGCTCTCTTTTTCGCCAGCGTTCGCTTCGCGAGACGCGGCTATAAAAGTATGAAAAAACACAGATGGGACGTCTGGACTGGCAGACGGACAGACAGACGGAGAGCAAACCTGTAGTCCTCTCCGGTGAAACTGGTAGGGCACTAATTAATATAATGTTAAACTTTTGGTTCGTATCACAGATGATAAATTCCTAAGTAAACAGCAGGTGGGGAAGAAACAGGTCATTGTAAAGAATTTAAAGGAAAGGAAAAAGGGGGAAACGGTTTGCCAAATGCAGACCTCATCCTTTCCGCATATTCACAAAAAAAACTCAGAATGGATCAACAATGGGTTGTTAAACAAGCTGTGTCAGTTTGACCGTCAATGTCAGTGTTGGCAATGACACAGGAACAGGAGGAGGAAGTCGCACGAGACCCTCAGACATTTCCTCAAGGTTTCAATGGTCATCACCTTCTTGATAATATAGTTGCCTGTACTCGTTTTTTATACTCATCTGGGACCTCAACCTTGTATCCTACAGCATCTCTGTTTTACCTTCAACACCACATCTTTATTATTTTGTTTTACAAGGAGCAAACATTTTCAAAAACAAGAGTAAAAAACCTTCTTTAACATTAAACGCCATCCTCTCTGCAACAATACCTCATCCTTATGTGTTACAGAGACCGTCTGGACATTTAACACAACTAATTTCCCAGCTCACACTAACAGCATCTTTCTAAAATATGCAGTTTGGTGTCGTTCTACCTGACAGTTTGTTTGTTTGGACCTCTCATCCCCCCTCGCACGGGTCTACCCTCCTCCCACTCCTCGCCTCCTCCGGTCGCTCTTCGTAGGGAGCGGGTTTTTCTAGTATCCTGAAAGTTGGGAAAGAGCAACCTGTCCAAAACATTGGATAATTGCAGAAGCTGCGTCTAGAAGCGTTGCACAAGCTCATGGTGCAAATGATACAAAAAGACTTGGAAGGGAGTGAGCAAAGAACAACAAATAATGGAGGGAGAAGGGAACAACGGGAAAGGGAGGAGCACGGAACGACGGGAAAAGAGAGGAGCAAGGAACGACGGGAAAAGGAGAGGAGCAAAGGAACGGACACGGAAAAGGGGAGGAGCACGGAACGACGGGAAAGAGGAGGAGCACGGAATGCGACGAAAGAGGAGACACGGAACGACGGGAAAAAGGGAGGAGCACGGAACGACGGGAAAAAGAGAGGAGCACGGAACCGACGGGAAAAAGGGAGGAGCACGGAACGACGGGAAAAAGGGAGGAGCACGGAACGAACGAGGGAAAACAAGGGGGAGCACGGAACGACGGGAAAAAGGGAGGAGCACGGAACGACGGGAAAAAGGGAGAGCACGGAAGCGAGGGAAAAGAGGAGGAGCACGGAACGACGGGAAAAAGGGCAGGAGCACGGAACGACGGGAAAAAGGAGGAGCACGAACGACGGGAAAAAGGGAGGAGCACGAACGACGGAAAAAAGGGAGAGGACGGGAACGACGGGAAAAAGGAGGAGACACGGAACGACGGGGGAAAAAGGGAGGAGCACGGAACGACGGGAAAAGGGCAGGAGCAACGGAACGACGGGAAAAAGGGAGGAGCACGGAACGACGGAAAAAGGGAGAGCAGGGAACGACAGGGAAAAAGGGAGGACACGGAACGACAGGGAAAAGGGGAGGAGCACGGAAAGAAGGGAACAGGGAGGCACGGAACGACGGGGGAAAAGGGGAGGAGCACGGAACGACAGGGGAAAAGGGAGGAGCACGGAACGACGGGACAAAAGGGGAGGAGCACGGAACGACGGGGAAAAGGGGAGGAGCACGGAAACGACGGAAAAGGGGAGAGAGCACGGAACGACGGGAAAAGGGGAGGAGCACGAGACGACACGGAAAGGGGGTAGGCCAGCACGGAGCGAAAGGGGCGCCGACTGCGAGAGACGACAGAGCGAAACAAGGGAGACGCACGGACGACGGAAAGGAGGACGCACGGATACGACGGCGGAAAGGGGAGGAGCCACGGAGCGACCGGAAAAGGGAGAGACGACCACGGAAGGCGCACAGCGTCAAAGGGGGTCCCGACAAGCGAGGAACGACGAATCGAGGGAGATGTGGTGGTCGCTCACGGACGACGCTGAGAGCGACGGACGCGCGAGCCGCGACGACGACGGCAAAGGGCGATCGAGGCAGACCGCAGGGACTGCGCACAAAGAGCGTAAGGGCGCCGCAGTTTACTGGACGACCGCGAAGGGGTGGCGGGCGCAAACGGACGACGGCTGGAGGCGGGACTGGCAAGGGTCGTAGAACGACGCGACGAAGGGTGACGCCCTTGGCGAGTGAGGACGGCGCGAGGGAGACTGCGAAAGGTGCGCAACGGACGACCGCGAAAGGACGGCGCCGGACGAGCGAAGGAGGGGGACGCGGAACGAGCGAAGGGCAAGAGTGGACGGATAGACGGCGTAGACAACAGCAAGACGCGAAGAGCTCGGCCGGAGAGCACAGGGGATGTGTACGCAGGGCTGAGCACGGATGCGGAGGGGGGGGTGCAAGGAGTGGGACTGGTAATAGAGGGCGTTCAGGTAACGAGGGAGAGCACAGAGTGACATGTGTAACGAGGAGGGAGCACAGGAATGAACTGAGTAAACGAGGAGGAAGCACACGAGTGACTCGTGGCTGTAACGAGAGGAAGCAGCTGAGTAGACTGGTAAACGTAGGAAGGGAGCACGGAGTGCTGGTAAGACTGACAGGTGACTGAGGGGAGGGAGCACGGAGATGACACTGGTTAAACGAGGGAGGGAGCACGGAGTGACTTGTGTAAACGATCGGAGGAGCACAGGAGTGACTGGTAAACGGGAGGGGAGGGGACTGGCTAACACGAGGGACGAGTGACTTGGTAAAGGAGGGAGGGAGACGGAGATGTGACTGGTTAAAGAGAGGGAGGAGCACTGAGTGACAGGTAAACTAGGGAGAGGAGGAACGGAGTGACTGGTTACATGAGGGGAAGGTAGCACGGACATGAAAGGACAGGTACACGAGGGATGAGCACAGAGATACAGGTACACGAGGTCGAGGGAGCACAGAGTGAACAGGTACACGAGGGCGAGGGAGCATGGAAGTGACTGGTAAATGAGGGAGGAAGCACCGAGTGACTGCGGTAAACGAGGGAGGAAGCACGAGTAAGTACAGCGCTAAACGAGGGAGCGGAACACGGAGTGACAGGTAAAGAGGGAGGGAGCACGAGTGACAGGTAAATACGAAATGAGTAGGGAGGCACGGAAGTGACAGCGTAAACGAGGGATGGGAGCACGGAAGTTGACAGGGTAAAACGAGAATGGGGAGCACGGGGAGTGACAGCGTAAACGGAGTGAAAGGGAGCACGGAGTGAACTGGTAAACGAGGGAGGTGAGCACGGAGTGACAGGTAAACGATGGATGGAACACGGAGATAGTGGACAGGTAAATGAGATAGGGGTCACGGATGTGACAGGTAAACGAGGAGGGTAGCACAGGATGTGACGGTATAACGAGGGGGAGGGCACGGAAGTGACTGGTAACGAGGGAGGGAGCACGGATGTGACTTGGTAAACGAGTGTAGCGAGCACGAGTGACTGGTAAACGAGGGAGGGAGGTCACGGAGTGATGGTAAACGAGCGGAATTGGTGAGCACGGAAGATGACTGGTAAATGAAGGAGGAAGCACCGGAAATGTGACTGCAGTATAACGAAGGGTGAGGGAAGCACGGAGGTACTGGTAAACGCGCGGAGGCGAGCACGGTTAGTGACTAGCGTACAACGAGGGAGGAGCACGCGAGTGACTGCCGGTTAACGAGGGACGGCGAGCACGAAAAAGTGACTGGTAAACGTATGGGAGGAGCACGGCAGTGACTGCGTAGAACCAGGGAGGGAGCACGGCAGTGACTGGTAAAACCCAGGGAGGGGAGCCACGAGTATGTGACAGGTAAACGACGAGAGGAGAGCACGGAGTGACAGGGTAAACGAGAAACAGGCGAGACGGAGTGACTGCTGGCTAAAACCGAGGCGAGAGTGAGCACGTTGAGTGACAGGTAAACGATGGATGGGAACACGGCAGTGACAGGTGAATACCGAGATGGGGTCACGGAGTGACAGGTAAAACTGAGAGAGGGAGCACGGAGTGACTGGTAAGACGAGGGAGAGAGCACAGAAGTGGAACTGGTAAAACGAGGGAGGACACGGAAGTGACTGGTAAACGAGGGAGGCAGCACGGATGTGACTGGTAACGAGGAACGGGAGCACGCGAAATGTGACTGGTAAATAGAGGGAGGAAGCACGGACGTGACTGGTAACGAGGCGCAAGGCGAGCACGGTAGTGATGGTAAACCTGGGATGGGAGCACGGAGTGACTGCGTAAACGAGGCGGAGAGAGCACGGTAGTGACTGGTAATACGACTGGGGAGGAGCACGGAGTACTTGACTGGTTAAAAACGAGGGAAGGGAAGCACGGAGTGATCTGGTTTACTACACACGTACACTGAACCAGGGAAAGGAGCACGGGAAGTGACTGAAGTAAACCAGAGTAGAGGCAGGGGAACTACGGGGGTGACAGCGGTAAACAGAGGGAGACCACGGAATAGCTGTAAACGAGGACACCGAGCAGTAAACGAGGAAGGGAGTCATGGAGTGACAGGTAATACGACGGGGGAAGCATGTGGAGTAGACGGTGTTAAACGAGGGAGGGAGCACGAGTAAGTGACTGGGGGGTAAAACGAGGGGGAGGAAGCACGGATGTAGTGCACTGGCGTAAACGAGGGAGGGAGCCGGAATGACTTGGTAAACAAACGGAGGAAGCACGGAATGACAGTAGTAATACGAAGAAAGAAGGGAGCACGGAAGTGGACATGGGTAAACGACGGACGGCGAGCACGGAAGAGGATACAGGTAAAACGAGAGCAGGGAAGACGGAGTTGTACAGGTAAACGAGAAAGGGAGCACGGACGTGACTTGTTAAAAGAACCGCGATGACAGTGGAAAATGTAATCGGGATGCACGGAGTGAACAGTTGTAAACGAAGTGTAGGGACACGCGAGTGACAGGTAACGTAAGATGAGGGACGGTGAAAACGAGAGTGACTGAGCGTAAACCGAGGGAGGGGAGCACGGAGTGAACTGCGTAAACATGAGGTAGGAGGGAACAGCGAGACGAGAGAGTGACTGGTAACACGAGGCGAGGAGCACGGAGTGACTGGTGTAAACGAGGGAGGAGCACGGAGTGACTTGGATAAACGAGGCAAGGGAGCACGTGAGTGTGACTTGTGTAAATGAGGAGGAAGCACGGAAGTGGACTGGTAAACGAGGGAGGGAGCACGGAGTGACTGAGTAAGAGAGGGAGCAAGATCAGGAGCACGGATGTGACTGCTCGTTAAACGAGGGAGGTGAGCACGGAAGTGCTGTAGCTAAACGAGGGAGGAGACACGGAGTGACTTTCGGTAAACGAGGGAGGGAGCATCGGAGTGAACTGCGAACCAGGGACGCGAGCAGGAGTGACTGGTTAAACCAGGGAGGGAGCACGGATTGACTGGTAAACCAAGTGGAGGGAGCACGGATGTGACAGGTAAACAGAGCAGAGGGAGCACGGAGTGACAGAGTAAAACGAAGAAAGGGAGCACGGAGGGGTACTGGCGTGTAAACGAGGGGAGTCGTTTGCAGCAGAGCAGAGCAAGTGACAGGTAAACAGGGAGGCGAACACGGGACCAAGTGACAGGTAAACGAGATAGGGGTCACGGAGAAGTGACAGGTAAACAGAGGGATGGGAGCACGGAGTTGACTGGTAAACGATGGGAGGATCACGGAGTGAACTGGTAAAAACGAATGGGAGGGAGCACGGGAGCTGACTGGTGTAAACGATGGCGATGGGATGCACCGAGAGTGACTGCGTAAGACGTATGTGAGGAGCACGGACGGGACTTGGTAAATGAGGTGAGGAAGTCCACGGAGTTGACTTGGAAACGGGGAGGTCGAGCCACGCGAGTGACTGGTAAACGAGGGAGGGAGCACGGAAGTTTGACTGGTAAACAGAGGAGGGAGCACGGAAAAGAGAAGTTGACTGGTAAACGATGGGATCGGAGCACGCGAGTTGGACGGTAAACACGCAAGGTACGGGACACGGATTGACTGGTGTAAATCCAGGGGAGGGAAGTCACGGTATGTTGACTGGTAAACCAGGGAGGAGCACGGTAGTGATTCAGCGTAAACGGAGGAGGGAACACAGGTCGTGACAGGTATAACGAGTGGAGGGAGCACGGAAGTTTAAAGTGGACAGGTTAAACGCATGGCGAGGGAGCATGGAATGTGACAGGTAAAACGAGGGAGGATAGCCATGGAGTGGACTGGTAAACGATGAAGAGGAGCAACGAGTGACTTGGTAAACGATAAGGGAGGGAGCACGGAGTGACTGGTAAATGAGGAAGGGAGCACGGAAGTGACTGGTAAATCAAAGAGGGGAGCACGTGCAAAGTGAACAGGTAATACGAGGGAGGGCGAACACGGAGGAGTAGACTGTTGACACAATGTAAAGAGGAGGGGAGCACGCGATTGTTGACTAACACGAGGAGGGAGCACTGGAGATGACATGAGTTAAACGACGGGAGGGAGCATGCGAGTGGACAGGTTAATAACGAGGGACAGGAGCACGGAAGTGACTGTCGGTAAAAACTGCAGGGGAAGCAACGGAGTGACTTGGTTAACGAGGAGGGAGCACGGGTAGTTGACTGGTAAAACGAACGTACTTCCTCAGAGATTGAGGGAGCACAGAGTGACTGAGATAAAACGAAGGAAGGGAGTCAACAGAGTGACTGGTAAACGAGGAGAGGGTATGCACGGAGTGACTGGGTTAAACGAGGGAAGGAAGCACGGAGTGACTGGTAAACTGATGGAGAGCGAGCACGGAGTGACTTGGTAACGAGGAGGGAGCACGGGATGTGACTTGGTAAACAGAGGGATGGCCGAGCACGCGACATATGGCCAAGTGAACTGTGGTAAACGAGGGAGGGAGCACGGAAGTGACTTGGTATTAAACGAGGGTAGGTGAGCACGGAGTGACTGTAAACGACGGTGAGGGAGCATGAGTGACTGCGGTAAACGAGGGAGGGATAGCATTGAAGTGACTAGGTAAACGAGGGACGGGAGCAATTAGCTTGACATTGTTAAATGAAAGCATGCATGTTAATGACAGGTAAATGGAAGCAGCATGTAATGACAGGTAAATAAGCCAGCATGTCAATGACAAGGTGAATGAAGCAGAATGTCATTTGACAGGAGAAATGAAGCAGGATGTACTGGACAGGTAACATGAACAGGAGGGAAGTAGGTCATGGGATGGAAATGGTAAAGGTGTGTCGTTGAAATTTAAACCCAGAGAATATGAACTAGTGTAATAAATGTACACGACGTAAAAAAAAAGTGCTTGTTGGTAGTGGGGAGGAGGGCGGGCGGTTGTATGGATGGTTGCAGGGAAGGGGTTGTTGGAGTGAGTGGGGGGGAGCGTTGTTGGAGTGGCAGTGAGGGGGGTTGTTGGAGTAGGGGGGGGGTGTTGGAAAGTGCGAGAGATCGGGGGCTGTTGGAGTGGCGCTCGTGGGGGGTTGTTGGAGTTGGAGGAGTGTTTGGAAAGTGGAGGGGGGTTGTTGTTGGTTAGGTTGTGACAGTAAAGAGGGCACGGGGATTGATGGAGTGCGAGGGGTTGTTGGAGGACGGGCGTTGTTTGGAGGTGGGGGTGGTTGTTGAAGTGCAGGTGGGCGTTGTTGGGAGTGCGGGGTGTTGTTGGAGTGGGGGGGGGTTGTTGGATGTGCGAGGGTGGGGGAGTTTGATGGAGTGGCGTGGTGGGTGGGTGTTGGATGCTGGGGTGGGGCGGTTGTTTGGGAGTGGGGGGGGGTTGTTGGAGTGGCAGTGAGGGTCGGGGTTGATTGAAGTTGGAGGGGGAGTTGTTGGAATAAGGGGCGGCGTGGTTGGTAGTGGGGGGGTGTTGGCGAGTGGGGATGGGTTGTGGAGTGGGTGGGGGTTGTGGAGTGGGGGGCGTTTGTTGGAGTGGGGCGGTTGTTGGATGGGATGTTGTTGGTAAGTGGGTGGGGGGTTGTTGGAGTGAGGTGGTGGGGGTTGTTGGAGTGGGGTGGGTTGTGAGTGGAGTGCGGGGGGGGATGTTGTATAGGCAGGGGGGGGATTTTGTTGGCAGTGAGGGGTTGTTGGAGTGGAGGCCGGTGTTGGTTCAGTTGGGGGGCCAGTTGTTGGAGTGGATCGGTGGTGGAGAGGGTTGTAATGGAGTGGGTGGCGGGGTTGTTGGAGTGAGGGTGGCGTTGTTGGAGTGGAGTGGAGGGGGGTTTGTTGGAGAGTGGCGGATGGGGGCGGGCGTTGTTGGAGGGTGGGTGTTGTTGAGATGGGGGGGGCAGTTGTTGGAGTTGGCGGGGGCGGTGTTGTTGGAGTGGGGGGGTTGTTGATAAGTGGGGGGGATTGGTATGGCAGTGGGGCTGGGGGTTGTTGGATGGTGAGCGTGGGGGGTTGTTGGAGTGGGGTGGTTTGTTGGAGTGGAGTGGGGGGGGGTTGTTGAGATTTGGAGTAGTGCGGTGGGGCGTTGTTTGACGTTGGGGTGGGGGGTAGTTGGGCGGTTGAAGGAGTTGAACGTGTAAACGAGTAAAGGCGATAAGGACCCAGTGGGGAATGAAAGGTGAGATTGATGAAGTTGAAGAGAAAGACAAGACCAAAGTAACCAAAGTTCCTCACCAACTGAAACTCCCGACGTCGGGCGTAGGCCGTCATGACGGCCGAGTCGGCCCACAGATACCGGAGCAGCGGCAAAAAGCGCTGGAACTTCGAGGGATCGAGCACTTCGGTGGAGAAGTGTCCAGAGAGGGTTAACGAGGAAACCTCGGGGCCGGGCCTGCTCATCAGGGCCAACAGTTCCCTACACACCTTCTCGTTCTCGGGAACTTCCCACGGGATGTGTAGCTTGGAGCGGGCGTCCACCAACACCCGCATACCCTTCAGTATGTTACTGTAGATCGTCGTCCGGAAATCCTCCAGAGCTTTCTGGTCGAAGTCCTGTCCGTGGATGATCCGCATCTGTTTGAGGAAGGTACTTTTACCGCTCTCGCCGGCTCCCAGTAGTAAGATCTTGACGACCCGCCGTGACTGCTGTTTCTCACGGGTGAGCATCGCGTCGATCTGTTTACTCTTGCGACGTTGCTCCGCTTCCCGCGGCGAGAGAGCGCACGTCGGGAAGCATTCGGCCAGGCAGGAGCGGCTCGGCAAGAAGTCGGCCATCTCGGCGCCCGGCCCGCCGCCCCAAGCCCAAGCGACCAGCACCTCGAGTACGGAGGCACGGATAAACGGCCGGCAGGGGGCGGTCGCGAACACCCCGACTTGTTATAAACTAGGAAACTTCAAACCAACAAACATTGTCAAACTTTAAAACTCTCTCGGTAAACTCGCTCGTCCGATGACGGTCTGAGGGACTAAAAAAAGGGTCAAAATGGTCGATCGTTTGAACTGGTCAACTCAGGGTGTGAATCAATGGAGTGGCCGAGTCGGAGTGACGCCGTGGGGATTGTGGGTGGGTGATTGGACGGAGGGGAAAAAAGAATATACTTTCCGTTTTTAATCGTTTCTTCTAGGGTGTGTGTGTGTGGTGGCGGTGTGGGTGGGGTATTTGTTTTGTGATGTGTGTGCTGGTGTTTGCTGTTTGTACTGTGTTCTTGTGTGGTGTGTTGTGGTGTGTGGTGTAGTGGTGTTGGTGTGGTGGTCGGATGGGTGTGTGTTGTGGTGGTCTGTTTGTGTATGTGTTTGTTATGTGGTTTTGTGTCTGTTTGGCTGTTGTATGTGTGTCTGTTGTGTGTGTGGTCCTGTTTGATGTGTGTGATGTGTTGGTGTCTGGTGGTCTGTCGTTTGGTGCCTGTTGTGGGTGTGTGGGGTTGGGTCTGGGTGTGGGTGTGTTGTGTTTGTGATCTGGTTGTGTCCCGGTGTGCTGTCTGCTTGGGGTGGGTTTGCGGGGTGGCGTTCTGTGTTACTATTTTGGGTGTGTATGTTTGTGTCTGTTTGTGTGTGTGTGTTGTGTGTTGTGTTTTGTTTGTGTTTTGTTGTGTGTGTTTGTTGTGTTTGTTTGTGTGTCGGTGTGTTTGTTGTGGGTGGTGTGGTGGCTGTTTGGTTGTTGTGTTGGTTGTGTTGTTGTTGTGTTTGTTGTCGATTTGGTGTGTTTGTGTGTGTTCGTTCTGTGTTGTGTTGGTGTTCCGTGTTGTGTTCTGTTGTGTGTGTGTGTGTGTGTGTGTGTGTTGTCTGTGTTTGTCGTTGTGTGTGTGGTGTGTGTGTGTGTCGTGTGTTGTCGTTTGGGTGTGTTTGTTGTGTGGGTGTGTGTTGTGTTGTGTTGTGGGTGCGGGCCTCGTGTGTGGGTGGCTTGTTTGTGTGTGTGGTGTGTGTGTGTGACGAAAGGGAAACCTCTAACAATTAAATATGTTGGTGACGTACTGTAAGGAACGTGCAATGGATGTAACTACGACAGACACGCTATTAAACGAGAGGGAGAACCGTAATTGGAAGACATCACGTGAAGGAGCCTTTATCTACAAGAAAAAAGGGGTAAGACTTCACACAAGAGGCTGGGGTCCAGTGGAGGCTGGTTTCACTGTAATTACGCAAGTCCCGACGTGCGTTTACTTGGGAGGCGTGAACTGTGAGGCGTGGTTCGGCGGGTTTTAGAGGGTGGTTTCTAACTTGGGAGGGCGGTGTTTTAACTTGAGCGTCTGGTTTAATAAGAGGGTGTGTTTAAAGTGGCGGGCTGCTGACCCGTTGTTTTAACTATGCACAGATACGACAGTCCTCTCACAGTCGATTCCTACGTGCACGTGTCGTTTCTAACACCTAGGATCAACTCCTCAGCCAA
>CM068959.1:31353739-31371376 GCA_035128595.1 Eptatretus atami | reverse complement strand
CCTCCCACTCACAGCCACTCTTTGCTTCCTACCACTAAGTCAGTTTGTAATCTAATTAGCTACCTGACCAGCCACTCCACAAACCCTCACCTTGGCTCACAAGCTCCGATGTGGTACCTTATCAAATGCCTTCTTAAAGTCCAGATATACTATGTTCAAGGGCAAGGTGGAAGTGTATCCCAAGGGAAGATCAATAATATAATTCCAAATAAGCACATTTTACACGAATGCGAAACAAAGCACCATTTCTTAGTATCAATTCAGAACATAAAACTTAAAATGTGCTTTGTCCTCTGTTTCACAATTGGTTCATTGTAAATGAATTACAGATGCCTCCACTGTATTCCTTGTAAATAAACAGTCACCACACCATCAAATCGACCATACACTACCTCATCCCAAATTAGAGTTGTAACTGCCTCCACTACTCACTGCAACAAGTCAATCATCGCGTGCCCAACACACCGTCTCCCAATGTGCCTGTGCACTGTGACTGCTGTCATCATTTCAAAATTCACAGATTGTGCTGATTGAGAGAGAGAGAGAGAGAGAGAGAGAGAGAGAGAGAGAGAGAGAGAGAGACATGTGAGTTGTAGGGTTTCTTTGAATCTCCTATCACCATGTTCAATTTTGCTGGTACATCATAGTACTATTGATCCAGACAGTTCTGACCATGACTTTTTATTTTTTCTTCAACAAAATTTGCAAACAAATGGTCCAAGCTTTGAGTGAGGAATGGTGTGGAATGAAGACTGTCGAAAGAGAAGACGAAGATATAAAAAAAAACATTGATATCTTGCCTCCATTTTTTGAAGAAAAAAAATCAATAATTGGCTGCTGGAAGATTTTTTTATTTAATATACACCTGAAAATTACAAAGTCTGCAACACATGGAATATCCTCAAAGAAACATGTTATTACCTCCTCCTCCGAGGGTGAAGGAGGTTATGTTTTCATCCCTTCCTGTCTGTTGGATTCGCTAGATATCCCTTATTGTCGGGTTTTCGTGTGTGTGTGTGTGTGTGTGTGTGTGTGTGTCTGTCTGAACGCGAGGCTCCACAGCACAAACCAGCAAACGATTTCGAAGAAACTTGGCGACAGGTGCCATATGTGCTGGGAGTGTGCGCGTTTGAGTTTCGTTGCTCAGCAACACCCGTTGCTATGCAGCGGCCGAAAAACCACGTTACAGATTCTTAATACTTGTCCTACAGTTTTGAATGTGGAGAAACGAGACTTCGGAATTAAACACTTCGAGATATTTAGAAAATTTTACTCGAGCCGATTTTTGATTTAGGTTTTATTTTTCAAATGGTAGTCTTCAAAATAGGGCGTCTATTTACCGTCATTTTTATGAGGGGCTTAGGAAAGTGGGCAGAGCTTAGGGAAAGTAGACTGTGGTTTGATGAAAAGTGGAGTGGCGTAGGAAAGTGGGCGTGGCTTACAAAAGTGGGCGTGGTTATGAAAAATAATGTGTGGCTCAGGATGTGGTCGAACAAGAGCATTGAGAGAAGTTTATCGATTTCCGTTGTGCGTGTGTGTGTGTGTGTGTGTGTGTGTGTGTGTGTGTGGTGTGTGTGTGTGTGTGTGTGTGTGTGTGTGTGTGTGTGTGTCTGCAACGCGAGGTCCACAGCACAAACCAGCAAACAGATTTTGAAGAAACTTGGCGAACAGGTGCTTATGGGGTGGAGTGTGCGCGTTTGAGTTTCGTTGCTCAGCAACCACCCGTTGCTATGCAGCGGCAAAAACCGCGTTCACTATTTTCAATACTTGTCCTACAGTTTGAATGTGGAGAAACAGACTTCGGAATTAAAACTTCGAGATTTTACTCGAGCCGATTTTTTGATTTAGGTTTTAGTTTTCAAATGGTAGTCTTCAAAAATAGGGTGTCTATTTACCGTCATTTTTTATGAGGAGTGCCAGTTGGCAAAATCTCGCACAGGAAAATCTTGCCAGGCAGAGGAACAATTGTATGTGATCCAATACGTCTTGGCAATGAATCTTCTGGTGGATCGGTCAGAATGAAAAGCATCGTACCCAGCGCTTCGATCCTAGCGGATCCCTCGTCGCGTACCGGCTTGTTTGGATGTTTGTTCGTTTGTCATCAGCATAATTGGTAGTAAACGTGGGCAGATTTTGACCAAACTGGGTGGTAGGTACATCTTATGACCTAGTGCTTTGGAAATTGTGATGGTTGCTAGGGACGCTTTGGTTCACTAGCAACAACCGAAAAACCTTCAAAATCGGTACCGTTCACGCGAAATCATTCTGAAAGCATTATCCACGTAGGTTATGAAATTTGGCAAGAATGATCTACAGGTGATGCTCTATCAAATATATTCCGTTTTTTGTGATTATATAGAATACTTTACCCGCAGCGCCCTACAAATAGGGTATGCGAAAAATTGGCGAAAATTGAAGGCCCCTAGCGACAGGTGAATGCATCGATACGAATGAAACTTTCAGGTTCATGGTACTTAATGAGTACTACAACTTTGCCTCAGGACATAATTGACCGATTTCGCTTAGGTCAGGGGTCAAAGGTCAATTAGTGCAAAAATCGATAATATGCAAGCGCTGGAGGTGCCTTTCCGCCAATTGCTACTCCTCCTAGGGTTATGGTCGGATGGTCATGAAAATTCACACTAATCGTCTGGAATACATTGTGCACAAACGATCGAGCCGGATTTTCGATTTAGATCTTTGTTCACCCACAGCACCCCCTCGAACTTTGGGGATTTCCGATTTCAAACCGCATTTTCGGTACTTTTCATTCAAATGGATACCGAGTAATTATCAGAAGATGGAACTGGATGAGATTTGATATGCATAATCTTAAGGTGATTCCCTACCTGCTATATGACATCCATTTTGCTCTATATCTTATAGTTTCCATCTCGGCGACCCATCGCCGCCTACCGGCTTGTCTGTTTGTCTGTCTGTCTATTTATTGCCTACAGGCCACAATTTTAAACCGATCTTCATAAAAATTCACCACATGGTAGAGTTTGTCATAAGGAAGAGGGCTATTGTTTTGAGGTCAAAAGGTCAAAAGGTCAACATAGGCCAAAGGTTAACAAATAAGGTGGTATTTCTAAAATCCTTCATTTTCAACCCATTGACTTGAAATTTGAAGAGGATTTACAAATCAGGTCACTGAATTCAACCACCAATTATTTTTGAGGTCCACATAGGCCAAAATTCTGAATACCAACATAGGTCAATATTTCCACATAGGTCAACAAAGGTCAACTTGAGCATTGATGGGTCGACATAGGCCAACATAGGTCAATTTTCGTCCGATTCACTTGAAATTTGAAGATGAGTTGCATATTTGGTCACTGAATTCAACCAGCAATTATTTTTGAGGTCAAATTTGTTTTCTGGATTTTGCAAGAATCGTGCTCTGCATGACGACATCTTGTTACTTACGAAATCTTTAGATTTCGTAAGTATATTGATCACTTCCGTCCTCTGTTTGTGTGTTTGTTTGTAGGCACGATAACTCGAGAACGGAAGAAGCTACCAAAGTCAAATTACACCACGTGATTCAGGAGGGCGATGGCTAGCGCTGATTAGATTTTGGTCAAAATCGGTCAAAGGTCAAGGTCACAGTGAGGTCAAACATCCAAAAAAAACGTTATAACTCGAGAACGGAAGAAGCTACCAATGTCAAATTACACCACGTGATTCAGGAGGGTGATGGCTTGCGCTGATTAGATTTTCGTCAAAATCGGTCAAAGGTCAAGGTCACAGAGAGGTCAAACATTCGATTTTTGATGTTTGGTACAGATTCATCGTAGAAACTTCTGGTTTGCTTCGCTACCTTCTCTAGAGACAGCTTTTATTAGACAAGGTCAGAGGTCAGGTTGACGATTTCGTAAGTACCAGTCTATGACTGCTTGTTACTTATGAAATCTAAAGATTTTATAAGTATATTGATCACTTCCGGACTCTGTTTGTTACTTACGAAATCTAAAGATTTCGTCATAACAAGCACATGGTCTGTCGTAACTGTCGTAACAAGCACATGGTCAGAAGAACCAATTGGAGCGGAGGAAGGACAGCAGATATTTTCAGGAAAATTGGTCAAAATCAGATCCAGAAGAGATGGAGTGCTGTTGGTTGAAATCTCGGTCAGGAAGTTGACACATTGTGTCAGTCCCAATGAGTCACAGAAGTCTTTTGCTGAAGTGCCAAGGCAGGTGAGAGAGGTACCAACACCCAGCCAACTGGCGTGCTGACAGTTGAAGTCATGTCACCACATACGAGTAAGAGAGAGTTCAGGAAGAGAGAGTCTCTCCAGGAAGAGAGGAAGAGAGAGAAAGAAGTTGGTCCAACATACACGTAAACATGAGGTGGGAGTGGAGGGGAAGCCGTAGCCAGAGGTATTTCTGGGGGTGTGGGGAGTGAGGACAGTGCATGGAGAGTGAGGAATGGAGTCTTTGATGAACAGAGCAACTCCTACACCAGAACGAAGCTCAGGTTTGTTTAACCGGAGGAGGGAGTAAACAAGGAGAGATTCTCGTGAGTCAGAGATGTCTTGAAGGAGGAAAGTTTCTGTTAAGCAGATTATGCCTGGTTTGTCAGTGGTAACCTGTATGGAAAGATCTGTCAAGTTTGAGTGAAGGCCCCAGATGTTTGAGGTCCACACTGTTAAAGAGAGGGAGGGGAGGAGGCTTTGGGTGCAGGGGAGGGGAAGGGGAGGGAAGGACGAGGGAGGAGGTGGGGAGGTAGGTGGAGTTGTTGACAGAGTGTGATTGATTGCAGAAGAGTGAGGGGAGAGGGCCGGATGAGGAGGAGTAAAAGGCTCGGTGGTGATGGGATGAGGCACAGTGGGGAGTAAAAAGAGAGGGGGCAGAAGGAAGTTGAAGATTGGATGAGGTGGAGGTTTGAGATAGAAGAGAGAGGGCAAGGGAAGTAGGCAGCTTTGTGGATGTTGATTGGGGGGGGGGGGGGGATTTTGAGAAGGAGAGTGAGGGGGAGATGGGAGGGAGAAGGTGAGAGGGGAGAGTTCAGTGAGAATGGAGGGGGAAGTTTTTGAGAAAGGTGGAAGGAAGCTTGGAGGGGAAGAGTGTGAAGGTTGCTTTGAGAGGGAGGGTGAGGGGAAGTTTGAGAGGGAGAGGAGACAATGAGAGCATCACGGTTAAGGGGAGAGAGGCATGGGAGAGGTGGGGAGAGGGGAAGGATGAGACTTGGAAGTGGTCTGCTGAAGAAGGTAGCAGGCAGGGGAGGTAAAATATTTGAGGGATGGGAAGAGGGGGAGGTGTGAGAGGAAGGAAGGAGCATGTTTGTGGTGATGATGAGTGTACTGATTGAGAGAGTGAGATTCAGTTAGGATTAGATGGAGTCCACAGATGTGAGAACAGCACACAGTTTGGGCCAACAGAGGAGGAGCTGATGCTAAAGCATAAGATGGTGAAGAGGCAATAAGAGAGGAGGTAAGATGAGGGCAATATGGGATGGGTAAGGAGAGGTGATAACAGGTGAGGGTTAGCAGGGGTCGATTTATGTAGATGGGGTGAATTGGCACTGAAGTTGGGAAAAAAAAAGAACGATTGATGGAACATGAACATGCATTACAAACTGGGATTTTAAAATTTTTATATCAGAGATGTGATTAAAGACATTACGTGAGGGATGCGACGAAGGAGAATTAAGAGAATGGAGAAAAGAAACGTTACAACAGTGGGATGTTTTAGACATGGGATGAAGGAAAGGCCGGATTGAAAAAAGTCTTTTGGAGAAGAACAACAAGAGTAGTGAATTGTGATACAATACAGAGAACCACACGTGTGAAAGAGGAAGTTGAAACATTTTAAGAGACCGTTTTTACTCATTTATTTATTTTTGATAAAGATTAGGTCACGGAAAGGTTGAGAAAAAAAACCTCTGAAGGTGTATGGTGAATTTGGATTGGCTAAAGTAGGAGGAAGATGGTAGGTTGGTGAAAGTTACGGGAAGAGGAAGAGCGGCTAAAGAAATCACGTGGTTGTGGGAGGTGTCAGGTGAGAAGTGAAAAGGACACAAATAAATTTTTGAAATTGAAATGAAAGTTGAGAAATTTATTCATATTTGTTGTACGTAATAAGCAGGCGACAATTTCACACACACAAGGGGATTCATTTCATCAGAAAGAACAGAACAAGAGCTGGAAATGATGATGCATCACTTGGAATAGATGGTCTGTGGAACAGTCTACCAGGAAAGCTAATGGATGTAGAGAGAGCTGATTATTTCAAAAGTAAATCAGTTCCAAAGACACTTAGAAGATAAAATGGTGCAAATGGCTTGCCTCCAGTTCTGCCTTCTAAATGTGTGTAGGTGGTGTTCCTGCCTCGTGAAGACAACTTCAAAAGTGAAGAATTCTGGACCGGATCTGTCCAATCTAACTGTTGTCATTTCTCCTGGGTTTTTAATGTCTTTTGTGTGTAACTGTGGCCTTGCTGTCAATTTTTACCTCCGCCACAAAATATGGGCGGAGGTGATGGTTTCACCCCTGTCTGTATGTTTGCCTGTGAACAGGATCAATCAAAACTTTGCAAAACGTATTCAGACGAAATTTGGTGGAGAGGTTGGGTGTGTGACAAGGACGAATGGATCCGATTTTGGTGAAGATCATACTTTGGATCCAGATACCAGAATTTTTTTTGAAATTCTTCGAGTGATTCTTCACCATTGAGAGATGGGGTTAAAAACGAGATACATATAGCATATTACATATAGCATAAAAACGAGATACATATAGCATACATATTTCAAAAAGTTGTGGATGAGTTTTAACAAAATGAGGTGGATGAGTTGGTTAGGTGACAAGAATGAGCCGATTCGATTTTGGTTCAGGTCCGGATCCAGGTCCGGCGTATTCGTGGGATACCTTCCGTAAACTGTTCAGCTTGCGGAAGTGTGTGCTCTTCTGAGTGCCGTTCTAGTTATTTGTTTAACCTCCGTCACATCGCTCTTTCATAAGCCTCGATCTTGTCAATAAAATAATTCTAATAATAATAGATAAAAAGACTGGGCAGGCAGTACATTATATAAATCTCCTTATACTTGTTATCAGGTTTCCTATGTGTACCAGTCAATCTTGTTTTTGTTTTTTCCTACGTTTGTATAACCTAGCTCTCACTTTCCTGTCTTTTACACTCATTTTTAGCTCGCCTGTTCGAAGAACAGAGAGCTATAGCGATACCCCCGGCGTGAGCGTCAGCGCCAGCGTGAAAATGTTAAAGTTTTTGGTGCAAGTTATTTTCTTTCTAATGTTTTTATCTAACACACTATTTTTTTACTAATTACAATATACAAATACATATATTGCTTTAAAATTATTTGGATCAGACTTCACTGCAATGCTTTATAAAAAAATATTATTAGACTAGTCTTTTAAAAACGATAAATGTATAAACAGGCGAGCATTGGGTGGCTTTGACACCAACTCTCTGGTTTTATTCCTCGTGATGTTTTAGCATCATCTTCAAAAATAAATTCTTCCTTGCAAGCATGATCTGCATTATTTGAAATATTTGGAATCAAATTTAACATGAGCATGTTGATGGGATAAATAAATGGCCTGAAGTTAGTTGCAGTGATGTTTCCACCAGACCTTTTGATGACTTAGAATGTGCCTCGATAATTTGAAAATCACAAAAAAAAAATGAAGAAAATTTAACCAAACAATGGAAGGATTAGAACTTTTGCAGCATGTTCATTAGCATCGTGGCTTTGGAGTAATTAAGATTATACTTCACTTGTTGTACTTGTTATTGACCATGTGATGTGTTTGTTGTGCTCTCACATTGGAGTGTGCATAAAGTGCAAGACAAGGAGTCAGAAATGCCTTTTCCTGAATGTACATTTCTTTGAATATCGTGATAATAAAATCAAATAGTTCCTCAACATTTTGATTTTTTTTTTTTTAATTAACGTTATTCACTAAAGAGAAATGGTCATGAGATATCAATTTATGAACAACCTTTAAGAACCAGTTCAATACAGATCCAAAATAAAAATGAATGGCTGTATGGAACCCACAAATTGCTCATTGTGAACAAACTTTACGTCGTTTTCATCACACATTGGGTAAGGCTAGTACAAATGGAAAGAAGCATGAAAAGTAGTTAGAATAATGGGGTATAGGAGAAGAATATTGATTGCATGATGGAGAACAAGTCTCTGATGTCCAATGATCATCAGAGATTTCCGATGCAGCTTTCAAGACAACCGTTTGATTAAACTTGAGTATTTGTTTGAAAAAAATTCTCTGACATGTATTCTAAACACAACTGCAATCGTTTTGCATGATTAGATTCTTGTTACCTGGAAAGTTAAACAGAATCATGTAGGGATGCTCTAAAAGGGTGATCTATGCCTATATCAGTCAGCCTGTTGCCACAAAAGAGCTCACGGGTTATCCTGGGCAAGCCAAATGATTCTTCGTTGCTCATCTGCCACTCTCTCTCGTAGAGATGCCACTAAATCATCAAAGTTAGACCAACAACCAGGCTCAACATTGCTGCAGAGGTAGGGTAGAGCCTCGAGCAATTGTTCGTTGGCTTCACAAGCAGCTATGAGCTCTTCATCACTGCCCTCAAAGTCTGGCACAAGCTTTCTGCAAAAGAAAAGAAGGACAAGAAGATAATGAGGCAGGAAGCAATTTGAGAGGAATATAACATTTAATTGAGGACAATGAACCCGCAGAGGAAATAGAACAATGAAAAACAAGGAATATTAGTGAGGCAACTTAGCATAACAATTGTGCGTTTTGTGAGGAAAGCACCAAATTTGGCACACTAGTAGCCTATCATATTATGAACAGATTTGGATATTGGGCCATCTAAAATTTTTTGATGGCAGTGGAAATGGCTGCCACAGCCATCAGCGGCTGAATTTGAGATGCCCAATATCCAAATCTGTTCATAATATGTTGGCTATTAGTGTGCCAATTTGGTTTTCCTCACAAAATGCACAATTGTTATGCTATATTTAGCTAAGTTGCCCCACTATATGAGAGTGGAGGATGAAGAAATAATTGGATTGAGGAGGATGAAAAGAAAGATTGGTGGAGATAGATTAGGATTGTTGCAAGTATGAAAACAGGAAAAATGCAAACAAGTTATTCAATGTTGTAAATGGGAAAGTCACGTGGGAGATGAAAACCTTCACGTGGTCCACATGTGTTGTTCTTGAACACAAACTAATATCACCAATTCGGCAGAATAGCAATGCCACAAGCCTGAACCTGCATTTACGAGTTCATATTCGTCAAGCCATACTCAAAAATAAGAGGAAAAGTTAGAAGAAAAAGAAGAAAAAGAATAGGAAAGTTGAACAGAGGCAAAAGACAAGCTTGGGAATGTGACTTCTTCTTCTTCTTAGGCTACAATTAATCCCACGTTCTTGCGGGGTTAGCCGGGGAAGCTTGGCCCAAGTCTTTCATCAACCGACTGGCCAGGCCTGACGTTTGACGAAAGTTCGGGCAGGAATTTTGAATACGTGACTTTCAAAATGACGTTTGAATGTTAACGAGGCCTTTCATGCACGTGCCATGTGTGCGTTTTCAGTGACTCGTTTCTGCTCGTCGGGGCACTTTTAACCTGCCGTTGCAAAAAAAATTAACATAATTTTCAGCATTTAAACGAAAGAGCGGAAACTTCAAAATGTTTAACCATCATTGTTGTGTTCCTGGATGCAAATCGGACTCACAAAAATATAGAAAATACGAGAAATATCCGTGGATGAGACTTTCATCTTCTTGTGTTGGCAGCTTGGTTGCCGGTCGCTATCATATTTTGTTGGAGCGTGGCTGTGCCGCTGATGTCTGTACTATACCAGAACACTGTTACTCATTTTGCCGACCTCGAAGGATGACAGGCTGAGCGTGGATGAAACTGAGAGGTGTTGAGTTCCTTTCATTTGTTGTTAATACAAGTGAGTGGCTGGAGTGGATATATGAAATAGACACACACACACACTTCTCCTTTACCAATGAATGCAAAATATCATGTAATTTCTCTTGTGGCCCCACAACCAAACAAACAATACATTTGTAACAGCTCTCACAGCTTCCGTAGCTCCCACTCCCCCTCCCAACATGATCACAGCAGATAACACGATATCATCAATTTTAAACTTACCCTGTACATTCACAACGCCACAGATCATGACCTCCCATCAGTATTCAGAAGCACCAAAACCAGAAACGGCATCTTCTTAGGGAAGTCTGCTTGATACATTCAGCTCCACTTAAATATAGCTGGCACAGCTTTGCGTATTTTCACATCGCGAAGATGTCCTTTGCCGAAGAGTTGGTTACCGTTACTTGGTAATGATGCACAGCATCGTCTTCCCAATTGCAAAATGCCCAATATAAATAAATCACCAAGCCTGCCATGTTCACACGAGGCATTCTCACAAGGTTCAAAGTACATTCACTGGTTGCAATCCATCGGGGGTTTAGGTAGCATACACCCATTCACTCGGGCCTTGCAGCAGCCCACATGGCCGGGAGTTTGAAGTACGGACAGCTGCCCGTTTGGCGAGATGAGAAAGTGCTCCAAGTCTTTCATTGTGCAGAGGAACAGCCCTTTTTCTCAGGTACTTTTCCAAGTATTTTCGGCTTATTTTAGAACCTTTGTGAGCCATTTTAGGTAACAATGCTAAAATATATTCAATATACTTTTAAGTGCCCCGAACACCACTGTTCTCGGACTTTCTGCACGTGCACATCAAAAATTCTGGGACAGATTACATCATTTTGAAAGTCACATATTTATTCATAGTGCCGGTGTTAGCTCGTGTACTCTTCGCAAAGGACACCGTGGGATCTTTAACGTCCACCAACTAATACCAGCAGGTGGGATACCCGGTTTATCATCCATCCTCGGGACGGCACACACATTGAGGATTCATCCTGCTTGTGAAACAGTGGGATGACAGTTTAAAAGCTTGGGAATGTGGCTGATTTCAAAAAAGTGGAAAATGAAGGAATGAGATAGCAATAAAAGGTGTAGGGTAGACTCAAAGGAAGGAAGAAGATAGTGAAAAATGAATGATTACTGCAACAACAGGTGAAAGAGTGGCAATGTGACATGAAGCTGATCCTAAAAGCAATCTTTGCCTGATCTTGGTGTTGTGCTTTTCAGATATTCGGACGTGCAGTAGAATGGGATATATCTCAGCCTTGTGGAGCTTGGGTACACAGTCCAGACCCATGTCAAGAAGGCAATGCTTGTTCTGAAGCACAATATAAATTACAGAACATATAAAATAAATAACAATGTAAATATGACTTTGAGCAATAACTAATATTTATTGCTTGGCAGGAAAGCTGAAATCGGAATGAGAGAGTGTGACAAATCCACATCATTATGGGAAAAACTTTTGGAATAATGATAGAAATTATCTGTCAGAATGAAATGAGCGATGAAGATGAAACTTCGTTCCATTTCATGGAACAGATACATGTTTCAGTACTTTCAGAGTTTTTTTTCTCTACAAGGAGTCCTAACACTATTGTAAGAACTTTCTCTCTCTCTCTCTTTCTCAAGCACACACACACACCACACAACACACCACAACACACACACACACACACACACACACACCACAACACACACACACACACTGTCGAATCTGAGATTAGTGGGTATACGTTCCTGAAAATTACCGAATGTTGAATCTCCTAATGTTGGGCATTGTTTAAATGGGGAAAAGGGGGATAGGTTCACGACTGTCATGATTCATAAGGCAAAATCAAAAATCCTGTGAAAAACCGTGAACACGTGAAGCAACGGGGCTACAAAATGTAGAAGCAGGTCAGAAAAAAGTGTGACATACATGAAGCACAGGCTGCATAATGTAAGAAGTAGTCAGAAAAACGTGAATACATGAAGCACAGGGCTCGCAAATGTAAGAAGTAGGTCAGAAAAACCATGAATACATGAAGCACAGCGGCTGCAAATGTAGAAGTCGTCAGAAAAAAGTGTGAATACATGAAGCACAGGGCTGCAAATGTAGAAGTAGTCAGAACAAACCAACTGAATACATGAAGCACCAGGGCTGCAAAAGAGAAGTAGGTCAGAAACGTGAATACATGAAGCACAGGGCTGCAAATGTAGAAGTAGTCAGAAAACCGTGAATACATGAAGCACAGGGCTGCAAATGTAGAAGTAGGTCAGAAAAAACGTGAATACATGAAGCACAGGGCTGCAAATTGTAGAAGTAGGTCAGAAAAACCGAATGAATACATGGAAGCACAGGGCTGCAAATGTAGAAGCAGGTCAGAAAAACTGTGAATACGCCGAAGAAAAACTGCGAGTACGTGAAGCACAGGATCTCGAATGTATTAGTAGGTGAGGAAAATCACGAATTTGCCAACAAAAAACTGCGAGTAGGTGAGCATAGGACCTCGAATGTGAGCAGCAGTCACATTTTATTGTTATATGCTAACGTGTGAAATATGTGGGATCCGTGTGAATGTTGGGTCCGGCAGTATATGTGTGTTGTGGTGTGTGTTGTGTGTGTGTGTGTGTGTTAAGTGTGTGTGAGTGGCACGTTGCTGTTGTTGACTGCTATCTCTCCACACGTGGGTGGGTTTCAGAGATGGGAATGAGACCTACCCGTCTCAATGTAATCCACCTCTGAAACATACACACACACAACTTAACTCTTAACATGAGACAAACATGGTAGTTGACTGTGGGGAGTAACTTTCTCGGAGCACAATGGTTATGCCACCTAGTGGTTTTTACTTTTCTCTCCATTGTCATTGGGGTAAGTTTTTAGGATAATCTTACCCTCCCTCCAATGGGATGTCAACCACCGGGTTTATTCCCACTCTGTCCTCTAAATGCCTGAGCATCAGAGAAGAAAGCAGCATGTACTCCTTTTTTTAAATCTTTGTGTATGACTTAGCGAGGGTTAGAAATTGAACTGATGACCGACCAGACTCAGCAGACGTTCTAACCACAATGCCACCGAGTCTGGATTATTGGCAGTCAACTTAATGGTGGATCTCAGAGTTTTCCGGAGAACTTCCAGTGTAATCAGACATTTTTCGTATTTTATTTTCCTGGATCCATTAGTTAGCAGTCATACATCCAAATGACTTGATTAACGATTATTGTTCAGGAATATAATGATATATAAAATGCTATAAATCGATTATCTGGAATATCTCTGACCACTTATATGGGCATGACGTGAACATCCAAGTCAATGTAAGACAACGTGGTTGTTTTGAGTATCTCTGACTGTCTGTAACTTGCAATGGCAAACTGTAGCTGTTTTAATGCGCAAAGTCTGAAAGCCAAGGTCCAGGTTCAAAGTTTCAGCTTAATAGCTCTCTCATGTGGAAATATATGAGCCTTAATAAATGAAATAACAACACAATGCCATTCGCAAGTGAAAAAAATGAGATGGTACAGTACTTATATCAGAAGCCTAACACTGAGTCCAACTTGGAGTTTGGTAGTTACGGTTTGTCGGCTAATTTTACAATAAAGGCATTTAAAGGTTTTCATCAAACCCAGGGCATTCATTTGGGGAAAAATAGTGGTTAGAGAACAGAAAGAGGAGAGAGAGAGTGGTGTGTGTGTGTGTGTGTGTGTGTGTGTGTGTGTGTGTGTGGTGTTGGTGTGTGTGTGTGTGTGTGTGTGTGTCCTTGTTTGTTATCTAACATATACAGGTTTCAGAATGAGCAACGTAGTCCTCCTAGGCTCAAAGTATCCACCTCGTTTGGTAAGGGATCACGATTTATGGACCAAGCTGTGAAGTTTTTGTGCTCAAAGTTTTTTCCAAGAGTTCTTTCAGGACCATCACTGAGCCCTGGACAGCCTCCACCTACAGTTCGTTTGGAGGAATGTTCCCAGGATGGTTTTAAAGATATCTGTAAGGTTCTTCTTATCATTCCAGTTGCTCCAAATATCATGGACAATTTCGACATTCTTCATCTTCCAGGTTCTTTTGACTTCATTTTTGAGATCCTGGTATTTTTTTTTTGTTCCCTTTGAGGCTCGTGTGAGAGCGAACACACAACGCACATCATGGGGACATGAGACAAGAGGAGGGAGTGGGAGGACAAAACAGTGGGAACAGAGAATTAGGAGATCTGTGGAAGGGAGAGGGATGGGGCGGGGACATGGGGAATAGAAGATGGACATTACAGGGACTTTCAGGAAGGAAGCAAGGGAATTTGAAGAGGTGGGCTTGGGTGGATTATCGGGGTAGAAAAGATCGAGGATTTGGATGGGGGATGACAAGAGGTGTGGTGAAAAGCTGTTTTGAAGGCCTGGAGGCAAGAATGGGAATGAATAGAGTGAGGGAGTTTATTCCAAAGGCAGGAAAAAAGAGGAATGAAAGAGTGAAGGTGAGCAGTGATTCGTGATTTTGGTAGTTTACCAGAAGGGGGTGTTGCGCGACCTTAGCGCGCTGCGGAATGTGTGTGGGGACAAATCGCAGAGAGAGCAGGGGGGAGGGGTGAGGCTGGAGAGGAGACGGTAGAAGACAGAAAACACCGACCAACCTGCAGTGAATGAGTGAGAGGCCCAAAGACAGCCTCAATTGCGGGAGATGCCAATTATCCGAAATGCCTTGGTTTCTACAGCGAGAAGCCGAGAAAGGTGGAGGCAGGAGCACCAACCCAGGGGGAGAGCAGTACTCCATCAGGCTGCGGACAAAAGCTTTGTAAGTGGTCAGGAGCTCAGGTGCGCGAGGAAGGACTTTACACGACGGAGGATCCCAGTCGGGACTGGCTTTTGAGGCGAGGTTTGAAATGTGGCTTCCCAGGAAAGGTCATGGCAGATAGTGAGACCCAGAAGCTTGAAAGAAAGGACTTCTTCCAGAGGATTGTTGAGAAAGTGGATGGGGGGTTTTCTAAACGGTCCTTTCGAAGAGACATAGTGAGAGTGTGAGATTTGTCCGGATTGAAAGACATGTTCCACGTGTTGGACCAGTTTGTGATTTTATCCACATCAGCAGTGAGCGAAGAAGCGCTGCTTGCCAGTCTGAGGATGACCGATGGTACGGCAGAGGGTGGAGTTCATCAGCAAAGAGATATAGAGGATTTTCAGAGAGTCGGAGAGATCATTGATGAAAACCAGAAAAAAACAGGCCCAGAACGCTACCTTGAGGAACTCCAGCCTGGACAGGAAGAGGGGATGAAAGAACTCCATTTAGGGCCACACGGTGACTGCGACAGGAGAGGAAGTCTGCGAGCCATGAGTGGAGATGGCCTTGGATACCATAGGAAGAGAGTTTGTGAGCAGGGCAGGGTGCCAGACTGTATCAAAGCACGTGATATGCAGGGATACGGCTCGGATTTCCTGTCTGGCATTGAGGACTTCCATCATTGTTGGGAGAGCAGAAGCAGCATATCCAGGGTAGGTGACCTGGTCTGAAACCAAATTGATGATCAGAAATCAAGCCATTGGAGAGAGGAAGGATTTGATGTCTGAGCGATGATGGATTCCATAACTTGCTGATGATTGGGAGAAGGCTGATTGGTCTGTAGTGGCAGGGATCTGTTTTGCACCTTTTTGTGCAGGCAGTGATGTTTGCTGATTTCCAGCAGATGCAGAATGACCTTGAGCAAATGAGAGGGTGAATAAACAGAGAGAGGTGGCAAGAGCAGAAGAGCAGGTTTTATGGCACGGGGCTGATGCCGCTTGGACCGGTTGCAGAATCTGAGTCGAGGTTTGACAGCAAGCTCTCCACCTTGTCACGAGAAAAGGACACAGAGTCCAGGACAGTTGGGTGCGACTGGGTAAGGTGGGTAGAGAAAGTGATGGGTTTTGGACACAAGATTTAGCTGCAAACACGAGTTTAGGCATTCAGCTTTTTCACGTGCGGTATCAGCAGTGCGGCCTTTTGAGGTAAGGGAGGATGGAGGGGAACATACACCAGAAAAGATTTGATTAGACCCACAGGATTTTGAGGAGGAGAGAGGTTTGAGAGTTCAGACTTGAGATGAGAAAGATGTGTTTTTCGGGCTCTCCTGAGGGTAAATACCACTTGTTCCGAGCTTTATGGAAGGAACTGAGATTGCCCTCAGTTGGTTTGCTTTTCCATGAGCAAAGGCAAGTTGTTTCAGACAAACTGCTCACTACAAGCTTCAGTGAACCAAGGGCGGGAAGGAAGGGTAGGACAACTGAAGACGAGAGGGATAAATCTGTGCATGAGGGAGAGCAAGTTTCTTTTGAAAGAATTCCCAGGATGAGTTGATGTTGGAGAAAGTAGTGATAGGGAGACCAGTTTATAAGTTTGAGGCTGCTTGGAGACCCTGCCAGTCGCGCTTGAGTGAAATGCAAGACTCGACGGCGGTGAGGTGGTTCTCTGATAATAGCCAGAGGTGATGTCCACTTTGACAAGGACGTGGTCAGAAGAACCGATTGGAGCGGAGGAAGAGCAGCAGATATGTCAGGAAAGTTTGTCAAAATCAGATCCAGAAGAGATGGAGTACCATTGGTTGAGATCCGGGTCGGGAAGTTGACCGATTGATCAGTCCCAATGAGTCTCAGAAAGCTTTTTGTGAGTGCCATGACAGGTGAGAGAGGTACCCACACCTAGCCAACTGGCATGATGACAATTGAAGTCGCCACAATGAGGAAGAGAGAGTTTGGATGAGAAGATACAAGTTGGTCCATGTTTTCGGATAGTGAGGTGTAGATGGAGTCATCACTGTTTGGTGGATGGTACAGTACACATATAAACATGAGGTGGGAGTGGAGGGAAGCCGTAGCCAGAGGTATTCCTGGAGGTGTGGGGAGGGAGGGCAGTGCAAGGAGAGTGAGGAATAGAGTCTTTGATGAGAGAGCAACTCCTCCACCAGGACGAGGCTCAGGTCTGTCATACCGGAGGAGGGAGTAACCAGGGAAGATACTTGGAGTCAGACACGTCTTGGGGGAGGCAAGTTTCTGTCAGCGCAGATTATGTCTGGTTTGTCAAGTGGCAACCTGTATGGAAAGATCTGAAAGGTTTGAGCGAAGGCCCGGATATTTGAGGTCCACACTTTTAATGAAGAGGGAGGGAGGAGCTTTGGGTGCAGGGGGGGGGGAGGGCAGGTAGGACAAGGGACGAGGGGTAGGTAAGGAGGGTTGTTGAAAGAGTGTGGGGATTGCAGAATAGCTAGTGGAGGGGGCGGATGAGGAGGAGAAAAGCTCTGTGGTACTGGGGGGAGAGGGGGGACAAGAGAGGGAAGAAGGCAGTTAGGATTTGAGGAGGTGGATGAAGAGAATGAGGTGAGAGGCAGTGGAAGGAGGCAGCTTGTGGATGAGAGGGGGGGGCAAACTTTGAGAAGGATGAGTGAGGGGATGAATGATGGGAGAAAGGTGAGGGGGGAGTTTTTGAGAGAGGTGAGAAGGAGGCTTGGAGGGAGAACAGTGTGATGGTTGCGTTTGAGTGAGAGTGAGGGGTGAGAGGGGTGAGTTGGGCACTGAAGTTGAAAAAAAAGAATGGTTGAGGGAAAGCGAGCATTCATAGCAAACTGGGGTTTTTTTAAAGTTTTAGGTCAGAGATGCGATTTAACACAATTCTTGATGGATGCAATAAAGGCGAATCCAGAGAATGGAGAGAAGAAACGCTGCATCAGTTGGATTTTTTAGGCAAGGTATGAAGGAAAGGTCGAATTGAGAGCAGTCTGTTTAA
>CM068959.1:31323557-31350678 GCA_035128595.1 Eptatretus atami | reverse complement strand
ACACCCCACACACACACACACACACCAACTGTTGTACGCGATTGAAGGCAATGAATTAAGTGATCGTTCTTTTGGGCACCTGAGCATATATATATATATTATATATTAATATATATATATATATTATATATTATGATATATGTTACTATGTTTATATATGTGTATAATACTGTATAATAATATTCTGCACCCATCTTCACTTGGAGGGTGTGCCACACTTACTGGGCTGGGGTCGCTCACATGTGAATTAATTAAGGGGTGGCTGCACACATCTACACGTTAGTTTACCAGTTACTGTTTAATACGAATGTTACACGGATTTGGGTGATCGACAAAATAATGGTCCAATTGCGGCAAGCAGTCGTGTGAAACACAGATGCACTGCCTGCTTGTCGAGCTGCAACACTGCCTGGAACTGCGCATGCTAACCACACAACCACACCACCACACACAACAAACAAAAACCATAACACCCACACAATTTCAATACTGAGGCAAGAGGCTTATGGGTATGTGGATGGTCCGGTTCTGCAAGGTGCACACAGCTTGGTGGCTGCCAACTGCAACGGTGAAACGAAAGCAAGTGTCCTCATGTACTGCATTCCTCAATTTCTTTAGAAAGAAACATCAAAGGTTACAAGTAAAACACCCAGTCCTCTGACCTCATAGAGGATGATATAAATAAATAAATAGTTTTCCTCCATTTGCCATAATTTTTTATTTATTTCTAACATCCAGTTTCAATATCGTTGAACTTGCAATTTGAAAATAACAGGCAACCATGTTGCTTTGCTTTCAGGTTGGGTGCATTTTGGCCTCAGCTTCTAATTTTCTCGCTGCGGCAGGAGCTGCTCGGGTGCTTGCGTCGGCTCCAACCCCTCCGCCATCACCCAGGGCCTGAGGAAGACAAGCTTTGAGGGCTCTGCAGACAAGGAACAATCGATGAAATGACTTTGCCACCACCGACGACCCACGGTAATACCGTCGACCATCGCCTGCCTCCCCTCTACCGGCGTCGTCGGGTCCATAGCTGCATGACGTCTCTTATTTACATTCACAATCCACCAATGATAACCACTCCTTTCGGCGAAATGAAATGAGATATGTACTAGTTGCCTTTTCACTCAACATTAATATTGTTTTTATCTTTTCAACATATTTCAAAAAAATAGTTTTTATAATTCATAATCGGAGATTTTCAGATGTTCCCTTTTCTTTTGACTGAAAACACTGTATAGTTAGATGCCTTTGCCTTGGACCTCTTACAAAGTGTATATTCCGCAGCGCAAGCTGATCAAGACAACCTAAACGATATTTCCACTAGGATGAATAGTCGATAGGACAGCGCTGATTGTAGATAACGCTGACCGCGCATTTGAGATAAAAAAAAATAAAGATCTCGTTTGCTCCGACCAAGGGTTTAACCGCCAGATGAACGTCAACTTCCTCGCTTGCCTCCCACGAACAGCTAAGTGGCCGATCTCCAAACAACGTCCCGTTGATTCCACCATTGTTCTCTCTGTCCACGAGGCAGATTAAACACAGCTTCACCACCGAGACCACATGTTTTCGTGTACAAGTCGATGTGGAATATATTCGACATTGGCTAATTTTGCCGCATTTCCTTTCCTTCATTCATCGATGAGTCAATTTGAAGTGCAACACAAAGATAATTCAACTACGGTAGTTCGCAAAACTGTCAGAACAATGATGGTGTTAATTCGCCTTGAATGCAACAAACATACTGGGCTCTCGTTACTGCCAGGGTCCTGAATATTTACCTGAGATGTTTTGGGGTATATTATATGCAACTACTTTGGTGGGACATCTTTAGATTAATTAAGGAAAAGTAATAGTGTTCTGCACATTTGTTTGGTGTTGAAGGTATAGAGTTGAAGTATAATGTAAAACCTGCAGAAACAGAAATTCATCAGCACTGGCTTCTGCGACGTAGCACATTCGTACATATCAACACACTACTCCTTCAGACACCAGAACCAGACCTGAACACTTATGGTGTACTACAAAAGACACTAATTTATAATCCACTAGAAAGAGCTGATCACTGGGAGATCACTGTTTTGTTAGTATTAAAAGTGTACGCAAAAATTTACTTTTCAGCAAAATCACACTTTGCAACTTTAAAAAGTTTTTTAAAATTTAAAATCGATGCAATTACAAGGTCGGGGAGCCCTTGGATAAAGTCAGATCCCGCAGTTGTATCATTCAAGCCTGGACTTCTGGAGAAAAAGTATCGATTTACCTGAGAAATACGGTCGTTCGCAATCTGCATGAAGTTTTACTTGGCCTCGTCAGGCTTATCCGTACTCTGGCGTTGAGTGGTGACTTCATAGATTGATCACCCTAATGATCAAAGATACAACTGTGTAAAGCACGAGTGTATCTCTAAGTGATTGATAGGAATGACGTCTTCTTTCTTATACTACTACACTACTACGACTAATTTTCTACTCTTCCACTACTGTCTTCTCCAGATGTGAATTAGCTTTTATTGGGTCAAGTGCACTGTTTAGAACAAACGCCACGGCCCATGCATTTATCTCAAAAATACCCGATCACCTGCTCAGGTGGGTTGAGGTCATAAACGACAGCAGCACTATATAGCATTAGTAGAACACAAGATATACAAATGAATGAACGAATCGAGAATACGAGCATTGCAACACAACAGCTGGTTTTATATCCCCCGCCGGTGGTGATCGCCTGGGCGTGTTATGTATGGAGCGGCAGCGCCGAGCGGACGGTGTGGTGTCGCGTGTATTAGTGGCTTCATAATTCGCCTCGGCCGTTACGGGATTCATAGCACGAGTGGCCAGCATGTGGTACCATGAAGTGGCTGTAAAGATCGTGTGGCCTAATACGGGTTAGCAATCGAGAGTAACACATGAAAGCGGAGTTGTCTAACCGCAGGCCGTGGGTCTAGAGACCTGCCGTCACTTCGAGAGACATAAACCAGCCGCGTGTGGCAGGAAGGGATTATTGTAGTTGTCCACACGTCAAGGGTGTCGTCCGGGCATCAAAACTTTATAGCTGTGTGCGATAATCATAAACTGTTGCCATATCGATTTGAAATTTTGGGTCACACACTGTACGACCTGAAAAGAAGAACGCCTATTGATGTTGGCGTGGCCGATCCAAATGGCCGACTGGGGCGGCCATCTTGGAAAAAAATGTTTTGTACAATAGAATGGAAAACTGCTATATCTGATTAATTAGTTGCTTACTCGAACCGTCACTCACCCTAGGGGAACTTTTTCGAGATGAGTCGACCGAAATAAGGGGTCTGTTTATCCATTTCACTCCTCATTATCTGAATATGTAGCCTTCGTCATTAAATATCTGGGGAATTCCCAATCATCTAATGTATAATTTAAAAATTATGAACTTTATTTATTTTATTTTTTGCTAGTTTTTTTGTAGTAAACGTAGTTTCGGGTTATAATAAGCCCGTTTCAGTCGAAAGTCTCAGAAATGTGAATTCCAATTTGAGAATGTTGTTCACCTTCAGACTTGCCAACAGAAGGCAAGCAGTTGCAATTTGCTGCACCAAACTCATTGACCTTTCCCTGGCTCTGGACTGCTCGAGTTTTGCGTTGTAACGCTGTTTGTAAATTACCTTGGCTTTGTTTTCCCTTCATGCTGAGGAGTATAAAAGAGGCCCTTACCTCCCGTTTTCCATCTTGCTCTTTTTCATGAGAGAGGCTGATGTTACGATTTAATCAAAGCATGATTTTCATTTTATCGAGACAGAGAAAACAAAAATCTGCTGTTTTGCTTGCATTGCAAATAATGTACGTTTGTGCAATCTGCCTGTTTTCACGGCTTTGCGTGAGTGTTCTCACAAGAAAATGTGAGTATAGATCATGTTGTTTGTGTGTTGTACTCGGAGGGACGTACTCAATCACTGAGACTTGAGCCTCCAACAATTTGTCTCAATGGATGGTCTTGGAAACCTCCTTCTTAAACATAGCTTTTAAAGTGGGCCTGCTCAAAATTGCCATCTTCTACGCTTATAATATAAGTATTTCTCCGTTTTTATTTCAGCATGTACAAAATTAAATTATCTAAGTTAATAATTGCTGTATTCCGGATTCCTAACTGGTCGCTTGATTGTAGACTGACGAGTTGAATCATTACGTCCGATACGTCGAAATATGTACCAATGAGTGTGTCGACAATGGAACTGGGGCGGTGTCTCAATACATTTGTATAATTGCTTTGTGGCGTACGTATTTAAATTGGAATGCCCATGTACCGGTAACCGGTTTTATTAAAAAAAAGTAGGTCTTCCCAGCGTATGTTAATTGCATGAAGTTTCACTTTTATAGCCAGTGTATTGAATCTCGACGCCAGCTATAACTGTCATATCCGGTGTTTCCAGGCAAGGTGGATTCATCAATGCGTCCGTCCATTGATGGACATCAAACGGACATTCGTCTCGCAGCGTTAGTTGGTGGAATGTTAATCGAGAATGCCACGGGTGTGTCCTATCACAAAAGAGTGACGACTATATACGCCGGTATCCTGAATACAATTAAAATTCTGCTCCTGACTCTTTGAGTTGAAGTGGTGACCCAACAGAATTGGAGCTTCAGTCACGCTGTGTTGGCCATGTCACAATCACTCTGCATCGGGCATGCACACGTGCAGTTACTCGTGAGTGTAAACTGGCTGATCATCATCAGATGTACTATTACTCTTTACAGAGTATTGTTGTACTGCGGAAAAGACTTCTGGCAAGGTTTATGCTGGTGGTTTTGCATTGCTTCAAGCATCAGGACAGCGTTTGGTTAAGTTTTTCATGGTTTTCCGATGATTAACTAATCTCAGTAAGCTGAAACAAAATGAAGGACTTACTTGAAACACCCATCAACGACCATGCTGGCACACGAGTCCGCTGGCAAATCTCATCTATGTGGTATGAAATGGAGCGTTCAACAATGAGAACAATCAGCTTAACCATGGAAACACCAGGATGAGAGTTTATACGGCTGGTCGATGATTCCATTTATCCCTTGGGTGTTAGGGACGACTTTAAAAGTGATTGCACATGCCTCTCACCTTATCTGTCATTAACTAGCAACAACCAACACTTCCAAAAAAATTATAAAAATCTGCTGATAGGAGTTCAGATCTCAACTATATTGCATCTGAAACTGAAAGTAGTACGAATAGAGTCCAGAAATATTTCCCATTATACGTTGAACCGCAGTGCCAGTCTCATACTGTCTAAAAAATGCTGGTCAGGTCAAAGATGTCCTGCATGTGATGCAACCAATCCATGGTTGGTTGCACCCACGAGATTTCGCTCAATACTGAAGCTTGTCTTGCAAAGTCCTTGGAATTGGCACACTGCTGAACCTTGCAGCCGAGAGGAGGCTTTACAATCCCGAGCGTTGATTGGAGCTAATTGCACTGCTCTCCTTCTGGGCTGGCTTCCTACCTCATACCTGCTCAGCTTAGTACACGATGGATGAATCTAAAGCTTGTCAGATATTTATCACACTGCTGAGGCTGCTATGATGAGCTTATCATCACATCGCACTTGTCCGTGTCTCACGGTATTATTCTGCTCCAGTTTAGATCCTCGTGGAAGATTCTATCATACTCACGTTTGGTGTTGTTCTTTCTTCTTCTTGTTGGACTTATTTGTTTCACAGACCTACAGTTTTTCTTCGATAACAATTCTGACTTGGGGTAATATATGTCATAAAATCCCACCCTGCCCCGCAGACTAGTCAAACTTTCTATACGTCCGCATCCCTCCCAATTAATCCTCTATTTTTATCTTAATCAAACAAACAAAAAAAAAAAACCGATCTTTCTCCTTCCCATCACGACTCTCGATTCTTCTCTCTTCTTTCTTCTTTTCTTCTTCCTCGATTTTTTCTACAACACTTCCATGACCATCTGTTGAAACTTCTCAACTTAATATAACTAGCATACCCGCGCTCTGCGCGACTGTTTGGGTGGGTGTGTTTGAGAAAGGAAACTGATGCAGAGTATATAGTAATTTTACCTAAATGCCAGTAGTGGAATACAATTTCACTGTTTCAGAACTTTTATTTTACTTTTTTTGTACCATGCACCTCATATGGTCTTTGAGAATTGCAGCCGATATCAGTTACTCGAGGCAGAACAAAGTGAAGATAGCGCGACACGAACACAAACTGGAAATAATATACAAGATAATAATAATAAAAACGATAATAATTATCATGCTTCATTTTCTCTTTCACCGTGTGGTATCTTACTGTAAATAATGCAGCTACTTCTGCTACTTATTAAACAGACTGTCTATTTCATCTTGCCTAAAAAATCCACTGATGCATGGCGTTTCTTCTCTCCATTCTCTGGATTCGCTTTATTGATCCATCAAGAATTGTGTTAATCGCATCTTGACTAAACTTAAAAAACCCAGTTTGCTTATGAATGCTCGCTTCCCTCACCATTCTTTTTTTTACTTCAGTGCCAACTCACCCCTCTCACCCTCACCTCCACTCAATAGCAACCATCAGTGTGTGTGTGTGTCTTCAATAACACCAAAACCATGAAACCTCGTAGCCTGAAACTTTGCATGTGTCCTAAGGGAAATCCAAGGAAGTGCATGAGTGAAAATTGGGTGTTTGGATTAATTTAAACACCCCTTTTGAAGATAATTGATGGCCTTATTTAATATCCTTTAGCAAGGCATCATCCTCGGTCAGCCCTCTGTCAGCTTAATTCGCCATTATGTTCAGCCTATCCAAAAATGCCTTGTTTGGAAACACGATCTACTCTCGTGGACTAATTAAAGTATATAATCGAAATATTGTATCTGATTTGAGAAGCAGATCCAGTGGACGAAATAATTGTCTAAATCTGGAATGAAATCTGAAAATTTTAACAATAAGCGATTTCTATAACTAAGTGTATTTAATTAAACAAAGCATTAAACTTAACTTTTCCTGCTGTTCGGACGAATATATTGAGTGAAGAAAAGATTAAGGAATGTGCAGAAAGTGTAACTTCATTGAGTGTAATGCCATGCTCTGCAACTTGCTTTTGCAATCCAGTGATACAGTCCACAGAGGTCCTTTTTTTAAGCCAATGATGTACGCAGTTTTTCTTTTTACTGTTTTGTGCGATCTGCTTTCATGGAAAAATATTAATACAAATATACTATTCCAGTTTTTGCAATATATTAATAGTCGGTGGTTTCTGCAAGCGAAGAGGTACTTTTTTGGTGCTGCAGGTATCAAAGTGAAGAGGCTTTTTTTGCTTTACACCATTTTGTCCGATAATATGAATATAGATTACTAATAGTTGCTGCAATATATTAATAGCCGGCAGTTGCTGAAAACAAAGAGGTAAGGAGACAGCATACGGACATGGACGGGTACAAATGACTCTCCATGGGGCGTGTGCATGCCTGCATGCTTGGTTACGTGTGTGTGGTGCATGGGTTTTGCAGGCGCGTGATCTGAATTTGAACTCAATGTCACACCCAGGTGTGTGGAACTGTGGAGGTGGTTATGCGGCCATCTGCTCCCCATGTACTTTTGCATGTGGGGAGCAGACATGCTGCAGCGCCCAAGCCATATGGGGAACAGATGTGCTGCGGCATCGAAGCCAGATGGGACGTGCCACTGTGCAGTGTGGGTGCGGGGACATCTGTGCAAGTGTGCGTGTGAAAGTATGAGTATATCGCCGGTGCACGTGCACGGTTAGCATGGACAGTGAGTCGGTTGTAGGAACGCATATTGGGGGGGGTGCATGTTAACAGGCAGCACTTTTGCCAGGTAGATGATCATGGGTTTAATTTTAAATGCTCCACGGTTTTTCTAAAAACAACGGCGTTTAAAAAGAAACGTTGCTGTTTGGCCACTTTATCACCTGGTAATGCCCTGGTAGCTGCCTACCCTCCCTATGCTCTTCCCCCCCTCCCCACATGCCTACCCTCCCTCATGCTCCTTCCCTCCACCCCTTCCCTCACCTCCTCTCCCTCCCTACAGCGGTCCTTGCCCCCTCCCCTCAACGCTGCCAATATCCCTTCCCCATCAGCTGCTCCCTCCCCAGCTGCCTCCCCTCCCTCATGCTGCCTCCACACCTCCCCTCATGCTGACCTCCCCTCCCCTCACGCTGGCACTTCCCTTCCCCATCATGCTGCTTCCTCCTTCCCCTCAACGCTGCCTCCCCCTCCCCTCATCCCCTCCCCCAGGCTGCCTCCCCCTCCCCCACGCATGCCTTCCCTCCCCTCACGCTGCCCTCCCACCCCTCATTGCCGCCGCTCCCCCTCCCCCTCCTGCTCCCTCCCCTCACGCTGCCTTCCCCTCCCATCACGCTGCCTTCTCCCTCACGCTCTCCCCTCCCCTCACGCTCTGCTTCCCTCCCATCACGCTGCCTTCCCTTTCCCCATCACGCTGCCTCCCCTCCCTCACGCTGCCTTCCCTCCCTGCCTCTCACGCTGCCTCCCCCTCCCTCATGCTGCCTCCCCTCCCCTCACGCTGCCTTCCTCCCCACCTCTCCCCCTCCCTCACGCTGCCTCCCCTCCCTCACGCGTGCTCCCCTCCCCTCATGCTGCCTTCCCTTCCCCTCATGCTATCCTCCTCCCAAACCCTCTGTACCACCATACAACTCTCTGGAGGTTGAGAGGAAGGGGTGTCAAATAATGTGCAAATTGGACAAATGAAACCCTTTCCTCGCTCCCCCATTATTTCTGTCAGTTAAGCAATGGGTTGTAGTTGCTAACATATTATTTAAACTTAAACAATTGGTTGGCCAAAGTACTGAGTATATCATATCCCTTTCCATGCATGCATTATCCTCGTAATATACCATAATAGCATGAAAATGAAAATTCAATGGACATATATATATTTTCCTGTTGGAGATGATACCAATTAGGTAGAATATGCATACTCGTTGAAGCGACAATATTACACTTGTATTTTACCAGGGTGATGATCTCTTCCACTGCCTTGACTGTATAGCACAAGTGCAAGTTGTCTCGGTGTTCTTTGTAACAGATGATATCTCCTTTCTTCTGTTTTTCCACAATCTCCTCATTGCTCAGCTCCTCTGTTATAAATGGAGTTTCAAGACTCTTAGTGATGATGTCACAATGTTTTCAGGATATAATGGAGTCACAAATTACATTAATATACAGGTCTCAGATTGGAACATCTCATTTATGTTTTATATTACATGCTTGTGCCATTATGTTAATTTTTTTTAGATCTTCAATGGGCCTTATTGATAAAGACACTTTGTACGTGTGTACGTGTGTGTGTGTGTGTGTGTGTGTGTGTGTGTGTGTGTGTGTGTGCGTGTGCGTGTGCCTGTGCGTGTGCGTGTGCATGTGCGTGTGTGTGTGGTGTCTGTCCATGTCTATATATTTTCTCTTTTAAAAAGTTTTTCTGTGCAACTGCTTGTCCGATCGATGCAAAACTTTAAACAAAGGAGGGACTCCCCATGGAAAATATTTCATTGCCAACTCTGACATCATAGGTCACATGATATGGCAACCACATTGGATTAAAGAAAAAAATTTGGACGTCATTTTCTCCAAAATAGCTTAATGAAAAAAATCGAAACTTGGCATATGTCATAAACTTCCCATGGGGTATTTTGAGTGCTAACGATGACGTCATCGGTGAAGTGGTATTTGAACTACAGTGCAATTGGTTGAATTGAAATCCTTATCCGAAAAATCTGAAACCTCATATATCTGATATATGACCCGATGTGAGTGAAGAATTAAATTTATGACGTTCATAACCCATGACAAGAAAATATGTGACATCATAGCGTGCATCGGCCATAATAGCAGTGCACCATAATAGTAGCGTGTTCAGTTAACAATCGTATTTTTGTTCAGAATGAATGCACGAGGCAAGAATATGCGCTCTACATGTGCCGTTCTAGTTTGACTGATCCAACCCAGCACATGAGTACATGCCAACAGTGCAGGTCATGTAGTCGGAAAAAGGTCCCAGTAGGCGTGGGTAGAGCAGTCTGGCCACGACTCGTGGCACAACAATCACAGGGCGGCTGCAAGGCGGACGGCAAGGCTGCACCAATGTGTAAGGTGTAGGGCACGTACGTTGCTCTGCATTTGGCTCTCCAGATGATTCTGCAAAAACATGAATAAAAATAAGTGTAAGAAATGTAAATGTGAGGCCATGAAAAAAAATCCCTTTGGCAAATCATCCCAGTGCCATATCCACACCCTAGCACTGACACCTATTGTACATTGTCCAATTATGTGGTTGAGTTAAAGTAAAACATGTCACCATGTTACCAGCACACACATTGGTCCTTTTTTATTTTTTCATACATTGTCAAGGCTCGTATAAGAGCTAACACACAGAACATATAACAAAGGGAGCAGGAGACAAGAAGGGCAGGAGAAGGAAGCACAAAACAGTCGGGAGTAGAGACATCGGGAGATCTGTGGAAGAGAGGGGGGTGCGATGCAGGGATACACAAGATGGACACTACAGGGACTTTCAAGAGGAAAGCAGGAATTTGAAGGAGGTGGGTTTGGGGTGGATTAACGGGGATAGAAAATATCATGGTTTTGGATGGGGGAAGATATGAGTGTGGTTGAATAGCTGCTTTGAAGACCTGGAGGGAAGAGTGGGATTGAAAAGGGTGCAGTGTTCTCTGTTGTTTTTTAATATTAACATGTCAAGGCTCGTATAAGAGCACTTGACATTGTATACACAAGAACGATAACAAGGGGAGCAGGAGACAAGAGGGGTGGGAGAGGGAAGCACCATACAGTGTGGAACAGAGACATTAGGATATATGTGGAAGGGAGAGGGATGGGCGGGGTACACGGGGTAACAAGATGGGACACCACAGGGACTTTCAGGAAAGAAAGCAGGGAATTTGAAGGAGGTGGGTTTGGGGTGGATAACTGAGGTAGAAAAGATCGAGGTTTTGGATGGAGGAAGATAAGAGGTGTGGTGAACAACTGTTTTGAAGACCTGGAGCGAACAGTGGATTGAAGAGAGTGTGGGAGTTTATTCCAAAGGCGGGGAATGAGAGTGTGAAGGTGAGCAGTGATTCGTGATTTGGTAGTTTTACCAGAAGGGGGGCTTGGCGGACCTTGAGCGCTCTGCGGAAATATGGGAGCACATATCGCAGAAAGAGCAAAGGGGGGGGGGGGTGAGACCGGGAGAGACAGAAGATGACAGAAAGACATCCAATCTGCTGCGGTAGAGAGAGTGAGAGGCTCCAAGAACTCAGCCTCACCGCAGGCGATACAGGGAGGGGATTTGAGGTAAGAGAGGGGATGGAGGGTGAACACACACCAAAAACAGACTTAACTAGATGCCACCATGATTTGGAGGAGGGAGACATGTTTGAGAGTTCAGACTTGAGATGAGAAAGATGTTGTTTCCTGGCTCTCCTGAGGGAAGAAACACACTTGTTCCGAGCATCGTGGAAGGAACTGAGATTGCCTTCCATGGGGCAAAGTCAAGTTGTTTCAGGACAACTTCCTCACCACATGCTTCAGTGGACCATGGGTGGTAGGAAGGTTATGACAACTGAAGACGAGATGGGATAAATCTGTGCATGAGAGAGAGAGAGCAAGTTTCTTTGAAAGAATTCCCAGGATGAGTTGATGTTGGAGTAAGTAGAATGGAAGACCAATCGAAGTTTGATGGCTGCTTGAAGTCCCTGCCAGTCAGCCTGATTGAAGTGCCAGACTCATCGGCGCTGAGGTGGATCTCTAATAACAGCCAGAGAGATGTCTACTTTAACAAGGACGTGGTCAGATGAACAAATTGGAGTGGAGGAAGAGCAGCAGATATTTGTCGGGAAATTGGTCAAAATCACATCCAGAAGAGATGGAGTACCGTTGGTTGAGATCCAGGTCAGGAAGTTGATCGATTGAGTCAGTCCCAATGAGTTGCAGAAGTCCTTTGCTGAAGTGCCATGACAGGTGAGAGAGGTATCCACACAGCCAACTGGCATGATGACAAAGTCACCACATATGAGGAAGAGAGAGATGGGATTAGAGGATAGAAGTTGGTCCATGTTTTTTGTGAGCAAGATGTAAATGGAGTCATCACTGTTTGGTGGACGGGCCAACACACACATCTATACATATATATATATATATATATATATATATATATATATATATATATATATATATATATAAACATGAGGTGGGAGTGGAGGGGAAGCCGTAACCAGAAGTATTCCTGGGGGTGTGAGGGAGTGAGGACACTGCATCTTCTTCTTGTGTATGGCAGCTTGACTGCCGGGTAGCTATCATTTTGTTGAGGCACAACTATGCCTCTGATGCTGTGCCCCTCCACCAGTGCACTGGTTCTCATTTTGCCAACCTTGGAAGGATGGCAGGATGAGTCAAGCCCACCTGATGTTAATTCAGTGGCAAATAGGGCTTGAACTCAGGACTCAAAGATCCTAATCCAGCCATCCTCACCACGAAGCCAACACCATACTTTTGGCAGTGCATGGAGAGTGAGGAATAGAGCTTTTGATGAAGAGAGCAACTCCGCCACCAGGATGAGGATCAGGTCTGTCATACCAGAAGAGGGAGTAGTCAGGGAGAGATATGAAGGAGCCAGAGACATCTTGAAGGAGCAAAATTTCTGTTCAGCAGATTATGTCTGGTTGTCACCAGTGGCAACCTGTTTGGAAAGATCTGTCAGGTTAGAGCAAAGCCTCAGATGTTGAGGTTCACACTGTCAGAGAAGAGGGAGGAGGATTTGGGTACAGGGAGGTGAGGGGAGGGAAATGGAGAGGTGGAGGAGAGGATGTAGGAGAGTTGTTTGACATTGGTGGGGGATTGCAGAAGAGCAAGGGGAGAGGGCCGGATGAGTGGGAGGAGTGCAAAAGGCTCGTTGGTGATGGGGTGAGGCACAGTGGGGAATTGAAGATTGGAGGAAGTGGAGGAATGAAATGGAAGAGAGAGTGCAGGGGAAGGAGGCAGCTTGTGGATGTGAGGGGGGGGGGCTTTGAGAAGTGGTGGTGAGGGGGGGCGGAGTTTGGAGGGAGAATTGAGGAAGAAGGGTGAGGGTGAGCTTTTGAGAAAGGTAAGAGGGAAGCTTGTGGGGGGGCGGTGCAAGAGAGTGAAGATTTCTTTGAGAGGGAGGAGTGAGAGGGAAGCTTTGAGAGGGAGGGGAACGATGAGAGGAAGGCTGAAACTTTGTAGTGGTATAGTGAAGAAGGGAGTGGCCAGGAGGAGGCAAAAGATTTGATGGGTTGGGAAGAGGGGTAGGTGTGATGGATGAGAGGAAAGAAAGAGCATGTTTGAGATGTTGAGGAGTGTACTAATTGAGAGAGTGAGATATCTGTAAAGTTGAACGGAGCCCACAGATGTTAAAACACCACATAGTTTGGGACACTAGAGGAGGAGCTGAACTAAAGCAGAAAACAGTGAAGAGGTGCTAAGAGAGGAGGTAGGATGAAGGTCAAGATGGGAGGGTAGGGAGGGGGTATAACAGGTGAGGGGTAGGAGGAGTAGATTTAAGTCGGTGGAGTGAATTGGCACTGAAGTTGGAATATAAAGGGACGATTGATGGAAACACGAACATGCATTGGAACTGGGATTTAAATATTTTTAAAGTCAGAGATGTGATGGAAAGACATTATGTGAAGGATGTAATAAGGAGAATTAAGAGAATCGAGAAAATAAATGTTGTAACAGTTGGACTTTTTAGACATGGGATGAAGGAAAGGTTGAATTGAAAACAGGCTTAGGAAGAAGAAGAAGAAGAAGAAAAGAAGATGTGGCATTGAAGCAATACTGAGAACCACGCGCGCGGAAGAGGAAGTTGTAACATTTTTTAACAAACCGGTTTTTTTGTTTGTTTTTATTATAGAGATTACGCAACATTAGGTGAAAGAAAGGTTGAAGAAAAGATCGTGAAGGTGTATAGTGAATGTGTATCAGCAAAAGTAGAAGGAAGAATAGGAGGGAGGATGTCACATGGTTATGGTGGGTATAAGATAAGGTGAGAAGGGAAAAGATATAAATGATATCTATCTAGATATTTTTTAATTTTTTTTAACACATGAAACAGAGGGTATAGTTGGGAGGAATTGAAAGAGTGGAGGAATTGTGCTGAAATTAAACTGAAGGTAATAAGTAGAAAATGCAACAACATGATGGTGCACATAACCAAAGGAAAGGGTCGTCCTCAAGGAAACCCAATATGAAAAGACCGCCAAATACTCACCAATTAGCACAAGTTTTAAAACAAAATCGAACTTCAAACACACAGTAAACACGGAGATAACAAAATAACAGTAAAAAGGCGACAAAAAAAACCACCAGGAAACTTATCTTTGAGAAAATCAACAGCGATCCTGAGAAAATCAGTTGCTCAAGAACCAGAACCGGAAGTTGAAGAACCGGAACCAGTCTATTCTTTTTGAATTAAAAAAAAACAGTTGACGGATGCTTGTTGTACATCCCCATCTGAAGAAAGGTGTGCTACCAGATACTGCGTCTTCTACTTGCATCACATCAGAACAGCAGTTTTTAATCAAGTTCAACCTCATTGGGGATCAATCCCAGACTGGACACCTCAATGACATGCACTCTACCAACTGAGCTATCTTCATTGGTTAGATTTCCTTGTTCCAAGTAACACAGGTCATCGATACTTATAGGATCACCCATTGGTTTATGTGGAATTGCTAATTTCATGCAACACAATGCTGTGAAATTGTAGTGAAAGCATAGCAACATAACGCGAAGTAAGCCCGTTGCAATGATGCTGTGAATTCTACCATTGCATCAGAAAGGGTGAACAGACCATGCATTTCATACATAAGCAAACGGAGGAAGATGGTGGGAGGGGTGAAGGGAGCATATTCAGATGCGTTAATAAATTGAAGTTATCAAACATACAGAGGTAAAAGTACAATGTGTAAATGAAGGGAAGTTTGAGTGTTCGGAGAGAGGGGAGCCTTACCCATTTTCCTTTTTTCTGCTCTGTGTTTCTGCTGTCTGATATTTGCAATAAAAAGGTCTGATCCCTGTCTAAATTGTAATGAATAAATGTTTATTTGTATAATAATGGACGATAAATTTGTGCAAAACTTTTAGAAACGAATCTTGTGATGCAAAGCCGCTATTTGTAGTGTTACCGTTCCAGTAGTAGGTGCTGGATTTATTCTGGAAAGAGCCTGTGATAACTTTTAAATAGGGTAGGTCATTGCATGCCACTAACCTGGCCAGATTCTAACTGCCATTCCTAATCTATGAAGGCACTATAGTGCATCAGTGGCACAATTGAACTTCATCATAATGAAATAACCAGTAGATAGAATTTATAACCAAATCACAGTCAAATATGTATTCACAAGATACACACAAGACTTGTTCAAGCAGAAAAATGCCTGCGGCTAAGAGAGCCAACGTGACAAAAATAAATCAATAAATAAACACTAGGGCCTATTGTAATGAAGAGACAAGTCAAATTCCCATTGAATACCTGCTCTATAATTAGAGGTCATGACGAATAGATGGTTTATTGATTACAAGATGGTGAACACCTCAACCAATTAACCCAAGTTTGTCTTTCCTAAAATTGGAAAAACAACTTCACTGCGAGTTGTTTACATTTATTGACGAAGCCCTGGCAGACAACATATGCACCTGACAAAAGCTCTGTTTGTCTGCATTCCTTACCTCATCTTGCTTCTAGATTCTCTTCCACTATCTGAAAAAAACTATTTTTTCTGCAATTCTAGAAACAGGACATTACTGGACTCGACCACCTTCTTTGAGACCTTTTTGGACTATACATCACATAATTACAAAGCTCAAGTTGCTTTCAAGTTGTGATACAAGCAGTGTACAGAGGATTTTCTATCTTGTACCATGGAACTGATCTTGGCCTGTCCTGCGTGGAGTCATGACAAGGTGTATGTGCTCATTCCTGATGGCTTGCTTCAAATGACTTGCCTCGAAGTTTCCCACCATCTGTGAGAGAAACGTCAGTTCATTTTCCATCAGCCTTGGATAACAAATAATTTTTTTGTGAAATATTATTTCCACTACACTTGAACGAGACAACTTAATATCATCTACAAATACGAGTTTTCAACTTGTTTATGGATCCCAGTGTGCAGAAAAATGTGCTGTCCTTTTTCTAGGAATGATCCTGTATGTTGATTGTTGCTGTATGATGTTGGTTCAAGTCCAATTTGAAAGCAGTTCATACAATATGTTCTGAATTCCAAATTTGAGAAACTAGAAATATACGTTCCCTACAAGAGAGGCCGGGGAGTGTCATGCATTTTCAGTCTTTTAATTTACCATAATTATACATTTTCTTACACTATGATGTGTGACAACGATGCTTTGGACTTGGCTGGGGGAAAGGGGGGTGAAGCGGGTTGGGGGGGGGTGTTATTATCATTACTATTATTATTGTTGAAATTATTATTAATATTATTATTTTTTAATAGCATTGATATAATTATGTGATTATCATTATTGCCGCCAAACTATTTTGAACAGAAAAAATGTCTCCGAAGATGAAATGCTTGATGTCCTGCTTCTTCTTATTCACGTGATGTCCAAGTGGCAGCGTGTTAGTATTACTGGTGGTGCCCGTACGTGCGTGGCCGTACGTGCAAAAAAAAAAAAATTTCAAACCGCGTACCAGAAACAACAACCACACAGGCCGTTCCTTCGCTCTCGCGTGCCCGTACGTGCCCGTACATGCGTACCCGTACGTGTGTGGCCGTACGTGGAAAAAAAAAGAAGAAGAATTGTGACGTCAATTGTGATGTCACAGCACCGTGTCCTGTCATTGGTTTGGTAAATAAATGGCCATAACTTGGGAACCACTTGTCTGATTAATATCAAACTTGAAAAGGCACATCACAGGGCCCAGAATATACTGGCAAGTTTCAATTAGATCGGACCAGTGTTTGTGAGAAACAGCGGTCACGACAGACAGACAGACAAGCCGGTAGGCGGCGATGGGTCGCCGAGCATGGAAACTATAAGATATAGAGCAAAATGGATGTCATAAGCGGATAGGGAATCACCTTAAGATTATGCATATCAAATCTCATCCAGTTCCATCTACTGATAACTACTCGGTATCCATTTGAATGAAAAGTACGAAAATGCGGTTTGAAATCGGAAATCCCCAAAGTTCGAGGGGGTGCTGTGGGTGAACAAAGATCGAAATCGAAAATCCGGCTCGATCGTTTTGTCACAATGTATTCCAGACATTAGTGTGAATTTTCATGAACATCCGACATAACCCTAGGAGGAGTAGCATTTGGCGGAAGGCACCTCCAGCTCTCGCATTTATCGATTTTTGCACTAATTGACCTTTGACCCCTGACCTAAGCGATAGGTCAATATGTCCTGAGGCAAAGTTGTAGTACTCATTGAGTACATGAACCTGCAAAGTTTCATTCATATCGATGCACTCACCTGGTCGCTAGGGGGCCTTCAATTTTCGCCAATTTTCACACATACCCTAATTGTAGGGGGCGCTGCGGGTAAAGTATTCCATATATCACAAAACGGAATATATTTGATAGAGCATCACCTGTAGATCATTCTTGCCAAATTTCATAACCTACGTGGGATAATGGCTTTCGGAATTGATTTCGCGTGAACGGTACCGATTTTGAAGGTTTTTCGGTTGTTGCTAGGGAACCAAAGCGTCCCTAGCAACCATCACAATTCTCAAAGCACTAGGTCATAGATGTATACCACCAGAGTTTGGTCAAAATCCGCCCAGTTTACTACCAATTATGCTGATGACAAACGAAACAACATCAACAAACATCCAAACAAACAGACAGAATTACTGACAATAACGGTCCCTATTTCGGCGACCCAGCAGACACACAGAGATTGCTGGCTTATAGATAGATTATCATTAATATTATTATGCCATTAGTATTATTATTATTTGTTATTGGAAGCAACCTTGGAAAAATGCCACTATAACGTAAAACGACACTGAAGATGTCGTTATTACTTTTCTTATTCGAAGCAGCCTTGGAAAAATGCCATGATAGGCTATTTAAACACCTTAACACAGCGTTTGTCGAAATATGAAAAACCTCTTGAGGAGTACAACAAGGGGAGCAGGAGACAAGTGGCGTGGCAGAGGGAAGGAAAAAACAGTGTGGAACAGAGACATGAGGAGATCTGTGGAAGGGAGAGGGATGGGGGTACACAGGGTAAACAAGATGGACACTACAGGGACTTTCGGGTCCTTACATGACAGGGACTTTCAGGAAGGAAAGCAGGGAATATGGAGGAGGTGGGTTTGGGGTGGATCCTTACTACAAGTCTCCACCATTTACAGTACAGTATTCCTGTCCCCACGTTTTCCAGTGCACGAGGTGTTTTTGAATTATAAGCAGTAGGTATGTTTTTGCTTCGTGCACGTAACCCGGAAGGGGATTGTGTATGCAGAGCTGTCACTTGCCTATACACCGCTTAAATTAAGGTATTCGTCAGAAGAACGTGTTGCACGTTTGGAGCAAGATCGCCATCGGGCGGGTACTCTGCTAGTAGAGCATAATGACACAACTATATTTGATACAAAATAAAGTGTTCAATGTATCATGGTCATTGTTTACACTTGGAGGAATTTGGTTCCCTTTTTACTCCAGATGTATATTGTTTTAAAGATACAAACGATCAAAAATTGGCAGAGTTTACATTCGACTTACTGTTTCAAAATAACTTGGCAATTCTATCAGACAATGACTTGTGGATATATATCGGTATATGGTAAAATCAGAGTACAGTATATCTTGTTTATCTTACGCTGCAAGTGGGATTTTGTTGACATCTCATTTGTCTGAACAATCAACCTTTACTTCAAAGTAACGTTAAGAATCTATGTTCAGGGGTTGGGTCTGTTTTCATTGTTTTGGGAGCTCTGTGACTGACCTGGAAAAAGCTCTCGAGAACGTTGGTTGTTGAGCTCCCTCTGCGAGAAGGTGTGAGCGAGGTTCTTCTGTGATCTGATGGCAACTCATCAACAATGCCTTCTTCAGATTTGAAGTCATTCAGCAGCTGCAGGATTCTCTCAAAGAGCAGTTTCTGTGCTCTGAGTACAACATTGAAGGATTTAATGCTTATGATTAGTGCCTGAATATTACCAGAAATAGATGAAGATATTACCAAATCAATTTCAAAGTAATTTTTGTTTCTACGTGTTAAGGTTTATGGATCCAGATTAGGATCCGGCCTATCTGTGAGATACAAAAGATGAACTGTTCAGTCTGGCAGAGGTATGCACTCTACCGAGTGCCGTTCTCGTGTCTACATTTCCTGGTAGTGATCCTGCTGCAGCCTGCCTGTCACCATTGTGGAATACTACAAGGTGTAGAGTGGAATAATTCACAACATCTTCAAGTCAATTGTCTACAAGTATAGAAAACATACTTATATGAGAGAGAAAGATGACATTCCTTTTAAATGGTAGATTGCGACCTGCACAAAAAGTAAAAGAGAGGAGGCTGATAAAGACATTATATACATCTTCGTTCATGAAAACAATGGCATCGTACCCTGGGTGACACTAATGTGGTGCTCATCAAGAAGAGCTGGATGCAAGATATGTTTGAGAAGAAGGTGCTCACCTATTGATTGAGGTTCAGTGCCAAAAAAACATTCAGGTGATGTTATGCCATTATCATATGAATGGAGGGTACCCCACAGTGAAAGATTTGCAAGAAACAGTTGAAATGCTAGCTTGGTAGAGCAAGACCTCAGAATCTGAACTCTGATACAACCCAGTACAGCCCTGGTCAGATAGTTTCACCAATGTTGCTTGACTTTTTCCCAATTAACAAGAGAAATTATATTATGATGCTAGATTAATAATTTTTGTTTGTATGGATGGTATTCCACCATCTTGCAGAAGTCAAACATATTTGGCTCCTTATTGCATCAATACCATATATAAACATAAAACAAAATGAGGAAACATACTCATGGTTGTTGAGCAGGATACCCTCCTCCTCATCCCGCATCGTGTAGGGGTTTACTCGTGTGCATAGCCAGACACAGCGTCCCATGTGCCTGGTGTCGATGACGTGCACGATTTCATCACAAGCAACTTCCAGCAAACCACTCTGACCACCGCCGAATGAAAGGTTTACACGCACATAGAAAGAATCACCAGACACCGCCTGTCCAGTTTCCAGATCCATCACCAGCTTGCGGTACCCTAGGGTAGGAGACCAGAAAGAACATGTGAATAAAACATGGGTATACACTTTTTTTTAGCCTGAAATCACAACTAAATCATGTACAATAATTTTCTTAGAATTCCCGAAGCATCTATAAGATGATGTTGATTCATTATATTGGGCCTATGTGTTTACGTACTTGAAAAACTCAAAAACATGAACAATTCAAGAGTTTTTGTCAAACACAAAGGATGATGGTAGCCTTCCTTTGGCACTCTGCAGGGAACATAGCCAGGTCAATATAATTCAATCCAAGTTCCACCCAATGTACTATTCTCATAAACAGAGGGTTGGGGGTTGAGGGGCTGCCAAAGCTGCAGTTACTGAGGCAAAGGACAGTGTGTGATTTGCCATTGCCTTCTTACCAGACTTGAGATCTAAACCTCATTACAGCAATGACGTTCAGACACACACACACACACAAACACACACACTAGTTAAATGGTGAAACTTTATGCAGTGATGTTATCTCCCTTGAGTAAGTCAGACAAGAAGTGACATCAACACTTGTGTGTTGTTTTGTTTTGTTAATGGATCCCAGTGCTCTTTCCAGAATAAATCAAGCACCTACTACTGGAACGGTAACACTAGAAATAGTGGTTTTGCATCACAAGATTCGTTTCTAAAAGTTTTGCACAAACTTATTGTCCATTATTATACAAATAAACATGGATCCCCAGGGTGTGTTGCATTCCTCATAAAAGCAAATCACTTCAACTGTGGAACAGAGATGTGTCATTCGAGTACACTTGTGAAAAAGAACATAAAATAAGATCGAAGTCATAGGAAATTGCACAATTTGGTGATGCATGGCTTTCATGTAAGATTGTGACAGATTGTGATATTTTGTTGAAAAGGATTTTGCAATGTGATGAGAACTGGGTTCATAATTTCAAATGGAGGCAGCACGGAGTGGAGACATTCTTTGTCCCCACCACCAAAAACGTTCAAAGTTTAGTCATCAGCCATAAAACCTATACCAAAAACGTTTTGGGACCCTAACAGTCAAATGAATGTGGAATTTCGTGTATATTCCCAACAGAATACAATTACAAACAACTCCTGTAAATAGGATTTTATTTGCTGAGATTTTTAAGATGCTTTACAAAATAGCTCTTACTGTTGCTGTTGTGTCTTTCAGTTGTTGATATTGTTCCTTTCAAGGTTTTGATTAAAGCGAAGAGTAAAAAAAAACTTACCATTGCTGTTCTGTCGTACACACAGCTTGAGAGGCCCTTGACATTGTTCCAAAGTCCAATGGGTCTGTTCTTTAGTAAAGTTTTCCATGGAGATCTCCTGAAGATCTTCCTTGATCCTTCCTTCTAGCTGAAGCAATAATTGCATAAGGAAAAGGAATTAGATTACTATAAATCCAGCCTTTTCAAAAAATAAGTCAGGTAAATATCTCGTTTTGCTTTTTCCAAGATCGAAGCTCATGAAAGAGCAACGTGACTGGGAGTAAATAGGCAAGAGGCTGACAGTACTGCAGTGGGGCCGCAGGTGGACATCAAGTAAGGGCATTAATGGAGAGAGAGAGAGAGAGAGAGAGAGAGAGAGAGAGAGAGAGAGAGAGAGAGAGAGAGAGAGAGAGAGAGAGAGAGTAATCTGAAGGTAAAGGGTTGGGTTAGAAAAGGTTAATAAGGGTATAAAAGATGCTGAGTAGGGATGGGAATGTGACATGACATGGTGGTGTACCGCTTGCTTGAAACCCTGGAGTGAACAGTATGATTGAACTATCCTAGTAAGGAGAGAATAAACATGATGTTTTATCTTATGGAGTAAAAACATCAAATCCGGTGAGCTCTCCCAGCTGTAGCCTCTGAATCATGGCCAGCATAGCAATGTAGAAATCACTAACGCACTGTCATTGATCACTCAAAAGTGATGATGTGGTCATGGCTTTAATTTCACAATACCCTACTAATATACCATAGAAAAGAAATTCATTAGAAACACTCATTTTCCAAATTCATATGAAACCAGAATTTATTCTCCTGTATTTATTCTTTATAGGAGTAAATTATTTGGGAAGATCAAGTGACTTGGAAAACGAAGGGAGGGATTTTTACACGAGTTCTTCACATGACAGTTAGCAGCTACACTGCCTATAGAACGTCCACACCCCCTTTCAAAATTCTCACCTTTAGTAGCCTTATAGCCTGGAATTGAATTGCATTAAATCAGACTTTTTCCACCTTTATTTACACATCGTAACCAACAACTTCCAAGTGAAAAACAAATCCTACAAATTTCAGAAAATTAATTAAAAATACAAAACTGGAATAGCTTGGTTGAATAAGTGTCCACACACCTTAGTTAATACTTGGTCGAATCACCTTTAACAGCAATTACAGCTGTGATTCTGTTGGGATAGGTCTCTACCAACTTTGCACACCTTGATTGGGCAACATTTGCCCATTCTTCTGTACAAAACTGTTCAAGCTCAGTGAAGTTACATGGGGAGCGTTGATGGACAGCAATCTTCAAGTCATGCCACAGATTTTCGATTGGATTTAGGTCGAGGCTCTGACTAGGCCACTCAAGGACATTTATCTTTTTGTTCCTTAGCCACTCCGGTGTAGCTTTGGCTGTGTGCTTCAGGTCGTTGTCATACTGAAAGGTGAACTTCGGGCTTTTTTCTGGTTTTGTTCCATCCATTCTCCCTTCTATCCTGACAAATGTCTCAGTCCCTGCTGATGAGAAACATTCCCATAACATGATGCTGCACCACCATGCTTCACAGTCGGGATGGTGTTCTTTGGGTGATGTGCTGTGTTGGGTTTGTATCAAACGTAACATTTTGATTTAGGCCAAAAAGTTCAATCATGGTTTCGTGGACCCAAAACTTTTTGCCACATGGCTTTAGAATCTCCAGAGTGTTTTTTGCATACCTCAAACGGGATTCAGGTGGGCTTTTTTGAGTAATGGCTTCTTCTTGCCACCCTACTGTCAGGCCAAACTTGTGAAGTGTGTGGAATGTTGTTCTCACATCCACACATTGACCAGTATTTGACATGAAGCATGTAGCTCTTTCAAAGTTGCATTAGCCTCTGGTGGCATCTCCGATAAGTCTCCACCTTGTTTAGTCATCCAGTTTGGAGGGATGCCTGATCTAGGCAAGGTCTTGGTGGTACCATAAGCCTTTCACTTCTTAATGATCGTCCTGACTGTTCTCCAAAGATATTCAAGTCCTTCAAAATGTTTTATACCCATCCCCTGATCTGCGCCTTCACCCAACTTTATCCCGGTGGTCTTTTGAAAGCTCCTTGGCTCTCATTGGATGAGTCTTTGCTGTGAAATGCACTACCCAGCAGAGGAAACCTCCAGGAACAGCTGATTTCATTCTGAAAAAATCAGAATCATGACAATTTAACACAGGTGGAGGCCAATTACCTTGTTGTGTGATTTTGAAGGTGTTTGACACCTGAGCTAATTTATAATTGATATTATAAGGGGGTTGGACACTTATCCAACTAAGATATTCTAGTTTCGTGTTTTTAATTATTTTTCTGAAATTTGTAGAATTTTTCACTTGGAAGTTGTGGGTTACGATGTGTAAATAAAGGTGGAAAAAGTCTGATTTAATGCAATTTCATTCCAGCCTATGAGGCAACAAAAGGTGAAAAATTTGGAAGGGGGTGTAGACTTTCTATAGGCAGTGTAAATGTAGTTTAACACAATGAATATTGAGAACAATGCCTCTAATTGTTCTCTCTATTGATCTAAGACTCAGGAAGACCTGCACATGCTGTACATCACATGCAAGATGAGGATATAAGTCCTTACTACTACGACTACTTCTACGACTACTACTACTATTATTATTATTTTGTATGCGGCCTGTGGCTGCTGGTTGCATCATTGCTGGGAGCATGGCTGTGCCACTGATGAAGTGCCCCGTCTCCAGTAAGCTGGTACTAATTTTTCCGACCTTGGAAGGATGACAGGCTGAGTCAACCTTCCTGGTGTTATTTACCGGTAAGACATGGAATTAAACTCAAGACCCGAAGATCTTAAGCCAGCCACCTTAACCATTAAGCCAACACCAGGCTTACTACTACTACTACGACTACTACTATTACCTGGGGTTAGCCAGGAACCTTTTGGGGTCGACTCTCTCAACTACCATGAGGCTTGATGTTCGACTGAAGGTTGCAAGAATTTGCAATTTGCTCAGGGTGCCGGCAAACTAAGTCACTTACTCTTTGTGAACGACACTGTAGAATCTTTAACGTGGTAACTCCCACCCACAAAGAGTGTAAGGCAGACAGGTGCTCTGAATAAACATCCTTTTGATGGACGAAGCACACAATCCTGCATGTGAAACACCAGGGTGGAATTTTATAGCTGGGTCGAGATTCAAACCCAGGATAGGAGAGCTCAACGGCAAGTGTGCCACTTCTAATATATGGTGCCAGCCCTTAATCTGGAGACTTGAGTGTACTTCTAAATTAATTAAAAGGAGATTAGTCGATAATGGACAAACCGATACATTATTATACATGGTATTTTAAACTGGGATCGCAGCAAGCATCACATGCTCAAATGACAACACCAAACAAGCCAACACAAGTTAAAAGCAGAACACCTTGTAATCTTACCTTAAGAATCTGCATGCCCGTCTTGAGACCTGCACTCTCAGCCGAGGAGCATGGCTGGATTGTTTGTAAGAAAAGACCACTGTCATTGCCCCCAATGATCTTTGACTCATTTTGCAAATCTTTGGCAGAAATGGTGACAATGTGAACTTGGCCAGGTAATCTTTCGTCCACGTTTGAGCAGATCAGCGAGGGACGGAAAGGTCTGAAGGTGGATTCATACAAAGGCGATTACAGAGCAGCAAATTATAAGGTATGTCATGTTTTAAAGTAAGAGGTAGTACACAGTTAAAGGTCTGCTTTTCACGTTTGCTTCATACCTGTTGGAAAACATCTCAGAAAAGACCCTCTTGGAGTTTGCCATGACCGGTTCGGAGCTCGTACAAGATCCATAAGATCGTTTATCAACATCTCCATCCTGTACTTTCTCCTCTGAAGATAAAGAGAACAAGGTTCCTTAAATTTATCAAACACTGCGAATTTCAACATCATGGATATCGTGTGCACCTGTGTCAATTACAACCACAAAACAACCGCAAGTTTGAAACCTGCTTTGTCGACTTCTGGCAAGGGGCTGTGGGCTTTCTTTATGGTCTGTGGGGCTGTCTCCATCGTTTGTGAAACCTCGCTTCCCCCTTCCACATCTTCAGTTAAAGACACTGTCGAACTTCTGCAAAAAGTGGACGTGTGGCCATTCAGTGTCTCTCTGTCTTTAGTTTTCGTTTCATGGTTTTACTATTATTTTAATTATCTTCCCCTTTCACATTTCATTTTATGAAATTAGTGTCTCATGTCATTAAAGCAATTGGTAATTCATGTTCAGTGATATTTCTTCTTCATCATTAAGTTTTTGTCCCATTCTTAGTGATTTATAAATGATCTCTGAACTATGACCTTAACCATTAGGGAGATTTATATATTCTCAATTGTAGTAGCAATTTTGCAGATAATAAGGGTTAAAAATTGTCCCGATTAACGTTTAAAATTTTTTTTTTTTAAAGCAGCAATAAAAATTGGTCTACAAATTGGTCGACAAACAACTTTCAAAAAAACATAAATAAACATAAGCCATCAATTAATGACAGTGATGTTTAGACAACATGTTGGCCTCTGCGACTCACGCCAGAATCTTATGATATTGAGGCCCCTAGTGCTTTCATCAGGTGATAGACTCCATCAGGTTAGTTTGGTGCCCTAACATGGGGGTGAATATGATGCCTTATTATCATATAATGTAGAATGATCTTGTAGAATCACCTTCGAGGTGTGATGCGGCAGTCACTCTCCCGAACCCTGCGGACGATAGATTCCTGGCAGGGTGGTTCGGGGGTCATTGATACGATGCTGCTCATTCGGTTCCTCAGCCGCAACGAATCTTGAAGATTAATAAACTGCAACACGAAAGCCATACCACTCCAGTCAACCACAAGTGACAGCTTTCACTGATTTAAATAATCTCAGGTATTTGCAACAACAATCAATGCTGTTTGATGGGGTTTTTTTTGCCCATCGAGTCGGTTGGCCTTTCTTCATTCATTCATCATTAAACGTTTTGCTCTTGTGCTGGGAGTCAGTCAAAGTTTTGCATTCTAGTTACCGACTCTGTATTCTGTTGTTCAGTTGTGTTGGCGTCCATGAAGAATTGTGACGGTGACTTGCGTCGTGCTTTGCGCTTGTTCCAGGCTGGAGGAGGACCGTTTTCTACGAAGCACCCAGCATTTGTAACACCACCACCACCTACACCTCCACCACCACCCACACCTCCACCCAGAAAAAGGATCATGAAAGCTTAATAACATGCGGGGGTTGTGGTACATGCATAGTTTTTATCAAATAGAACCTGATTTAAAAAGCTGGAAATTAATTGAAATGGAAACATAGACGAGTGTCATAATCGAATAGCAATACCATCCTCAGTTTTGCAAGTCAATCACTAACAAATGCCAGAAATGTTTCAATGTTCAAGGGAAACGTTTTGAGCACCTACATCAATCAATTCCTTTCAATTTTACTCTGAACAAAATTTTTCATTTCACAAGTTTATTGGATACTTTTTGGATCATCATGTGGATACATTTACTTATCTAAATAGTGCAACAACGTGTGACGCATTTGTTAAAACAAGCAGAGTACCCGCTCGACGGGGCGATCTCGTTCAAAGCATGGAACAAGTTCTTCTGATGCATACCTTTAATTGGGAAGCGTATATACAACTGACAGCTCTGCATACGCAAAGAAAACAACCCGGGTTACGTGCAGGAAGCAAAAATATACCCACTGCT
>CM068959.1:31300701-31323547 GCA_035128595.1 Eptatretus atami | reverse complement strand
CTCACTGCACTGGAAAACGTGGAGACAGGAATATGTGCAGTAAATGGTGGAGACTTATAATACCCTCTCCCACCTGGAGGAGGCGCTACACGATACACATTTAAATAGAGAATTTGCATCTCACCCCCCTCACCCTCCCAAGTCCACCGCAAGAACAAAGATAAAACACCCCCATGCATTAATTGGGGTCATGCTGATACTATGTAGCAAGTCTGGATGCAATTGGGTCAGAACTGTAGGAGAAGTAGCGTGACAAACAAACCCACAAACACCGGTCCGTGAATTATAGTAAGGATGTCGCAAATCCTGGACCCTTATAGTCAGTCATGTTGCATCAACAATGTAGTTCAGTCCAGCACAGTTACCGCACTACTCTAGACCATGGGACCACTGGGTTAAAACAGGGTTTATATTTTCGGTTTTATTGCACACCCAAGGGGGCAAATTTTAAAGCTTAAAGTTGTTGGTTCAAAGCATCATTGGAAATAATAATCCACTTAAAAAATTTTCATTATTGTTGCAAATCTTAGTGAAAATGTAATAAAAAGACAAAATGTAACATTATAGTTAATGTATGTGATAACTGCAGCATATTATGAGACAAAACTCATTTGAATGCACTTGTTAAGCTTTAAAATATTTTATAATAGCAGTAATTATACAATGAAGAAACAAGAACGACATCCGGTAGAGCGTACACCTCCGCCAGGTTGAACAGTTTAAATTTTGTATGCCACTGATAGGCCGGATCTGAATCTGGACCTTAATCAAAATGGAATCGGCTTGTTCTTGTCACCGAACCAACTCATCCAACTAATTTTGTCATAATCTGTCCAAAACATTTTGAGATATCGTGCTACATATCGTTTTGGGCCCGATCTCGAAATGGTGAAGAATCACTTTTATAATTCTAGTATCCACATCCGAATTTGGATCTACAACCAAATCGAATCAATTCGTCCTTGTCACACCAATCCACCAAGTTTCGTCCAAGTCTGTCCAAAACTTGAGATATCCTCATCACAGACAGACAAACAAACAGACAGACAGGGGATGAAAACATCACCTCCGTCCATCTTTGGTGGACGGAGGAAATCAATTAATTCAAAACAAGAAAAAGAGCAATCAGAGATTGCAGACCCTCTCCAGGACTTGTTTTGTGTGGTGTTTGTGTAGTTTTTTTTTGTGGTGTATTTTGTGTGGTGTTTGTGTGCTGGTGTGTTACGTAATTAATAAAAGACTTAATTAGAACGGCCACTTTATAATTGCCAGCAGTGATGACCGGGTACCAAGACGTCCCGCTTTGATGCTACCACTGACCCTGACCCATGACATTTATTATTATTCAATTGCATTCAGAATGGGATTAAAATAAATTTAATTAAAATCAGGTGGAAGACCAAATAGGGACAGTCCTGCATTGGAGTAATCAGAAGGAACCCGAACAAGCAAAAAGAAAAGTAGAAGTAATCAGGAGGAAGCTGGATAGGATCCACATTTCAGCTGCTACTCCTCCACCCTCAAAACCATCCAGGTACAACCAAATGAGCCTTTTTCAACAACAACAAAAAAACACATTCATAAAATTAAATAATTCTGGCTGCCACACCATGCATCTGATCAGGTTTAAATTTGAAACATATATTCCCCATCACTACTAGATGATAATTGTGAAGTTTCATGTCAATCGATTAAGCTTTCCCAGAGAAAACATTATTTAATATTTTTCTTCAATCCAACATGGCTGCCAAACCATGTGATCTATCAATTATTCCTCAACAAACTTGTACACCCAAGGCTTGGGGAACATTTGTGTGAAGTTTCCCCTCTTTCTGTTTGACGCTACGAAATCGGGCCATCCCATCAACGATCCACCGAACGTTCACGGGTGCGCCGTTTATACAACTGACTGATTTATCATCTAATATTATTAAAAACTCATTTGTACAGTATATGTATGTATGTATTATGTATGTATGTATGTATGTATGTATGTATGTTCCGAAATACAGCCAAAACGGTACACGATAGCAGAAAAATTTTAGGGCCACCTTACTCACTATCCTTATCGGTGTGCAGTATCAAGTTTCGTTAAATCGGGCAACGAAAAAAATATTAAAAAATAATTCCCAATTCAGTCAAGTACTCTTCGGGAGAATTTGAACAATGCAAACAACCTCAGCGGTATAGTTCGCTGGAGCTATCCTTTTTTTCTTGAAATGATTTTTTTCACAACCGCTGTCACAACGGGAACCCAACGGGTTCACGGGTCGTCTCGTACTATATTAAAATTGAAAAGAACAGCTTTATCTGTCTTTTGAAGAGCACCATCAGGAGTGGCAAGACTGAGAGGTATGGTTGTGATCGGAAAGCAAATGCTTCTTGAAGAGTTGCAGCATTGACAACAAGCAGCCCAAATGCTTGACGGTCTTCCTTTAAGACCGAAACTGCTTTGGGTGTTTTCTTAGCCTTTGCAATGCCTGTATGCAAGTTTAATTTCTTTTATAGGTGAAAAGAAACTCTCATTACCATCGACAAGGTGATTCTTCACAAAATCTTTGTTCCGTTCATTTCCAGCTTCAGGGGTGTTGAGAACATCATCAATAACATTTCTGTCCACCTCTGTTCCTGTGCATATAAACATTGCTGGGCCATTTGAAAATGGATTCATCTTATAGGAGCGAAGCACTTCTTTGAGTGCATTCACATTCCTGTTGTGCTTGCTTTTTCCAGAATTTGTTGATGTTTTAATCCTTAATCTATCCCTCATTGCTGCAGTTTGGCGTGAATTCGCATGGTACTGACCCACTTGCCTGTAACATCAATATTTGTGCTGTAGTCGGAACGAAAAGGGCCAGCTGTTCCCTTTGTTTTATGTGGAAATGGTTGTCACATTTTTTTTTATTATTCCCCCCCAAAAAAATCAATGGTTGAGTGTTAAAAACCCTTTTTCTGAAATCCACAGTTGTGATGACATTGTCACCCAAAAATTATCGATGATTTTGCATTTAACATTTGATGACGTCATTGATCATGGATACCTGAGCATTTCTAAAAAAAAAGTCACCTGATGGATTTTGAAAGTTTGAACCCTCCTCTTCCGAAATCCGTTGAGAAACCAAACGTTTGGCTACATGTCAGAATGTCAGGCTATATGCCCTGCACACTTCGCATTAATGTGCACAAAAGTGGTCGTTAAATATCCTAATTATCAATCAATAATTATCAATGAAGGCTATATTGCCATGCCTACTTCACCTTGGTGTGCACAAAAGTGGTTGTTAAATGTCATTATCAATCGATAATCAATAAAGCTATGGATAATGTCAATGTATGTGATATAATAGGGTGCATGGATGTTGTGCCATGATTGTAGCGTGTTCGGTTTATGATGGTATTTTTGTTCAGAATGAGTATGCGAGGCGAGACTGTGCATTCCACCGAGTTCCATTATATTTATTGATGTGCAAAATATTATATCACAACTCCTTACCTTTTCTGATCCAGCCGATTCATGTTTACTTGTGCATGCAAGTTATTCATAACACAGCTCAAACTAGAAGGGCACTCGGTAGAGCGCATACCTCCACCACACAATGCTTGATCCACGAGAACATATCGGGCCCATTACATTTTTGAGATATCGTGCTATATATCATTTTTGACCCGATCTCTCAATGCTGAAGAATCACTTTAAAAATTCTCGTAGTCGGATCTGGATCCGGATCTTCACCAACATCTAATCAGTTCGTCCTTCTCACACACTCAACCCATCTGTAAAATTTCATCCGGATCCGTCTACAACTTTTGAGATATCCTGGATACAGACAGACAAACAAACAATCAGACAGACAGGGGTGAAAACATAATCTCCTTCACCTTTGGTGTTGGAGGTAAATATTACGTGTCATACCACACATGAAAAAAAGATTCATCCTTTGCTTTTTATCCCTTACATTAATACAATTGAAATATTAAATTTAAGAAATAAATAGTGTTTTAGTGGCTTTAATATATGCTTCTCAATGCTTAATGTATTTAAACATTATACATATGTGGTACCCATTTCAAAAAAAATCTGCATACAGCACTCAATGGAATAAATGTTCTACACGGCAATAAAAAAGGCACCCGAAAACTTTATTAAAATGGTCACACTAATTAATTTGTGCACATTGGGCTGATATGTTCCAGGTAGATTCCAATAATTCCAACCCCATCTCCCACATTCCTTGGCTCCCCCCCCACCCTTTATTGGACCTGCAAATGATTTTCAACATCCTTAATTATTATTGTTTTGAATTAATTTATTTCTTAATCGTATAATTTCTGCCATTAGAACATTTAAAGCTTAATAAGTTAATTTGAATGAGCAATTTCTCATAATGTGCTGCAGTCATCGCATAAATTAACCATCATGGTACATCATGTCTTTTTATTACATTTTCAACGAGAATTGCAAGAATAATGAAAAAGAAAACGTGTATTACTATTTCGAATGATGCTTTGAACCAAATTATAACCTTAAAACTCCCCCCCCCCCCCCCCCCCCCCCATGTGTGCGCAATGAAAAACACAATTTGGGCATTGGGTCCATGGCCGACTCATATCATCATGATTCCTTGTGCTGAAAATGACCATAATTTGTCATGAGCTGTGGTCAGGTGACTACATGAGCTGAGCATTTGTGAAAAGTTATAATAACGGATGAAATGAAATGACTCCAGTGCCTGCCATTGTTCTTACTCACACTTGAAGTGGTGAGATGTTACCTTCCATTGACAAGCACAACAACACAATCTCACCCATAGAAGAGAGAAGAGAGCTTGTAGAAGGGAGAGTATTGTCATGTCCATTCTTCTTATGCATTGCAAGTCTCTACGACAAAAGACAACCGCCATAAATGCTTCACTTGATACACCTTAACAGTATGGAATAGTAAAAATGTGGGTAACATGAGAAATATAAAATACTACTGTCAACATATGCAAGGAAATGAATGAGGAAACACCGACACAGGACAAAACTAGAACGGCACTCAGTAGAGCGCACACCTCCGCCAGGATGAACAGTTTATGTTTTGTATCCCACTGATAGGTCGGATCTGAATCAGGACCTTCACCAAAATCAAATAGATTTTCCCTAGTCACACACCCGACCCATCCACCAAGTTTCATCCGAATCCGTTCAGAATTTTTTGAAATATCCTGTTATATATCGTTTTTAGCCCCATCACTCAATGGTGAAGAATCACTTTGGAAATTAAATAATTCTCGTTTCCAGATCCGGATTCAGATCTTCACCAAATTCGAAACAATTCGTCCTAGCCACACACCCAAGCTATCCACCAAGTTTTGGCCGAATCTGTATACAACTTTTTGAGATATCCTGCACACAGACAGACAAACAAACAAACAGAAAGAAAGGGGTAAAAACATTAACTTCCTTCACCTTCGGTGGCAGAGGTAAATATAACGCACTCGTTTAGAGTTGGAAGCTTTATATTCTAAAAGTGTAAATAACTGTAAAGATAATCACGCATTCTGCTCACCTTGTTCTTCACATTGTTCCTGCGGATAAGCACCGATCGACCATCGGAGTGACCGTCACTCTCAAGAGCTGACTCTTCTGAAGACCCAGCACTACACTCATCTCTGCTCACATGATGCTTGTCAGATGATGTATGTGACATTTGGTGTAATAACTGTAGGCTTTGGCAGGGTGGCAGTACCTGTGTGAAGTATAGGAGAGTTTTGGTTCATCACATTTTTGTTCATTTTTTCCCCCTTTTCATTAAATAATAGGAGAAAGTATCGCATCATGAGCATTGGATAAGCGGGATTATATATATATATGTATATAGACTGTATTACAAAGTGACGTCAAAGTAACTCAGCCATTCTTGCTTCAAAGCTTTCTCTAGAAATACTTCACTCCTGTTTTTCAGAGATATCTTCGAGAGAAAAAAAAACACCGTTTTTTTTTTTGAAGGGCCATACATGTAATGACATATGGATGGGGAAAAGGAGGGGATGCCGGATTGAAAAACTAAATATTTCAAAATGAATGGAAGGGAGGATGTTAGAAGAAGGGAGGGAGGATTGGGGAGTATAGGAGTTAGAGAAGAGGGAAAGAAGGTTGTGAGGCGATAGGAGTGAGGAGAAGGAAGAGCAGGGTTCATAGATGTAGCATATTGGGAAGTGGTAGGTGCCATACTTGCACATTTAATATTTACATTTCACCATATTTGCAACACTGCAAAGCAATTCTATATCGATGTAAAGTTATGATGATTCAAAGAAAATATATCATGAGCAGAGGTGGGACACTTGGCATACCATGTCTCCATTCGATGCACGTTCTTTATTCCTGTGCTGGCGAGCTTCAAGGGCAAGGAGACGACCTTCACTACGAGCCAAACGAATGGTCTGCTCATCACTTCGCTCCTCAAGCTCACGGATCTGCTTGCGGTATTTGTCCTTGTCGAGCAGGCTTTGAGCATAGGCTGTTTGCGATTCATCGCGGGAGCTAAATGCCTGTGAGGAAATAACATTGTCTTAGAAGCCAGCATCTCTTCAGAATCCCAACTTGATCTTTACAAAGAGATAAAGGTAGGTATTGAACCTCCTAATGTCAATATTTTCACACTATTGCTCCCGCTCCTCCATATTTTCTTCAATCATGTCCTCGCATAAAAGTTTTATCTCACTGGGTGTTTTCGGGGAGCTGCTAAAACTTCACAGCATTTGAAAATTTGCTCAATCTGATGGGTCTGTGATTCTACAGCTTTATCTTACAAAAGAGTGGAGTCCAGCTTTCCTTTTGTTTTCAATATTGACAACTTTTGTGAAATTCCCCATGAATAAATATTTTTCCTGATGCATAATTCATCCCATTTTCCCGACAACGAACCTGCCTATGTTTCCCAGACTTCTGCCCAGACATTAAATCATTATTTCATCCATACCAATAAAAGGCAATGTGTGTGTGTGTGTGCGTGCGTGCGTGCGTGCGTGCGTCTCCTCCATAACTCCAAAACTATAAAACCTTGCAGCCTGAAACTTTGCATGCATACTGAAAAAACTCCAAGGAGATGCAAGACATAAAATTAACCGCCTTATTGAATTATATCCTTCATCAGGCGATCGTTGGTCATCTCGATCTCTGGGGTCTTGAGGTGTTTCCTGGGTAACCTCGCTGGGATCTGAAGCCACCATGTTTTTTGGCCTGTTCAACCATGCCTTGATTTGGAACACGCCGCAACGATTTCTTTACGATAAAGTTTATTTTTCATTTTCCTCACTCATATTATCGAATGCCTGTTCATCATAGCTACAAATCGCTGTTTACATCGCTTTTGTAAGTACTATAGTTTTCAAATTAGGAGCTTGGCGCGATTTCATGCATTATATGATACGATTTTCCACAATTAACTCTCATGGACTAATTAAAGGATAGCATCACAATATTATTTCGGTTTTGAGGATCGGATATCGTCTGGACTAAATAAGTGTCAAAATCTGTTATGAAATCTGATAATTTAAAGAAATAACGAGTCTTATAATTGAGCCGATATACCGATTTACTTTAAGCAATCAAGGTTATGTTCCCTCCTCCATAGATGCACGAGAAAATGTGAAATTTCCAAAGCATTAAACTTAACTTTTTCGATTGTTTGGAAAATTATCTTGAGTGGACCAAAAATTTAGGAACGTGCCAAATTGAAATAGCTTCATTGAGCTATATGATTTAATGCATTCACTGCGAGACCTCGTGCCCTGTCCCCCGGAGGGACTGTCTACCCATAGCATCTGCCAGATATGTGTCTTTATTTTCGGAGGTCTTGTGAGGTGCTCTACAGGGTGCATGCATACATGGGTGCACCGGAGTGTGGTTAAGCAGAGTCATGTGACCCGCCCATGTTCCAATGCTGTGTTGTGCCCGTGTCCGAATTAAACCTGTTGTTCCCACGTCAGAGCCTTCGTCCCTGTCTCTCGAGTACATTGCAGTCCCTGCCTATGGAGGTTTGGATAGCGACTGGTAAACAGGCTGCTCAGGTATATGAAGGTTTGGATAGCGGCCAGTAAAACGGCCACTCGGGTTAAAAGTGTTTGTGATAGGATCCGAGCTGTGCTTGTTACCAAAGGTGGATCAACACCATGTTATAAATCGAGTAAATGGATGTGAATTAGTAACTGTAGGCATGGAGTTGGCTTCGTGGTTTGGGTGGCTGGCTTGGGATCTTCGGGTCCTGAGTTTGAGCCCCATTGGCTGCTGGATTAACACCAGATCGGGTTGACTCAGCCTGCCATCCTTCTGAGGTTGGCAAAATGAGTACCAGTGTACTGGTATAGGGGCACAGCATCAGCAGCATAGTTGTGCCCCAACAAAATTATGGCTACCTGGAAGCCAAACTGCTACACACAAGAAGAAGAATTAGTAACCATGCACATTTCCTCACTACCCCAATACTTTTGGTAATATAGTGTGGACTGCAATGTTGGATACATCGCTGAGGCCTAATGCTTTGGCTTTGTTTCGTGACCTCCTATGAGTAGAAGAGAAAGAGTTTAATCTATTTTTTCCTCCCACAGACAGTTTTACAGCCTCATGGTCTCCCATCCCCCCCCCCCCCCATCTGTATTGTTTAAATCCTGCATTCCCAGCCATCTTCTCCTCTCCAAGCTTTGCAATTCAAACCCATTCCTTCTAAAACTCCCACATCTCAATCTGCCTGCTCACCTTTACTCTTCTGTCTCCCTTTGTTGTCACCGAAATAATGAATTGTTTTACCCACCTTCAAGGTCCACAGAATCAGGAAAAAATAAGTATGTATATTTTTTGATGTGCTTATATTGATTGTTAAGGAATAAACAAAGAACTGAACGTGGTTTTTAAATTCCAATCATTTTTTGAGGCGTTACAGTTTAAAAAGCAAACCAGTCGGGTACGGCCCCGAAAATTCCAGATAAACTGCCATGACGTCATCTAGGGAACGATTGTCAGCACACAATGGATAATGGGTGCGCAACTCGCTTCGGACTCGTCAGAAAGTGAATTTGACGAATAATTTTCTGATCAAGAATCCCCACATTACGACGATCATCAATATCATGATGTGGAAGTTGCTGTCAGACCGTAAATGTATGAAGCCGAGGTCGAGATGACGTCATGGGAGGGGCGGGGCCAATGGAGTGTTTTGTGGGGGGCGGGGCCTTAAATAACATTAAAATCTTCCTTTAAATACATTTATTCAAGAAAAGAGCATCGATTAAGTGTGAAGTGAAGCCATATCTATTCATTAAACCAAACTTGATTCTGTGGACCTATGTGTGGATCGCGATGTGTGACCGAGTGTGCCGATGTGTGGACCGATGGTGTGGACCGTTATGTGTGGGCGATGTGTGGGCGATGTGTGGCCGATGTGTGGCCGATGTGTGGACCGATGTGTGGCCGATGTGTGGACCGATGTGTGGGCCGATGTTGTGGCCGATGTGTGGGCCGATGTGTGGACGATGTGTGGACCTATGTGTGGCCGATGTGTGGACCTATGTGTGGACCTATGTGTGGGCCTATGTGTGGACCTATGTGGGGCCGATGTGTGGACCGAATGTGTGGCCGATGTGTGGACCGATGTGTGGACCGATGTGTGGACCGATGTGTGGACCCTAATGTGTGGACCGATGTTGTGGACCGAATGTGTGGAACGAATGTGGTGGGCCGATGTGTTGACCTATGTGTGGACCGATGTGTGGACCGATGTGTGGGCCGATGTGTGGGCGCGATGTGTGGGCCGATGTGTGGGGCCGATGTGTGGACCTATGTGTGGGCCGATGTGTGAACCTATGTGTGGACCTATGTGTGGACCTATGTGTGGACCTAATGTGTGGGGCCGATGTGTGGGACCGATGTGTGGGCCGATGTGTGGACCGATGTGTGGGCCGATGTGTGGACCTATTGTGTGGACCCGATGTGTGGACCGAGTGTGGGCCGATGTGTGGACCGATGTGTGGACGCGCGATGTGTGGACCGTGTGTGGACCTATGTGTGGACCGATTGTGTGGACCGATTGTGACCGATGTGTGGGCCGATGTGTGGACCTATGTGTGGACCGATGTGGTGGACCGATGTGTGGACCGATGTGTGGCCCGATGTGTGGCCGATGTGTGGCCGATGTGGGACCGATGTGTGGACCTATGTGTGGACCTATGTGTGGACCGATTGTGGTGACCGATGTGTGTGGACCGATGTGTGGGCCGATGTGTGACCGATGTGTGGACCGATGTGTGACCGATGTGTGGGCCGATGTGTGGACCGATGTGTGGGCCGATGGTGTGGACCGATGTGTGGACCGATGTGTGGACCTATTGTGTGGGCCGATGTGTGGACCGATGTGTGGACCGATGTGTGGACCTATGTGTGGACCTATATGTGGGCCGATAAAGGATAGGTGGAGAATGTGGATTTGAAGTGAAGTTCAACGTTTTTGCTGAAAGCAAAGATTGTGTCGTATCTCGGTGATAATTTCAATAAACTGAATTCTAACACATAATAGACATACTCAACATTGTACTATCTACTTAATTGACGAACTTTCGTTGGATTACTTACTTAATAGACGTACTCACATCTTGCTGAGGATAGGGCAGAGCTTGGACTGTGTATGCACTTTTTCATTTGTATACCTACGTAGTCGAGGCTCGTGGAAGAGCCAGAACACAGAACGGATCAGGAGAAGGGGAAATGCAAACAACAGGGCCGAGGGAGAAAATAGACGGGGACGGACAAAGAACGGATGTGGGTAACGATGAGGGGTAGGGGAGAACGCAAGTGGTGGACAAGATGGATTCAGAAGCAAAATTTTGGGAGGGGTGGGGGTGGTTTGACGGGTGTAGAAAAGATCATGGTTTTGGATGGGGGATGATTTGAGATGTTGGTGAATAGCTGTCTTGAAGACCTGGAGGGAGGAATGGGATTGATGAAAGTGTGGAAGTTGGTTCCACAGGCAGGAAAAATTGGAACAAATGAGTGGAGGTGAAGAGTGGTTCTGTATTGAGGGTTGATGGTGGACCATGTGTGCTCTGCAGAAACCTGGGGGGGACAAAGCTCGGAAAGAGAAGAGGGTGCAAGACCAGAAAGTAGGCGGTATAAGACAGAGAGATCACCAACCTGTCTTCGATGGTGAAGTGACAGACCCATAGAGTCAGCTTAATTGTATGAGATTCCACTAACCTTGAAGACCTAGGTTGATAAGTTTAAAGCTGAGCAAGATGTGAGGTAAAAGGAGTTCAAGTGTGCCAAGGATGGACTTTGTACGATGGAGGATGCCCAGTTGGTGGTTGACTTTGGAGGCCAACATTGAAATGTTGTTCGCCCAAGAAAGATCGTGGCTGATGGTGAAACCCAGGAGTTTGAAGGACTGGACTTCCTCAAGAGGATTGTTAAGAAAGTAGATGGAAGGGTTTGCCAGACGGTCCTTTCAGAGAGAGATAGAGAGATAGAGAGAGAGAGAGATTTATCAATATAGATAGATATATAAATAGATATTTCTTAGGGTTACAAGACATATTCCAAGTGTTACACCAGTTTGTGATTTTGTCAAGGTCTGAAGAGAGGAAAGAGACCACTGCCTGTCTGTCAGAAGGATGAGGAAATGCCATGGTCGAGGGTGGAATTATCAGCAAAGAGAAAGAAGATTTTCCAGAGATTCAGAGAGATCATTGATGAAAATTAGGTATAGGATGGGGCCGAGAACACTGCCTTGGGGTACTCCAACCTTGATAGGGAGAAAAGATGAAAGGATACTGTTGAGTGTCACATGTTGGCCACGAGAGTAGAGGAAGTCAGGAATCCAAGAGTGGAGTTTGCCTTGGATGCCATAGGCAGAGAGTTTGGAGAGTAAGGCAGGATGCCAGACTGTATCAAAAACACGAGATATGTCCAGAAAGACGGCCCTAATGCCATGTCTGATATTGAGGGCCTCCACCATTGTTGGGGGAGTCAAAACAACATTTCCAAGGTGGAGTGACCAGGTCTGAATCCGATTTGATAATATAATCTGAGATGAGGTTGATGGAGAAAAGGAATGATTTCATTTCACCTGCAATGATGGATTCCATGACATTGCTGATGATTGGAAGAAAGCTAATTGATCTGTAGTTAAGGGGATCAGTTTTTACAGCTTTTTAATGCAATGCTGGGATGTTTGTTGTCTTCTAAACAGAGGGAAGATGACCGATGGTAAATAACAGGGTGAAAAGGGCAGAGAGAGGAAGTGCAAGAGCAGCAAAGCAAGATTTTAGGACTCATGAGCTGATGCCGTCCGGTCCAGTTGCCGAATCAGAGTCGAGGGTTTTCAAAACCTTCACCACCTTCTCAGGTGAAAAAGACTCAGGGTCCCGTCGCAGTTGTGCACTGGGCAACCATTGCAACTGGGCAAGGTAGAGAGATAGAGATAGAGATATAGAGAGAGATAGATCAGAGGTCAGGGTCAGGGACACTATTTGAGGCAAACACAGAATTGAGGCATTCGCCTTCTCACAAGTGGAATTGGCTGTGGTGCCATTTTTTTTTTATATCCTTGTCGAGGCTCGTATGAGAGCTAACACACAACGCACATCAAGGGGGCATGAAACAGGAGGGGAGGGAGTGGGACGGACAAAATAGTGGGGAACAGAGACATTAGGAGATCTGTGGAAGGGAGAGGGATGGGACGGGGAACATGGGGAGAGAAGATGGACATTACAGGGACTTTCAGGAAGGAAAGCAGGGAATTTAAGGAGGTGGGCTTGGTGGATTGTCGGGGGTAGAAAAGATCGAGGATTTGGATGGGGAATGATAAAGAGGTGGTGGTGAACAGCTGTTTTGAAGGCCTGGAGGGAAGAATGGGAATTAATAGAGTGAGGGAGTTTATTCCAAAGGCGAAAAAGAGGAATGAAAGAGTGAAGGTGAGCAGTGATTCATGATTTTGGTAGTTTCATCAGAAGGGGGTTGTTGGCGGACATTGAGCGCCCTGCGGAAATGTGGTGGGGACAAATTCAGAGAGAGCAGGGGGGCGAGGCTGGAGAGGAGACGGAGAAGACAGAAAGACCACCGACCAACCAGCGGTGATTGAGTGAGAGGCCCAAAGACTCAGCCTCATTGCGGGAGATGCCAATGATCCGAAATGCCTTGGTTTCTACAGCGTGAAGCCGAGAAAGGTGGGAAGCAGGAGCACCAGCCCAAGGGGAGAGCAGTACTCCATCAGGCTGCGGACAAAAGCTTGTAAGTGGTCAGGATCTAGGTGGGCCGAGGAAGGACCTTGCACGACGGAAGATTCCAGTCGGCGAATGGCTTGGAGACGAGGTTTGAAATGTGGCTTTCCCAGGAAAGGTCATGGCAGATAGTAGACCCAGAAGCTTGAAAGAAAGACTTCTTCCAGAGGATTGTTGAGAAGTGCATGGGGGGGGTTTCTAAACGGTCCTTTCGAAAAGACATAGTGAGAGTGTGAGATTTGTCCGGATTGAAAGACATGTTCCACGTGTTGGACCAGTTGTGATTTTATCCAGATCAGCAGTGAGCGAAGAAGCTGCTGCTTGCCGGTCTGAGGGATGACAGATGGTACGGCAGAGGGTGGAGTCATCAGCAAAGAGATATAAGAGATATTTCCAGAGAGTCGGAGAGATCATTGATGAAAAAAAAAGAGCAGGGCCCAGAACGCCTTGAGGAACTCCAGCCTAGACAGAAGGGGGGGATGAAAGAACTCCATTTAGGGCCACACGTTGACTGCGACAGGAGAGGAAGTCTGCGAGCCATGAGTGGAGATGGCCTTGGATACCATAGGAAGAGGGTTTGGTGAGCAGGGCAGGGTGCCAGACTGTGTCAAAAGCACATGATATATCCAGGGATACGGCTCGGATTCCTCTGTGGCATTGAGGGCTTCCATCCATTGTTGGGAGAGCAGAAGCAGCATATCCAGGGTAGAGTGACCTGGTCTGAAACCAAATTGATGATCAGAAATCAAGCCATTGGAGAAGAGGAAGGATTTGATGTCTGAAGTGATATGAATTCCATAACCTTGCTGATGATTGGGAGAAGGCTGATTGGTCTGTAGTTGCAGGGATCTGTTTTTGCACCTTTTTTGTGCAGGGCAGTAATGTTCCTGATTTCCAAGCAGATGGCAGATGGCCTTGAGCAAATGAGAGGGTGAATAGAACAGAGAGAGGGTGAGCAAGAGCAGAAGAGCAGGCTTTGAGAACGTGGGCTGATGCCGTCTGGACCGGTTGCACAATCTGAGTCAAGGTTTGCAGCAAGCTCTCTCACCTTGTCAGGAGAAAAGACACAGAGTCCAGGGACAGTTGGGTGTGACCGCTAAGGTGGGTAGAGAAAGTGATGGGTTTTGGACACAAGATTAGCTGCAAACACCGAGTTTAGGCATTCAGCTTTTTCACGTGCGGTATCAGCAGTGCTGTCATTTGAGGTAAGGGAGAGGATGGAGTGAACATACACCAGAAACAGATTTGATTAGATCCACCAGATTTTGAGGAGGGAGAGAGGTTTGAGAGTTCAGACTTGAGATGAGAAGATGTTGTTTTCTGGCTCTCCTGAGGGTAGATACACACTTGTTCTGAGCTTTATGGAAGGAACTGAGATTGCCCTCAGTTGGTTTGCTTTCCATGAGGCAAAGGCAAGTTGTTTCAGGACAACTGCCTCACCACAAGCTTCAGTGAACCAAGGGCGGAGGAAGGGTAGGACACCTGAAGACGAGAGGGGATAAATCTGTGCATGAGGGAGAGCAAGTTTCTTTGAAAGAATTCCAGGATGAGTTGATGTTGGAGAAAGTAGAGATAGGAGACCAGTCTATAAGTTTGAGGGCTGCTTGGAGACCCTGCCAGTCGGCTTGAGTGAAATGCCAGACTCGACGGCGGTGAGGTGGTTCTCTGATAATAGCCAGAGAGAGGTCCACTTTGACAAGGACGTGGTCAGAAGAACCGATTGGAGCGGAGAAGTGCAGCAGATATTGTCAGGGAAATTTGTCAAAATCAGATCCAGAAGAGATGAGTACCATTGGTTGAGATCCGGGTAGGGAAGTTGACCGATTGAGTCAGTCCCAATGAGTTGCAGAAAGCTTTTGCTGAGGTGCCATGACAGGTGAGAGAGTACCCACAACGAGCCAACTGGCATGATGACAATTGAAGTCACCACATATGAGAAAGAGAGAGTTTGGATGAGAATATAGAAGTTGGTCCATGTTTTCAGATAGTGAGGTGTAGATGGAGTCATCACTGTTAGGTGGACGGTACAGTACACATATAAACATGAGGTGGGAGTTGAGGGGAAGTCTAGCCAGAGGTATTCCTGTGGTGTGGGGGAGTGAGAGCAGTGCATGGAGAGTGAGGAATAGAGTCTTTGATGAAGAGAGCAACTCCTCCACCAGGGCGAGGCTCAGGTCTGTCAAACCGGAGAGGGAGTAACCAGGGTGAGATACTTGGAGTCAGACACATCTTGGGGAGGAAAGTTTCTGTTAGGCAGATTATGTCTGGTTTGTCAGTGGCAACCTGTATGGAAAGATCTGAAAGTTTGAGCGAAGGCCCCGGAATTTGAGGTCCATACTTTTAATGAAGAGTAGGGGATGAGGCTTTGGTGCAGGGGTGGGGAGAGGGGAGGTAAGGAGTGTTGTTGAAAGAGTGTGGGGGTTGGAGAATAGCTAGGGAGGGGCCGAATGAGGAGGAGAAAAGGCTCTGTGGTGCTGGGAGAGGGGGACAAGAGAGGGGAAGAAGGCAGTTGAGATTTGAGGAGGTGGAGTGAAGAGATTGAGGTGAGAGGGCAGTGCAAGGAGGCAGCTTTGTGGATGGGAGGGGGGCAACTTTGGGAAGGATGAGTAAGGGGGATGAATGGTGGAGAAAGGTGAGGGGGAGTTTTTGAGAGAGGTGAAGAGAGCTTGGAGGGAGAAGAGTGGGATGGTTGCTTTGAGAGTGAGGGGTGAGAGGAGTGAGTTGGCACTGAAGTTGGAAAAAAGAATGGTTGATGGAAAGCGAAGATTCATAGCAAACTGGGGTTTTCAAAAGTTTTAAGTCAGTTATGCGATTAACACGTTTCTTGAGGATGCAATAAAGGCGAATTCAGAGAATGAGAGAAGAAACGCTGTAACAGTTGGATTTTTAGGCAAGGTATGAAGGAAAGGTCGAATTGAGAGCAGTCTGTTTAAATAGCAGAAGAGTAGTGCATATGATACATAAAAGAGTACCACATGTGTGAAAGAGGAAGATGAAGCATTATAAGAGATCGTTTTTGTTATTATATTAATGTTTGAGAGAGTTTTCTACAGATTAGGTCATGGAAGTGTTGTAGAAAAAATCGAGGAAGAAGAAGAGAGAAGAAGAAAGAAGAAGAAAGAATCGGAGAAAGGTAGCGGTTTTTTTTTTTTAAGATAAGAAATAGAGTGATTAGTTGGGATGGGGGACGTTAAGAAAGTGGGAAAGATAGAAATTGAAGATAATGGGGAGAAAAAAACAAATAAACACGATCGTACACCAGGTAACAAAGGGTAGGCCTCAAGCCTCAAGGATAGCCTCAAGCACCCAGTAAGACAAGTTCGACGAAATCTCACAAAATAGCACGATTTTTGAAACAAAACCGAACTAGGAACACACAGTAACATGTAGGTGAAAAATAAACAGTTAAAACGGGACAGATAACGACCTGAAACTAACTGAAGATCGTCAGCAGGGAGCCCCCAAGGGGACCTGCCAATGCTCCAAACCCAGAACCAGAAGCCAAATTTGAAGTGAGAGAAGGAATGGAAGGGGAGCATACAACAGAGACGGACTTGACAAGGCACCAACAGGTTTTAGAGGAGGGAGACAAGTTTGAAAGATAATTCTTGAGATTGGACAGATGTTGTTTACTGGCTCTCCTGAGAGTAGACACACACTTATTACGGCCGTTGTGGAATGATCTGAGGTTGCCTTTGGTCAGATTTCCCTTTCAGAAGGAGAATGCAAATTGTTTTAAGACAACTGCCTTACCACATAATTCAGTGTAGCAAGGGTGGTAAGAAGGATAGGATAATTAAAGATGAGATGGGATGAATACGTGCATTAGGGAGAGCAGGTTTGTGTGGAAGAATTCCAAACTGAATCAACATCAGGGGTGGTGGAAATAGGACACCAGTCCTGAAGAGAGATCGCCGCTTGCAGTCCCTGCCAGTTTGGTGTTTCCTCAATTTCTACTGTTCTTTTTGCTCTGTTCATGCTTCTGTTCTGTGTTCTATCTCTTCCACGAGCCTCGATCGTGTATACACAAAAAAAAACCAAAAAAAAACGAGCACCTAAAGAAACAGATTTCACACGGAAAAGACCAAATGCACTCAGCAGCTGTAAGTGTCTCCACTTGGACTAGAGAATCCTTCAATGTTTTGTGGGACTTTCTCACATGGCATGCAAACTGCTGGCATCAGTTGTTCTGCTGATCGAATCGATGACCCTGAGCAGAGGTTTTTTGTTTCTTTCTGTTTGACTGGCTCAGCAGAGACATCAGAAGTGGATCCCTCACTCAGCCTCGATGTGGATGTACTTTATGTCCATTTAAGCATCCGAATTCCCCCACATTCAATGTCTTTTATACTGATGAAGCATTGGTTGCAGGTAGGGTGAAAACCGGCTCTGTGAGGGATCTTGGGGAAATCTACACTGATTACATGTTCTTGCAGCTTTGCAATTTCATGACTTAATGATTTTCCAGGTTAATCCATTTTCAAACACATTCTACATATTGAGTCCATCTTTGGACCATAAAAGAATGCACAGCCATTCTTGATGAAATTTTAGTGCATTATGCACCTTAAATCAGATTTTTCCCCTGACATTCTGACACCGGGTGGCAGGCTTGGGATTCTAGGGTCCTGAGTTCTAGGGTCCTTGGGATCCTATACATACTGTATATTATATATATATATATATACTGAATGTATAAACTGGTGAGTATGCTTAATGCCTGGTGTTGGCTTAATGGTTAGGGTGGTGGGCTTGGGATCCTAGGATCCTGAGTTCAAATCCTCCTTGGCTGTTGAATTAATACCAGGTGGGGTTGACACTGCCTGTCATCCTTCTGAGGTGCAGCAAAATTGGTGCCAGCTTGCTGGTATCCTATGTTGGAGTGGCGACCCGTCCAGGATTGTGCCCATTAGCCAAGGAGACTGCTTTGGCAGCACCCATGCTCTGCACAGAGTATCATCCCAATGGATTTAGATTTGGATTTGGATTCTGACACCTCCAGGTGAAATCACAGAGCCATGAGCACTGCCATTTTGACCAGTCGCATGATGAAATCAAGCGATCTGATTCATCCGTCGTCGTCATCCTCGTTTGAATCACGATGCAAGTGGCGTGGTCGGCAAAAATACAGCAAAGAAATAGTGCAAATACATTTATTTAAAATTAATTTAAACTGGCCTGTTTTGGATGACAAACTTTTTGATAAAGCATGAGTACCAACTCGTCAAATGATCGTGGAGTACATTTTTTAGTCCTGCGAATGGTGGAACAGGATGAAACGACTGTCACTTTAGCCGACGGCTTATACTCACAGTGATGGTCTAGTAGCAAGGGCACCTTCCTGAGATTGTTAATCCTAATGTTTATGTTGTTTGTCTGAATGTCCTCCCTCTGCATGTTCCTTTACCTTTGGCCATCTGTTCACCTTCACTTCTCCATCATTTATTACCTCTGCCACTGAAGGATATGTTTACATCCCTGTTTGTCTGTCTGTCTGTCTGTGAATAGGATATCTCAAAAAGTTATGGAGGATCCAAACAAAACTCGGTGGACAGGTTGGTTGTGTAAAAGGATGAATTGATTACATTTTGATGAAAATCAGGATCCGGATACAATGATTTTTTAAGTGTTTCTTCACCGTTGAGAGATAGGGCCAAATTGATATATAGCACAATATCTCAAAAAGTTCTGGAGGGATTATGACAAAACTTGGTGGATGAGTTGGAGACGTGACAGGAACAAGCCTATTCGATTTTGGTTAATGTCCAGATGTATATCCGGCCGATCATTGGGATACAAGACGTAAACTGCCCCAGGCAAAAATGCTACAGTGAGAACTACACTATATGAGAGTTGTACTCTCATATACTACCGTAGTCTGCAGAGAATTACGACAGGCAAGGAATGTTATTTTTGCCTGTGCGCATGTTCAGCCTGACGGAGGTATGTGCTCTACCAGGTGCCATTCTAGTTTCTTCCAGGAGCCACAAAATCTTTATACATTTGCAGCATAAGGAAATCACTTTTCATTTTAAGAGTTATCGTACATTCCTGGATTATAAGTTTATCATTCCATCACATGCATGGACTATTTTTAAAATACACAACATCACAACACAAGTCGATGACAAAGCACATTGGATTCGTGGAAAAAGTGAAAAAAAACCGATTCAATTAGTGGAAAAGCATGTGCTATATCCAACATCGTATAATCTAACGCGCACTTGATTTGAAGAATGCAATAACTTTTGATCCAATAAACTAAAGACACGATTGGGAAAATATCCTACAAATTTGCGCATTAAATTTAAACTTGAATTTGCACTCACATCTCTTATGGAACACCTCACCTGGTCACGCTCTCGCTCAACCTCCTCGAGCTGCAGGATGATCGTGCCAATTCTCTGTTTGTACATCTCACAATCTTTCATCAGTGTATAGCTGCGTAGTTCGAGCTCTTCCTTCTCCTCCAGATACTATGCAAGTAAAATACATCCCACAAAAAAACCATAACCAGTTAAGTTAATGATAATAGCAGCACCGATGCAACATTGGTCAGGTATCAATTGCTTTGCAAAATGCACGCTCTCATACATCTCAAGTGCACATGCAATTATTCGATATTTACTCACAGAACTACTGTTTTTTAAACAAATTATAAGGCTCATGGAGAAGCTGTTTACACGCAGACAGAGACATGAGACAATGCCGAACTTCACTTCAGAAAGGCATAGCCGATGACCTTTGAGGAAATGATGCAACTTCCTGGTGCACTCTGCGTGCTGGTGACACCGTCTTATGACTGTTTCTCTCTTCACAGTCAGTAAGGGAAATTAATTTAAAATCTCCCCCCTCCCCCCCTCATCATGGAATGCATGCTGTCTTCTCTAAATTCTGAGTGTCAAGCAAGGAAGTAGTATTGCCATATATTAAGTCTTTGGTGCGACTGGACCACAGTCAGAATCGAACCCCTGACCTCCCAGAGAAAGCAAACACTTTAACCACAATCTCACCGAGTCTGATACTCTTCTGCGATATTGTAATTCAACTCAAAGAAGAGGAATCCATATTGTTCAACTCAAATGAGAGTGAAAAACATTTGCATAACCCACAGAATTCCAAATAAAAAATTATACCAAGAAAACCCAACCCTCTCGCCACAGAGGATGAAAATGTTTGCGCAGAAACAAACAAAAAAGAGTTAAATACATAAAATTTATTCAAAATCATTCATATTTATTATCGACCATTTGGTTGATGCAAGATTCCACCAAAAAAATTAAGGATTTCATTTGATATTACTTATTTACTTATACACACAAGGATACACAAGGAAATTCAACGCAGGTGGAGAACATTCGGCTCATTATGCTTGCGTCACATCAATTTATCAACATGAGATCAAAACAAGAAAAATGCAAAATGTTTTGTTTTTATTATTATTAAGTGTTTCTTGTGGTTTTTATTTTGTAGTTTTTGTGGTTTTGTTTCTTTCTTTGCAGGGAAGGGGGCATTGGTGTAGACAGTCTTGGGTTAAAAAACAACGCAATATCAACCACACAACACCCCTTGACGAGACCCCCACAAACAACACACCATACACATGCACACAATCACCCATCAATGCTCAAACTACCTAAAAGTCCTGCCAACATCCCAATTTAAACTTATCTACTGTTTCTGCTGTCACTACCTTTTCAGGGAGACCATTCCATGCATTAACTACTCTCCGAGTAAAAGTCCCCTGCCTTGCTACCATCTTAACTCTCCTCTCTTTACTCTCAGGCCATGGCTCCTGGTCCTATCACTGTCTATTTTGCTGAATAATTCTTCCGCACTTATTTTGTCGATACCTTTCATTATCTTAAACATCTCTATCATATCATCTCGTAACCACCTATTTCTAGTGTATAAAGCCCTGTCTCCTTCAGCCGCTCCTCATAGCTGATCTAGCTCGGCCCAGAATCAATCAGGTTGCCCTGCGCTGAACCCTCTCTATGGCATCTATGTCTTTCCTGAGTTGTGGTGACCAAAACTGCACACATCACCATACACTCAACAAATTTAAATTTGTTCATTTCCTCTCAAGGATCACTTTTAAACCCACCTTGTCACGTAACTCCTCAGTATGCCTGACCTCTTCCCGCAATGCGAAGATTCGTTGCACGAGTTCCTGGCGCTCTTCGAGAGCCTCGTATTTATCGTGCTCTAAAATGTCAAAGATGGCCCTCTCCGTAACAGGAACACTTGGGCAGCACACCTGAAAGAATTCATACACCTGTGTCTACTGTTTTATACAAAATAAAAAACATTCTTTGATATTATGTCCAACAGAAAATAAAATCCCACTCATACCTCCAGGGCTTCAAGCAGATGGTGCATCACCATCCCTCAACCATACACCTGATCTTTCATACCTCCATTAACCCTACTGAAACGAATCTAACCCAACACTCTTAATTGCAGGTTGTTGTATTTCCTCCCCTCCTCTTCTCTTGTTCGTTGATTCCCTTGCTTGTTGGATTCACCGGTTGCCCCCGCACTGACCCTCTATCAGTCAGTTGCTTTTTGCCCTCAATCTCCTCACTCTTCCATGACCTGAAATTTTGTATTGAAAGTAAAAACACTTTTTCTTCTGCATAAATACAGTGGCCTGAAAAAGTATTCACCCCCGACTAATAATGGCACATTTCGATGAATTACGAATTATGTAGAAACAATTTTTACAAATGAACTTTCTTATTCATAACTAAAGAGATCAAACTAAACACTGTTATAGTTGAAGGAGGTTACATGTCAGAAATACCTGCAAAAATAAACAACAAATAGCTGTAAAAATCAAAATTCACTGGTTGTAAAAATATTCATCCCATTAAGGTCAGTATTTGGTGGAAACACGTTTTACAACAATGACTGCTACGAATCTGTTTGACTTGATCTCTACCAGCTTTATACAGTGAGATGATGAAATCTTGGTCCATTCTTCAAATGAAAATTGTTCTAGTTCTGCTAAGTTTGATGGGGATCATCGATTGACTCTAATCTTCAAGTCTCGACGTAAATGTTCAATTGGGTTCAAGTCAGGACTTTGGGCTACTCAAGAACATTTATTTTCTTCTTATTCAGCCACTCCAGTGTGGCTTTAACTTTGTGTTTCAGATCGTTGTCCTGCTGAAATGTGAATCTCCTACCCAGTTTCAGATTCATGGCTGACTCAAGCAGGTTTTCATCAAGGATTCTCCTGTACTTTGCACCATCCATTGTCCCGTCTATCCTGACAAGTTTGCCAGTTCCTGCTGATGAAAATCCGCCCCGTAACATGATGCTGCCACCACCATGCTAAACAGAAGGGTTGGCATTGAATATGTGATGTGCAGTGTTAGGCTTGCACCAGACGTAACACTTTGAATTTAAACCAAAAAGTTACATTTTTGTCTCACCTGACCACAAAACTTTTCTCCATGTGCCTGCAGTATCATTAAGATGCTTTTCCCAAACTCTATACGAGCTTTTATGCGCGTCTTTTTCAGCAATGGCTTCTTTCTTGCCACCTGTCCATAGAAGCCAGCTTTGTGAAGGGAATGGGATATTGT
>CM068959.1:31274028-31300392 GCA_035128595.1 Eptatretus atami | reverse complement strand
ATGGTTGACCAAGTGAGTTTCACCTTAAAACTCCTTAGATAAGTGGGGGAGTTTAATGTTTAAGTTAAACCACCGACTACACACAGGTGAAACCTATTAAATGTATTTTTTAACCTTTCAAGCAGATAATTTGCTCCTGAAGAAATTTGGGGTTAATTCGGTAAAGGGTTTGAAAACTTATACAACTGAGAATCATCTAATTTTGTTTGTTAATCTCACTTATTCACATTTTATCTGCATTTTTTAGTTTTATCACCTTGGAGTAGCTTGTGAAGACTTTATATGTTAAGTTTGATTGGAAAGCATCATGAAATAACTCAGGTGGCATCAAGATGTGAAAACTTGGGAGGGGGGGGGGTGAATACTTTTGCAGACCACTATATGAACTACCTTTGTCCAATTGTGTTAACAATTCGATTTAAAATTTGGCTTGTTTTATCCAAATATTATTTGTGATAAACAGGTGGGTTGGCCTGTTTACATTCTTATCTGAACCGATGGCTCGTGATGCTCAAAAGCCAAGTTTAAATCCCATATACAGTATACATTTGTGCATTGTCTCTGAACGTCCTTGCAAAATTCACATAAATGTTCACCAATGTCTACGAATGTGTTTGGATAGCATGTGATTTATGTATAAGCTTCATTATGAGCCTCAGATCAATGTAAAAAAAAAAATAGGAACACCTGTGCTGAAGCTCACCTGGATCAGGAGAAACAGTCATTCAAACCCTCACAAACCCCCTTAGACTCTGAATTTTTTTAATGGTGTGAACAAATTTTGGTATATCATGGGTGATGAAGGTTGTGGTCAAGTTTCATCAAAATTGTGTGTGTAGTTTTGGAGAAGAGAGCAAATACAAATTCTGGGGGGAGGGGGTCAAAAAACTCTCGTAGACCCCTTCAATGAGTACATATTATGATGCGGTCAATAAACCTTCGCTCGGCATCAGATATGAAGCTTGTGGCCAAGTCTGATTAAAATTGTGTGTTTGGTTGAAGCGATAATGACTGAATTGTTTGCGGACTGACTGACTGACTCACTGACTCACTCACTCACTCACCTATCTCTATCTCTATCTCACCTACGATTGCATAAGCTCACCTGACTAAAGTCCAGGTGAGCTAAAAATATTTGAAAAACATTTGCAGAAATTTCATTTTTCCCTAAAATGTTACTGACACTAAGTGTGACTTTTCATCTGACAGGACGGTGCTGCGGTAGCACACTTACCTTTGCACTCTCTGGTCTGGGTTCAATTCCAGAGCTGAGTTTAAACTGTCAGATTGGTGCTTTGCAGACATGGCATTGGATTACAAAATGGGCCATCCATCCTTGGAAGGACATTAAGCCGGGTGCTGCCTGTGCTAGCATGAGTTGGTGGAAGTTAAAGAATCCACAGCGAATTTAGCAAAGAGTCGGCGAGTTAGCACTCACATCTTGAACAAATAATTCCTGCCCTGACCACCATTGGAAAGGCAAAGGCAAACCACCCAGTGTAATCCTCACTGTAGGGCTGCTTCACAACATGGAACCTGCCTTTGGAGAAAAAAGAACAAGAGAAAAAGAAGAATGGAAAGGGAAGACAGAGACAGAGATAGATACAGAGACAGAGATAGATACAGAGACAGAGATAGATACAGAGACAGAGATAGAGATAGATATAGATTCAGAGATAGAGATATATACAGAGACATATACAGAGATAGATACAGAGATAGATACAGACACAGAGATAGATACAGAGACATATACAGAGATAGACACAGAGATAGATACAGACACAGAATAGATACAGAGATAGATACAGAGATAGACACAGAGATAGATACAGACACAGAGATAGAGATAGATACAGAGATAGATACAGAGATAGACACAGATACAGAGATATATACAGAGATAGATACAGACACAGAGATATATACAGAGATAGACCACAGATAGAGAGAGATATATAATATATAGACACAGAGATAGATAGATATACATATAATATATAATATATATATATATATATAGATACGATACAGATAAAATATATATATATTAAAATATATATGTATATATAGATATAGATTCAGAGATCGATATAGATACAGATATATATATATATATATATATATATATATATATAATTATATATATATATATATATATATAGATGGATATAGATACAAAGACAGATAGAGAGAGAGAGAGATTTTCATTACCTCTGCCACGGAAGGTGGACAGATGTTTTGTTTCCACCCCTTCTGTTTGTTTTGTGAACAGGATATCTCAAAAAGTTATGGATGGATACCGACGAAACTTGGTGGACAGTTTTGGTGTGTGACTATCGTATTGTCAAAAGCTTTTGAATATGAATATATATATTGTTACAGGCCGGGGGTCAGCCACCAACCGACCGCTCTGAACGGAGCCGCAAGTCGAGTCGGCCCGACCGATCGCCCGGATATAAATCGCCGCCCGGATAACTCCGAGCGACGGGTCCTTGTACAAGAACCGAAATACGCCAATGGCAGATCACGTGGGTAGGGTCGATTGCCAATCTTCAATGTACCTAAATACCCACGTGATCCAACTACCGGGGTATTCCACCCTCGACGGAACTCGTACGGAACAAACCGCGAGGCGAGCTTGTCCGTGCGCGATTCCGAGCGGCGTAATCGCCGAGAACCGTCGGTCCAAATGTCCCCCTATACGGCAAACCAACGGCTTTCTAACTCCCACACACGAAATGTTCAGTCAATGAGGGAATGGACGCAACGAGCAGGTTTACATTCACACAAGACATTTATTATAATGAAACACGTATGCAATTATATAGCAAACACGTATGCAATTATACAAGCAACAAAAGCACGACAAAAAACTACAACCGTCTACTTATTATGTACAGTCATTTACACTTAACAGCAGTTCCTACTTATTAGACGGGCCACGACGAACGTCGCGCACACACACACAAACACACACCACACACACACACACACCAACACACACACACAAGAAACGGTGGCTGAGGCCTTTAATCACGAGCTCCACTCGGAGGACAGGTGAGCTGAAACTCAGAGCTTGACTCGAACCTTCCCACCTCGTGTGGTCTTCACTTCTCCGGACCCGGGCTCCAGCGAGAGCGAGCTGGATCCAATCGCCGGATCCTTCCCGAGCTCCCGCGAATCCTCCCGCGCTTCTCAAACATGCCGGTGAGACGAGGCGCCGATCCTTCCTGTCGATGCGTCGCTTCCCCGAGGATCCAACTCCAAGAAGAGGCCGATGCGTCGCACCAAGCCGGGAAACAAAATGGAGAACGAAAAGCTCACGAACGAACCAAGAAGAAGGAAGGAGAGGAAGAAGAGGAAGAAGCCCACTCGCAGCTCGAGCCGAACAACCGGCTCAAGTTCCTTCCAAAACAAAGCAGCAGCCGAAGCTCACTGAGCCAGCCGAAGCAAAAAGCTTCCGAAGGCCTCAAGCCAAGCAGGACCCGATGGCTGAACGACTGCTCTCTCCGAAGCAAAAAAGCTTACTCCTCCACGGGACTCAGCACACGAACTCTGCACACGGGACTCAGAACGGGACTCTTCACGAACTCTGCCACGGGACTCCCACGAACTCAGCCACGAACTCAGCCCTACCACGGGACTCCCACGAACTCTTTTTGAACAAAGAAAAGATGTCCTCTTTATCCTTTGCACCCCCTCCCCCGCACCCGGCATGACTCATGCCCTCGTGATCCACCCCCGCTCAACCACGGGTGGGAGGGAGTTGTTGACGTACCGCAGGGTTCTTCTTCCTCTTCGCAGAAGAGGGGGAGGGACGTCTCCATTGTTTCTTCCCTAACTATTAAATCGATCCCAGCGCATCTAATCGATCTCTAACATTTAAACAATGGAAGGTGAGCTATCTAGGGAACATGCACTTACGACATAGCTGACTAAGGGAACCTGTATGTTGTGTGCGATTGAATTCCAAATTCGTAACAATATATATATATAAATGTATATACTGTGGGAGTGGGGGGGGGGGGGTGGTATGCTAACACATTGTAAGCAATAACAAGCCGTGCTTCCCTTTTGTCTCAGGTCGCTCACCTGTATTTGTATTTTAGATTCATGTTTTTAAAATCTATTTATTTATATTTATTTATATTTTCATTTATGGATGTTGACTGATGATCTGTGATTTTTTTCCGGTGTACTGGCCTCAATGTACAACAGCACACAACATTTCAGCTTTCGACGTCACCCGGGAGGTCCCGTTCTTTAATATCAGTGAGTCAGTGAATTAGTGGTTAGAATGAGCTACATATATATATATATATATATTATTTTATATATATATATATATATATATATCACATTGTTAACACAAAAAAGGTTTTTCTACGTTTGTTGTCATTGAAGCTTCATGTTTTGACAATCATATAAACTGTTTTGAAGATTTGCTAACAATTAATTCATGCAAATAGGCTGCGTACAGCAGGCTAGAGAGGGTCAAAAGTAACTTCTGTTCTCCATGGTTACACTATTCTTATCGACATTTGCACATCAATGGTAAAAATCTTGATTACAGTTTTTTTTAAAAAAAAAACATTTAATGCCTTCTACCTGCTGCCAGGCAAAGATACGTTTCCTCTTTATCAGTCAGTATCAAAACAAACACACTAACTAATGCAATGCTGAAACAAATAAATAAACTGTTATTATATGACAAGAGGGGATCTATTGTTCTTAAACAAATTCCATTGGACAATTTTGGTTAATTTCATGCAGAACAGGTGTTACGTCTCCTGATATGACTTGAATTGTTTCATCATCACCATCATCACCATCATCATCATCACCATCATCATCATCATAAACCACCATCATCCTCATCATCATTGTCATTAGCTTGCTTTCAGTCCACTGTAAGACAAAGGCCCCCCTCAACTCACTTTGCATGTTGGTGAAAGAGTTTGGGCAGGATTTTTAATTATTTCAGGGCGCCAGTAATATTTCCACTAATCTTCGTGAAAGACACTTTGCAAAAGACACAACTAGTTCTGGTCGACGGGCCCTTCGGGTTATCATGAGTCAGAGGGACAGCACACACATTCATGTGTTGTCATACATGCTAAACAACATGGTGACCGTTTCTAGCTGGGTCGAGATTCAAACACAGGACAGACAAGCTCAAAGGTGAGTTCACACCCCCTTTAGGTTTTGGGCCGGAGGCCATTCTGATTCCTGCCAGTCCTTGAGTTGTTTAAGTGACATAAATAGTGAAAGCAACTGATCAGTATTTTTTTTTGTACACCTTGTGGAGGTTTGTATGAGAGCTAACACACAACGCACAGCAAGGAGGGCGTGAGACAAGAGTGGCGGGAGTGGGAAGGACAAAACAGTGGGGAACAGAGACATTAGGAGATCTGTGGAAGGGAGAGGGATTGGGGTGGGCAACATGGGGAATACAAAATGGACATTACAGGGACTTTCAGGAAGGAAAGCAGGGAATTTGAAGGAGGTGGGCTTGGGGTGGATTAATGGGGGTAGAAAAGATCGAGGATTTGGATGGGGGACGATAAGAGGTGGTGGTGAACAGCCGTTTTGAAGGCCCGGATGGAAGAATGGGATTGAATGTGTACAAATTTGTTCAGCAATGTGTACAAATATCGATGTTGGAACAGAATCTTGTTATTATTTCACTGAAGAGTTTTAAAAAGCATGTCGAACGATTCGAGACCGAACAATTATTGTCGTATTCAAATGCCCATGTATAACAATTTGGTAAAGAATATGGTTAACCCACAGAAAAGCTCTTTGCATGCATTTCGCTTGCGTTACATATTTGAAAAGAAGTCATTATAATATGCTTATCAGTAAAGGCCTTGAAATTTCCTTCGTTTTTGTGCCACTATTTTCCGCTTATTTTCTGGGAAACCAATGGGGGTATAACTGCTTCCTCTCGGTGGTTTGCAATGTGGTGCTTCCCCTTTTGTTTCGTTCATGCAAGCCCTATAGTTACCATGATGGCTGCAAGGTGACAAGTCATATTAAAAATTATTTTCTCATCAACTGTAATCTCTTCGACTGTTCGTGTCATCTTTTGCAAATCCACATGCAGTCTGCCCCTTTTTGGTGCTCGTCTGTGCAACTGGCTTGCCGAAACCGAGCTTTCTAACATGACGTCATTTAAAATATCATTTTCTGTTTTTTTATTTCATTAATTTAAGGCGATTTGTGGTTGGGGGGGGGAGAGGCACGCCACCTTTCTGTAGGTATCAATTCAGTGCCAATCCCAGTCATCGTAAGGGCATTGAGGAACAACCATAATGCGGATCGGCTGATGGGATATCTTAAAGGTATGCACACTTTCCTTTGAGCTGTCAAGCCGAGGTTTGAATCTTGACACAGCAATAAGCTGCCACAATGGGGTTTAACATACAGAGGGCAAAGTATTGTTGTAAAAATAGCTCCTAAGGGTTAATACTACTTCATATACAATGGTTTAGTTATACCCTCAGTACACAGTACGTGTTAGCATAAGTGTGAAGTAATTAATTTTGATATTAGATATGCGTCGCTTATGTAATAGATAGACGATATCTCCCTCTCTTAATGTCTGTGTCTGAAAACCTCAACCATTTTGACCCCATTTTTAATGACCTTCCCTCTGTAAATCTGTATAAATGCTCCTTAAAAGGTTTTGCATGGGCCTTGCAGTGCTAACTTTGGGGAAAACAAAAGTTGCAGATACCTCCCAAGATGTTGGCAGTCGTTGTCAGTCCGAGTCATTGGTAGCCGCCGAGGTGAAAGAGTCACAGAGAGGAATGCCAAACCCATGGACTGAGCCAATGCCCAATGGTGAGTGACGTGGGGGGGGGGGGCAGGGGGGAGTGCAGCACACCAGAAATGTCATGGTATCCCGAGGGAATAAAAGGATGGAGCGACAGCGGAAGAAAATAGTTCTTGGGAATCTTTGAAGGTGAAGTTTTGCCTCTCGCTCGCTTCTGATGAGCCAGAACTATGGCCCGCCGGTGCCAAGACCATGCCCCTCTCCTTTCTTCAGCCAAATGGGCATGTGGGAAGATCCAGTGCCGGGACGTGCGGTGCATCACCCTGCCCAGGAATCAAATGACAGTCTCCTGCACAACTCTGCCGGGTTTGCACAAAGAACCCTTCGTGTGCTGTGACTTTCCTATTGTCTATCTCTTGTGGTGTGTCTGTGGACCCTAAGGCTGAGGATAATTAAGGATCTCTATTTTGTCATTGGAATCATGGGTGCACATCAGTAGTGGGTTAAGTTGTATTGGTTTGCTGAATCATTTATTTGTTCATTACTTCCTTGTATTTCCTTCCCCATGACCATTGATTATTGCATAATTAAATATACCTGGTCCTGGGGTGAATTCAGGTCATTGTGGTCCCGAATTTGCTGATTAACGAAAGGCCATTGAGGATTAATTGTTTGCCACTATCAAATTCCGCACACCCGGACAATGCCACACGTCTCCGGCTCACTTGGCATAATTAGGACGAGATGTGTTGTGCTAATTAGCATTATGCACGGCTGGCTCGGAGACCCAAATCAGTATGGTATCGTGACTGGTGGATACGTGATCCGGATGGGGGTCTTTGAACCGATTGATCATTACAGTCGCATTGAGGTGACTTTCCGGACTCGCCCAGGCAACTCGTATGACTGGACGACTGCATCAATATCAATGTGTGTGCTGTCCATCAGAAGGAGGTTGGGCTGGAGGACCCACTTGCAACCATTAATTGGAGGATGCTAAATATTCCACAGTATATCTTGTGAAGAGTACTTGAGTTATCACCGGCACCCGAGCTAAATTCCAAAATGCTGCCATCTTCAGTCGGGTGCGATGTACTGGAGTGGCGACCTGTCCAAGACTGTGACCCTTTCCAAGAGAATGCTTTGGCAGAACTGACATTCTATATAAATGTATGGTTATATCGATGGTGAGTTGTGAGTCAGTTTCACGTACCAAACCAAATCAACAGGGGGAGGTAGATTACTGATCTAGCTGAGATTTCAGACAATTAGATTGTTACATCATAATTGTCGTGAGATGAGGAAAGTTTCCGGAGCTGAGAATCCATATCTTAGTATTGCAGCCTTCAGCCACATTTAAACTCACAATCTCTATGATGCCAGTTCAGTTCCTCATCATTAGGTCATCACTTCTTCTTCTTTTTTGCATTACAATGTCGAGGGTCCAGTTATTAGTTATTTCCCTTTGTAATTTTATATATTTATTGAGATCTGATGACATTTTCTGGCACACAATGACCTACAATTATTGCAAACAACACTGTGGGATCATTAACATCCACCGGTTAATGCCAGCACCAGCAGACAGGTCTCCAGCTCAACATCCATCATTAGGACGATGCAGCCATTGATGCAATGCCCTACCTGCGAACAGCAGGTTGACGCAGTTCATCGCTGGATGTAAAGCTTGGGTCGAGACTAGAACACAACTATACAGCTCAGAAGTAAGTATTCCACCTTTGCACAACTCTGTCGAACACTTTTGGAAGTCATGGGACGTAAAACGTGGAGAGACACTTCTTAAGCTGCTCAACATTACAAAGCCCTAGTTGATCCTGTTACCTCCCTGTCTCTGTGTTTTTATTTCCTTTGTTTTCTTCCTCTTCTGCATCCCTTTATGATTCAAGAATTGTTATTATTGTTTCGGATGCAGCCTGTGCCTGCTGGTTGCATCATCGTTGGAAGCGCGGCTGTGCCGCTGATGCAGTGCCCCCTGTTTCCATGACTAAGCTGGTACTCGTTTTGCCGACCTCAGAAGGTTGACAAGGCTGAATAAACCCACCGGGTGTTATTTAACGGCACGGCAGGGTCTAGAGCTCAAGACCTTAAGATCATAGCCAGCCAGCCTTAACCGCTAAGCCAACACCAGGCTTATGATTCAGCTTACTCATCATGACCTAGATTCACAATTAGTGCTGTCTCATCAATTTGCTCCATTATGGGTTCATGATAATTGCAGAAAACACGTCCAATGCAGATGGGTAAATTCGTCCACTTCTCTGATGTTTATGGAATATTGTATTATGACTTTCAATGTCGCCTTTCACCAGGTGGTGCTACATGAGAGACATTTACATCGCGAGAATTAGGGTTGTCCCCTTCCCCCACTCCAACCTTAACCCCAGGTGCTATGATTTTTTTTTTCATCGCATAAAATTTCCCTGTGCACACTCTGTGTACAACCACCAGCTTTCAACTCATTCTGTCCAGAGGTTCATTAGTGTGGTCCACTTTCGCACTTTTGACGATGCGGAGCATCAGGGCGACATCATTCAGGTAAAAGACATCATTCACATCTCAGGCACATCACCCTTCTGGTCCTCATCGTGTTCTGGGAAGCCTGCTGTTAGGGGGGGGAACGGGGGGGGGAACTATGCGTAGATATCATGTTTTTCATGGGTGTCATGCTGGAGGGGACCATCGCATGCACCCATGAGCCGCATAGAGCATCCTATCTCTGCAGTGGCAGCTGCACCAGCATGTCACAGAGACGTCCACAATCCACCGTGATGCTACACTGGGATGCGGGGTCATCCTGTTCACAGCCTGGAGGATGGGTAGTCCACGCGGAACCGAGGTTGTCATGGACTTAGGCCTTGAGGAGGCCCAGTATGGAGAAACATCAGTGATAGATTTCCTGCTTTTATTCATTTTTGCCCTTAAAAAAATTTTTTTTTTCTTCTGTGTTCATTTTTGTTTTGTTCATTTTCCTCTACTTGTCCCTTATACCAAAGGACCCCAATGGAAAGAGGTCTGTTGGCTTTTTGGGGGCTATCCTTGGCTAAAATCACCACTTGTGGTTGTTTACCTTTTTGTCATGTTGGTTTTACCAAATAAAATAAAATTAAAAATATAATCAAATAAGCAAACCCTTCTCGCAATGTTAAAACACGTTTGTCTTTACAGTTCCAACTTCCAGGAGTAAGATTTTTTTTTTTATAAACTGCAGAAAAGCTTACCGTGCACATGCCGAGTACAACCATTAGTTTTCAACCCATTCCATGCACCCAGTGAATCAGGAGTGCATAGATGTCAACAAATTAGAACGGCATTCGGTGGAGCACATACCTCCGCCAGGCTGAACAGTTTACGTTTTGTATCCCACCGATAGGCCGTATCTGGATTTAGACTTGAACCAAAATCGAATCGGCTTGTTCGTGTCACCGACCCAACTCATCTACCAAGTTTTGTCAGAACTCGTCCACAACTTTTTTGAAATATCATTCCATATATAGTTTTTGGCCACCGGGTGTAGTGGCGTGCACCTGTAATCCGGCTACTCGGAGGCTTGGGTTGGAGGATCGCTTGAGGACGGGAGCTCTGCACTGGGCCGCGCTATGAGAGGGTGTAGGGCAGCCTGGAATCATGGTGAAACACAATCCTTATCCCTGTGTGTAAGAGACGACCAGGGTTGCGTCAGGAAGGGCATCCGGCGTAAAACCTGTGCCAATCAGTATGCGGATCATAACGGATGATCCGCTGTGGCGACCCCTAACGGGAGCAGCCGAAAGACGAACAACATATAGTTTTTGGCCACATCTCTCAATGATGAAGAATCACTTTAAATAATTTATAAATTCTCGTATCCAGATCTGGATCCGGGGGGCTTCACCAAAATTGAATCAATTTGTCCTTGTCACACACACAACCTGTCCGCCAAGTTTTGTCCAAATCCGTCCATAACTGTTTGAGATGTCGTGCTCACAGACAAACAAACAGTAAAACAGACAAAGAGGGGTGAAAACATAATCTCCGTCCACCTTCAGTGATGGAGGTGACAGATAGATACCTCAAATTATATGTAGTATGAAGTATGATTTCGCTTATCATAATAATTTATTATATCATTATTGTAACAGCTTATTGTAATAATTGATATTAATTATTTACATGCTGCAATTTGCCAATTGTTTTGCATATCCTGTAGTAAGGAAAGCAGGTTTTCGCAACACCTGCACATGTTTTTGAGTTCAAAAGCAAACCAAGAAATTTAAGAAAAAAGAAGTGGATTAAGATGTGAAGCCAGGTGAGGAAGTCTGCTGAAGTGTGTTATCGTTTGTTGGTTGCAGCGATACAATATTACTGACTGTACCGATGTTTTCTGTGTTGCATCGATTAGATGCAATAGTTGCTTAGCTGGTCAAGTGAGTTTTCAACCAGAACTATGTTGTAAAGTTACACAAGGGAAGTAGATGGAGGAAAATGCTATTCTGTTTATCTCACTTCCACTGTATCTTTAGACCCACATTGGAGCAGGACACGTTTGGTTAATGATGACAAGTACGTCAGCACAGTCGCTACACGGATAGAAAGGAGCCAAGGTGGAAGCTACAAACTTCTTATAAAGGCACATGTGAGTTGAGGGAGGATGGAAGAATTATAAAAGGACAAGTCATAAGATATGGGTGGGGTGGAGGGAATGGGGATGGGAATAATACTGAAAAGAGACAAGCCACCAAATAGAGGAAGGGCTTAATATCTAATTGATAATATTTCACCAAAACCTTGATACAACGCATACCACGTGATTAGAGTTGGATGAATGGGGGGAGCAGAGGGGGATTTATATTGTATATATCGGAATATCATTACGTCTGATATTCCATGAACTTTGTGCAACAAAAGGTATTGTTACGGTTCTAGGAACCGTAAGCATTCAAACATACAGCTGACCCAAAGTTAGTTATGTCGTTAAGTATATGTGTAGACAGATTCCCTCCTCGTGTTATGGGAAATCGAAAGGGTGCATTGTGATGTTTTTTAGTTAGGGTAATAAATCTTTATATCCCATCCCCCATCACGATCCACTGTCCACCTGCTGTATCCGAAGGCCCGTTGGCCGGGGCAAATCTTTGTGTTGTGGCTTCTTCTTGATGAGTCCAGACACGCGTGGAAAGGGGGGGGTTCTCCCGTCATGGCTGAAACCCCGCCCAGAAAGCGGACCCATGGAGGCCCTGTCCAATCAGGGGACAGTGGCATCGCTCTCGCCAAGCCCCTCCCCGCTGAGAGAGATCTGTGGGTTACGAGGATCCTCAGCGTAGAGTCCTTGGCTGGAGATAAATTATGGCACCATCCTGAGAGGGTAGAGAGAGAATTCTGTGTGGGCCGGCCGTGTTAGCTTGAGTCTGATGTTGACAGAAACAGCGTTGGAGTGAGACAGGTGGAGTGAGACGGTTGGAGTCGCTGGTTGCCAAAGAAAGAAGGAGGGTCGTTACGCGGAGGGTCTGCCCGCGTCTCGCCTCGGCGGCCCGTCTGTTGCGCTGGTTCGAGTCGCCTGATCTTGACCGGGTCTCTCGTGGGTCCTGTCGGCCCTATCCCCATCTCGGACTCCACTCTGCTCCACCCGGGCTCCTTCGCGGACACTCTCTGTGCGTGTGGCTGTGGCCGAACTGCAAAACCACTGGCAGGTGCCGCACCACGGAGCATCCCTTCCCTCCAATGTGCAGGTACCCCAAAGAACTGCGACCTCAGCTCACCTCCTCTCTGGCTGCGGGGTCCTTTGCAATACACCTGGGTTATTTCGTCTGAGTGCGTGTCTGAGTGTGTGGCGCCGTCTTTCAGTGGAACTGTTAAGTGTTTGATCATTGTAAACCTTGCCTGTATACCCCGTGATAAGTCTGCTCTGAGTCCTTTTGTAAGTTGATTGTAAATAAATTATTGCAGAAATGTTCCCAGTCGTTTTCGTCTTTTCCATCATTGTCCAGCATGGTTCGGATCTAAGTTTTAGCCAGGTCTTATCCCTAATTATCTGTTCATTTTAGCCGGTACGTCCTTGGTAGTTCCGCTCGGCTGCATCCGATCCGGAGTTGGTACTTGTAGTTGGTACCCTACCGTAGTTGGTAGAGTGACCCGGTTCGGGCAAGGCTACCGAGGGCGTGGTTCCCCGGGACGACACCGTGTGTGTTAATTAAGTAAATTGGTCTCGACAAAAAACCCTACGCTACTGGTGGAGGTATTGGCGTCCACAGTCGGCTAAGCGACCCGCCGCGTCACGGAATAATCCGAGCAACGGCCTACAATTCCGGGAGTCCGGTGGAATCGACGTAACTTTCCCACCCATTGTCGTTCTCGCCACGGTCCCTGGCCCGCAACAGTATTTATGTACAATTCTTGTAAAATTATATTTGTAAGAAAAAAAAAATCAAATAGCAATACACACTTTTCATATAATAATCAAATCAATAAATCCAAACAATGATTCCACCATGCATTTGGTTATTGCTTTGTGGTTTACATTCATCAAATTTCAACTGAGCGATCCAACCATCAGGTTTCCCTATTGTGCAAAGTGAATAAATGACGGGCAAGTGGAGGTACATTCAAAATGCACCACCCCCATGCCAAATAAATAAATAAATAATAACAAATCTTCCAGTGCACAAGATTGTCGGGGCATCTTTTCGGTGCCTGGTGATGCCGCTATGCATCGCCTGGATGTGGAATTGGGAAAGAGCGGTGTACAAGAAATCATGAAGTGACATCCAAATAACAGGGTTATCCCACGAGATGACCTTACTCGAGTGATCTGACTTGTGAAGTGATGTGCCTGACCACCTTCAATGCGAATGAAAGGTATCCCAAAACCCTGAAAAAGTTCATCCGAATCCCCATAACCAAAATTTTAACATGATCGTTATATGAAATTGGTTCAAGCTTCTGAGAGACGATATGTTTTTAAAATCAACAACTACATATTCAATTGTTCCATGGTAAGAATTACACTAAGATTCTATGGATATGTTACAAAGGGTCCTGCAGGTTTGTCATGTGCTTGAAGTTGTCCTGATTTAATGGTTTATATTTCATGCGGTTGGTATCATCAGCCCGCATTGACAGATGATAATGGTTAACATGATTGTGCTCGTCCCTTTTAGCAATCTCATGTTGTGCCTCGTGAGGTTATGGTTAATGTATACAGTGCAGTGTAGTGTAGCTATACATATCCATGCAGTGTCGTGTTTTGTCACCAGTTTGTTTGCAAACGAAAAATTTTCCGCAATGATTATTCCTAAACTTGTCTTTCCCGAAATATTAATCTTCTGCTGCTGCTCTTAATAACATTACAGTAAGAGCAGCACGGTGTCGGCTTTTGGTTCTGTCTTGTCTTGCTCAATGTTGGAGTGAACAACTGCCAACGTTGGAGCCTTGTCTTATTCAATGTTGGCGTGAACTACCCAATGTTTGAATCGTGTCTTGCTCAATGTTGGAGTGAACGACTCACTGTTGGAGTCAGACCCTGTGATCTATGATGTATTGAGGTATATAGATGAGATATTTGGAAAAGTCCCTCTTTCTGGGCCTCACTAAGTGATACTTTGACAAATTGTTTCCTTTCAATTTTGAAATACTGGACTACATATTCAGGACCTGTGAGGGTTATAGATGAGATATCCAGGGAAATGTCCCTCCATGTGGACCTCACAGCAATGCTTTGACAAATTGTTTCCTTTGTAGCACAAACCTGGTTCTTCTTAAAAAAAAAAGCCTTTTGAGAAACCTTATCACTTTCAAGAAGATTAAAACATTTTATTTATTTATTTATTTGTTTGTTCCATTTCTGATTCTTCCACAGTTTTTCCTTCCACTTCTCTGCTTGAGAGTTTGTGGCTGTATCCATCCTATTCACCCCGTGCCCTCCCCTTGCTCTCATTCTTCCCCTTATTCCATTCTTATTCCTCAAAGCCTCCCTCTATTTTGCTGTGCTGCGGACTGTTGGTGTGTCCACCCTCCAACCCCGCACCACTTTCTACTGTTCTTGGTTGTTGTTTTTCTTTTCTGTTGTGTTACAGGCTGGTCCATTCTGTGTTATATGTGCTCCATGAGCCTCGACTAAACAGAAAAAGCATCGTCAGGAATTACCAACATGCATGATGGAATTACAACAAAACACCTGCAACCATAGTTTGGTGGGGTCAGCTCATGAGTGCAAATGTCAGCAGGGCTCGAGCAAAATCTAGATTCCATAAATACAGTGATCACGAGGTGAACTAACATCCACAATGTCAAGAAACTATGTGTGCATGTATACCATTTGTCAGATATCAAAATTAAGAAAGTAAGAAAGAGACAGAAGTAGAAGTTAAATAAGAGGAAGAAAAAAAAAATAGAACCTGTGCCAATGCCTGCAGCTCAGATATTTTCGATTTCAGACATTCATTCTCCTTTTCCAGCTCCAACAATGCCTCTTTGCCAGGACGCTGCTCCATGTCTTGTCTGAGTTTGTGTGAGTTCCGCCTTTCTATCGTGTACTCTTCCTCTGCCTTGTTAAGTTGGTGTTTCAGCTGGTCGATCTAAATAGACAACAGATTCCATAAACACAAGCTTAATTCCCAGGATTCTCATGCATTCAAGTTTATTGGCACAAAAATCAAGCACTTGTCACTAATTGTATGACCTCCAGCTGCAAATCACGGCTGCGCATCACTGCCGTGTTCTTCTCCTCGCTGAGTTGAGCGAACTTCATGGCCAGCGTGTAGTTCTCATCTTTCATTTTTATAAGTTCATCATTGTAGTTGTTACGTTCTTCCTTCATCTTGTTGAACCGCTCTCTGTATGTGTACATCTCTTCACCCTGCTCAAGGTATAAACATACCAATAAAGATTATACAAGGAACTTCAATGGAGGAGGAGGCCATTAGGCCCACCAGGCCTGCACAATCATGCCACCATCTTGGTACTCTCCCATCCCACGACTTCCGGACACCTATTTGACTCAATTTTAAAACAATCCACGGACTTTACTGTCACGACCCTTGCATGGAGACCATTCCATGCATTCCCACTCTCTGAGTGAAAGACCCATGTCTTACGACGTCTTCTAGCTCCAACTATTCTCGTTTTTTACTCTTAAACTGTGGCCCCTTATTCTGTCAGTGTCCATTCTGCTGAAAAATTACTTTTCACTTATTTTGTCGAGACCCTTCATCATCTTAAGCATCGCCATCAGATCTCCTCCCATCATTTCATTTCTAAAATATCAAGTCCTGACTCTTTCAGCCACACCCTATAGCTTATTCGAGCAAGGCCTGGGATCAATTTACTTGCTCTACAGTCTACACTGAACCCTCTCAATGGGAACTTTGCCCTTCCTCACATGCGGTGACCAAAATTGAACACAGTATTCCAGATGAGGCTTCACTAAATTCCTATACAGTGTAAAAACCACCTATTTTGATTAATAATTTATCAGGTCAGGTCAGTATGGGAGCATGCGCCAGAGCAGCGCGCCGCTGTGTCCACTTTTCGCTGGTACTCCAGGGGCCTCCGTTGGCCATCCCCCAGGCAGATGTGTGCCCATCCCAGCTCCTTGAGATGCTGATCAACCTGCTGAAACCATGGAGATACGTGGTCGGCCAGTGGCCTCCTCCACTCACGAGGCTCCTCACTGAGAGAACTGGTGAGCAGGATCAGCGTCAGGAAAATGAGCCACATGTCCATACAGCCGCATCTGATGCTCACAGACTGCAGGTAACAAATCTCATTTGAGTCCTCTCAGCAACCACTCGATGGACACAAAGTCCGACCAGCGACAGCCAAGGATTCTCCGGAGAGACCTGGTTCCAAAGGAATTAATATCCATCTCAGATCCCTGTTCAGAGTCTACGTGTCACATCCATAGAGCAAGACTGGAAGCACCAATGACCTGAAGACTTGGACTTTCGTCCTCCCGCACAGGTACCGCAGTGCCACTACCCCATGATCCAGTGAATCCACGACTTCCCAGGCCCGACCCAGACGTCTGTTGACCTCTAAATCACAGCCAGCAGAGACATGAATATCACTGTCAAGGTAAGTGAATCTCTTTGTGACCTCAACATCCTCACCACAAACAGGTACAGACAGGATAGCAGTATTCAAGATTTCATTGAAAGCCTGGATCTTAGTTTTGACCAAGGAAATCCGGAATCCCAGCGGCTCTGACTTCTCATTCAGCACCTCAAGAGCCTCCAAAAGGATATCCAGTCTCCACAAAGATAACTGCATCATCTGCGACATCAACGACAGAGATCTTGACATTCGCAAATGAAGCACCGCAGCTTGATCTCTCCGACATCCACCACAGAATCCAGTCCATACAAGTGCTGAAAAGTGTGGGGGCCAGTACACACCCCTGATGAACGCCAGTAACAACTGAGATGGAAATAAGTCACAGATGGTATCACCACATCTCACAGCACTCTCAGTACCAGGGTGTATTCACACATCAGATTGATTAGTGTTGGTGGCACCCCACGAAGACCAAGAATCCTCCAGAGGGCATCCCAATTTTCTGAATCAAACGCTTTACAGAGATCAACATCGGCTGCGAGCAGTCACTGCCAAAACTCTCGTCTGCATTCGGTGAGGACCCAAAGAACAAAGATACGGTTAATCGTTGACCTCTTTGGTGTAAAGCCTGACTGCTCCAGACACTGGCACTCAAGCAGATGATGTCGAACCAGATTATGAATTATCCAAGCGAAGACCTTGCCCGGCACTGAGAGCAGTGTCACCCCTCAGTAGTTGTTGCAGTCTTGGCGATAAACCTTCCTTTTCCAGAGAGGGGCAATAAGGCCCCTCTTCCAGTCAGTTGGGATGATACCACTGTTCCAGGCAGAGCACAGAACTGCATGCAATGATATGAGTACAGCATTTCCACCAGCCTTGAGAATTTCAGCATGGATGCCACAGATCCCAGGAGCATTACCCCATTTCAACCGGTTCACCACAGCCTGTGTTTCCACAAACGAAGTTGGACCACAGTTGATTGGAGGGTCAGCAATCGGGATTGTAACACCCCTGACATCCAACTCGACAGCTGGTAGATCAGGCTGGTACAGCTGCTCAAAGTAACCGGCCCAGTGGGCCTTCACTTCGGACTCTTCTGTCAAGAGCCTACCACTCTCTGCTCTCACTGCAATACATCGAGGGACAAGCTTGGAGGAACACAATGTGCAAATTCCCCTTTAAGCAGGACGAGAATCACCTGACCACAGGTGATGTTCTACCTGCCCACAGATTCCTCGCACATTGGCCTCCTTATCCACCCTTAGTGCACAACAGTTTTATGCCTCAGCTCTGCTATTGAGCCTGGCCCTGTGACTCTGGTCAATGGTATCCAGTGTCCCTTGAGAGACAAAATTCGCTCTAGGGTGAGTTCCAAGACATCCACTGGCAACATCAATGACGGTGGTCTTGAAGGCACTCCACAACTCTTTAGGATTCCCCAAAGCACCCAGTCCCCCCAAATCTCCACTCAGCCTGTTCACAAAGTCCTCAGCTACCCTCTCATTATTGAGCTTGCCAACATCCAGCCTAGGCTGGGATGGTAACATTCTCCTGGATTTAAGCTGCAACTTCAGAGTTGCTACACCAAGCCTGTGGTCTGTGTTGATGAACTGAGCACTCTGGTAGACCCTGCAGTTCTGGATCATCCTCCAGCGACCAACTACGAGCACATGGTCAATCTCCTTTGCCACACCCCCAGCGTTGGAATACCAAGTCCAGCGATGAGCTTCTGGATGCTGAAACCATGAACCAGCCACCCTGAGTCCATGACTTCTTGCAAAGTCAAGGAACTTCGTGTTATTCTGGTTCACAGTTCCAGACCCATGGTGACCAACACATCATTCCAGTGGTGCACTGAAATCCCCCACACTAGAAGAGCATCTCACCGGCACTGACAACCACAGACTAGAGCGTCCTTCACGGTGAGATCACTCGCCTCAGTCGGAGCATAAACAGAGACCAGAGAAATGTCACCGAAGGAGTGACGAATCCTTAGTCTCATAATACACACATTGACCGGTGTTACTTCATTTATCATTGGAGTCAGCTTATTGAACACAGCTACAGCAACTCCTTGGGCATGGTAACCATCAGAGCGACCAGACAAATAATAGGTGTAACCCCCCGCCATGATATCGCCACCATCTGGTCTCCGAACCTCAGAGAGTGCTGCAATAGCTATGTTCAAACACTTGAGCTCAGATCATAACAAAGACAAGTGATCATCCTCTCTTTGAGATAGGACATTCCAGGAACCCACCCAAAGGGACCGCCTCAGGTTAACCCAAGGAGACCGCCGTCTGGTGGACGACACTTCAGCACCACTCCAACACACTCTCCCGCAATCTGAGCCAGGAATGTTACCCCGTGGTTTCCCTCCTATTGTCAAAGATTGGGGGTCCTGAAGGCTTTGCCCCAATCCGGTATCTGTGAGCTGCCCTGCAAAGGCGCAGCTGCACAGAGGTACTCCCAGCGAGTGGGTTTCAGACTTCTTTTTGCTTTCGTAATGTTTTTTTGCGGAATGAAGGGTTTACGGTGGCGGGTGCAAATCCTGCCACCAACCTCCCTCATAAGAAGTAACGCAACTGCTGGAGGACATCCACAGACACAGTTGGCACAAGATATGGATGGCCGCTGGCTCACAAGGAGCTCCTCATCCCCTTTGACAAGTGTTTTGTTCTTCATCCTGCTGGTTGTCCATATCATACACCCTCCTCACCAGGAAACTTGGTGGGGGAGACGGTTTAGTCCCGACAACCCGACCATGGAACAGGTTAGTGCAGGTTTATGCGGTACCTGTAGCATTCACAGATCTATAATCTGACCTGACAATTAATCCCCAACAAATACAACCGACAACTTTATTTATAAAGTTATTTATTTATAAAGATATAATTTATCCCCCTACAATACAACTAAACCTGCTCACTTTACTTATGGCTGCCTGACACTGTGCTGTCTGCTTAACCCCCACAGTGATACATCCCCAGATCCTTCTCCTATGTCACATGCTTGCAAGACTGCCCCTTGCATTATTGGTTCACGAAAAAAGTGAAAAAATATTTTCACGAAAAAAATAGTGACCACTATATTCGTTATTGTTGTGTGTCTGTCTGTGTCTGTCTGTATGTCGGAGCACAGCTCCGTGGGTTTTGATCCGATCCTGATAAAAATTTTGGTGGGAGGTGTTATATCATGATCTTGTCGTGTTATCCTGATAATGGGCGTGCTGCGCCCATTATGGGCGGAGCCACGCCCAAAAAACATGTGTTTTTAGGGGGTAGCCGATTTCAAGTTACATCTTCTCTGAGGGGTTTTGTCGAATCTGGCAGGGATTTTGGTATTTGGTTAGCCCAATGGCAACCTGCATAGCCCCACGGAGCTCGATTTTCATCTTTCGTCCCAAGGTCACGAACTTAGAAAATTGCGAATTTTGACATAAAAATCTATCGACCGCAAACTTTGAGTTAGGATGCAATTATTTTTTATGCATTATCTTGAGTTCATTCCCCACCTAAAGTCTTTTCAAACCATTTTGCTCTATATCGAACACCCTGGCCCCGTGGCCGCCCCCTTCCAAAGTTTGTTTTTATTGCTGATTTCATCAAAGTATGGATATCCGAGGAGTGCGAATCCATATAGCCTATATGACGTTATATTGTTCCTGGAATGTTCCAGAGGAATTTTTGCACCAAAGGTCAAAATCCTTGACCTTTGACCTTTAAAGGTCACAAAGGTCAAATTTTCAAAGTTGTGGGAATCGAACCGGGTTTTCGACCTTCTTCGACGAACTAACTCATAAGCTATAGCACGTATCCTGTTTCCTTATTTTAATGTCCACAACATTGTTTTGTGACCTTTAAAGTTATGCAAAGGTCAAATTTTTAAAGTTGTTGAACGAAACCGGGGTTTTCGACATTTTGCAGCTAATAACCTGTCACTCGTACCACATCATTGTTGATCATTTTTATAACTTGGTCAAACATTATCACATTGTCTCATCCTTGACTTCTGAAAAATCATACATCGTCAAATACCGCTCGTGAACCATCGTCGTCTTCAGACTTGTATAATCCTATTTTCGTTGTTCTTACCCAACCCCGGCACCCTACATTTCCTTGTGTTGAACTGCATCTGCCAATCTTTTGCCAAGTCGATTGATGTATTGATCATGAACCTTCTTGAATCTGATCACCACCTGTCATCCTCACACCCCACACCCCCACACTCTGCTGTCTACCTTACCTCCAAGCTTCGTGGGATCTGCCAATCTTGTAAAGCTAACTCTTAAGCCCACTGTCCAAAACTTTTTTCTGTTTCTTATTTTTTTTTTACAGTATTGAAGGCTTTTAGTGGAGCTACCAGTACACATCTCACACACATGGACAGACAGACAACTGCACAAGACAACTAAGGACTGGTTAGACTAGACAAACAGCCACTGAAGCTTTGGGGATGAGCCCATCACTTCCCGCAGGCATCTTGGTAAACCAGTGACATCACAACAATGGTGCAGCTCAGCAGGACTTTCCAAAGGAGGAATTTCCTCCTCCCATATGATGCCAAGGGGATTTGTCCCATTCTTTTCCATTAAATGTAAACGTTGAGCAAGAAGTGCACATTACCATTTTTATAAGTCTTTGGTACGACTCGGGGGTATTGAAACAACCGACCTCCCAGACATGGAGTGGATACTCTAACCGTTTACACCACCGAGTTCTGCCGACTCTTAACCCATTAATCCAATCCATTGATGTAATTACGATAATAACGGTCGCATGACCAATCCTGGGATCCAACTTTTACATCCTCCCAGTTGACCTTCCCATAGACAGGCACCCTTCCTCCTATCACTAACCAGTTTTCCAATCCCAGGCTGGATACTCTACCAGCCATTTCACATCCCAAACGGTTAAGCCAACAGCCTTCAATGTGGTATCTTATCAAAAGCTTTTTGAAAGTCCAGATAAACAAACATCTACATCACTCCAAATCACCAGTGAGGAAACTTGCTTTCATAGAACTCCCAATAAATATTGTTGAACATGATCTCCCCTTTTGTAAATCCATGCGACTACCTTCTAATTATTTGAAGTTCTTCACATGTCCCTATCCTTCTATAATTAACGACTCAACACCTTTCCCCACAACTGAAAGTCAAAAACTAATAGGTTATATTCCCCAATTATTCTGCTGGATCCTTTCCTTAAATAATGGTGGTTGATTGGTTCCCTCCAATCCTTCGGTACGTCTTGACCTTCTAATAAGCTATTAACAGATCTTGGTTAACACACGCTATTCCGCCCATTACCCTCCCTCACGTACTCTGGTTGCAATCTTTCTGGTCCTGGAGATTTTAATGTCCTTGTTTCCCTAGCCTCATCTTATTTGATTCGCTCTCCTAGCGTAGATCTCCTTACAAAGCCCTTGCTCACCTCCGAGCTCGATTACTCTCAGCTTTTGGAAGTCCCCCTGAATGTTCTTGGGTAAATTGGAGAAGAAGAAGAAAAAAAATATCCATTAATAAGCCTCCATCTTTAGCCTCATCAATCAGGGCATCAAGAGCCAGCAGGGCCCAAGGCAACAACCTGTGGCCCCACCTCCACCCTTCTCCTCTTACATTTGTATTAAAATTACAGTTACAGGAGAAGCTCGGGACCGCTCAACGGACCCGGCCGCGCAGTGACCCACCTGAGCCCCCTCAAATGCCATTCCACAATTTCTCATGTCATTCTTCTTAAGGGTCCAATATTTGTCTTGACTCTTTCCTTACCCTTGTAACAGTACACTGTTACTTCAATAATATCTTGCTGTTTTGCTTCGTATTTTGTGCCATTTCGTTTCTCATGTTCTCTTTTGGCTTGCCCAAGGTTATTTTCTTAACCATCCCCTATTACTCCAATAATGATACATCGGACTCTAGTCCTGTTAGTTTGAACTTAGATGAATCCTTCTGCTTATCCTTAATAACACTGATTACCTACATGATCATCCACCCTCTGGTCTATTTTCTGTCTCTTACATACCAACTCACTGGAATATACCGTACTCAGCACCCAACACAATTCTCCTTGAAGGTTGTCATGTTATTTCATGCACACCCCCCCATGTAAAGCTTTTCCCAATCTAAAGCACTCAATTCTTTTCATTACCGTTCAAAGTTGCTTCCCTTACCTTACATGCAGAACTCATCTTAACAAAAATAGTTTGCACACAAGTATTTTGTGGTCACTTAACCCCAAATAGTTCTCCTACCTCCACTCCTCCACATTTGTCGTAACCATGTACACCATAAAGACAAGTTCAAAATTCCTGTTTAATAACTTCCTGTCTGGTTTTGGGTTACCACACAATCCATTATTTTAAAATATTTCTTTTGAGATCAATCTTTCAACCCCCCCCCCCCTTTCTTCACGATCTCATTGAAATGCCAATGGAATATTCATGAAGATGTGTGAGACTGAGTGATCATTACAGATGTGGATTGTTTTAGCAGCACAGAAAGGGCCAACAGAAATAAAACAAGGAGCTGCGTGAGACCAGGTTCTTATGAACTTGGTTACGGAGTCATTCCACCCTGGTTAAATCCCTTCCACACTCCCATTCATCTTGCGATGAGATGTGAACGTAAGCTGACATTGCAGCATTATCCTTTAGTCAGAGAAATACATGTTGGGTGGAGGGAGATTATAGAGTGTGACTATTGGTCAATGTACAAAAGATTTTGAATATGCAAAAAGATTTGAATCATAGAAGATCAGAGGTCGTCATCGGATCCAATTAAAGAACAAGGGAGTTCATAAAACACCTTCCATGCCAGTATGAGAAAAAACGGACTGGGACTTCCTGGGAACTTGGACATGGGACTTTATTGGAAACAGTTTTATTGGAATAATAATAATAATAATAATTTAATAATTATAATAGCAATGTGGAGTTCTCCCATTCTGAGGAGTTCTATTGAATTTGAACTGTATCTGAGTGAATTGCGAATTGAATTTAAATTTAACTAGATGAACCCGTGAACAGACCGTTGGTTTCCCCGTTGTGACAGCGGTGATAAACAAGCTCAATGAGCCTAAGATCCTCGTCCTCTCTTATGATGACGTCATAAAAACGAATATGACGTATTGTGAATGTATCAGGTTTGCGATAAATTATTCTGTGCTAATGCCGGCCTTTGATTCCGCAAAACAAAAATTAAACAGTTGCCTAGTTTCGGAGATAATGTATAGGCGATTATCTATTAGCGGCGAATTATGAATCAACTTTTTTCTAGGAAGAATTCAAAATCGGAGATGGTTAGCTGCGCGTGGGCTTTCTGTCATACATGCAAGTTTCACGAAGATCCGATGAAAGCTCTGGTTGTGAAACAAAAAATGTCTAAAAATAGGAATGACGTATTAAAAATGATATGACGTCAATGATGATCATATGTGCGGTAATTCATCTCTGCTAATGCCTGTTCCGAATTCCCGCAAACAGAATTCAAAAAGTCTTGCCTAGTTTCGGAGATAATTTTTTAGACGATTCCATTAAGCCGGAAGATATTTTGACGTCATAACTTTTTTTGCTAGAGGAATTTCAAAATCGGAGATGGTTACTGTCTGCCTGCAGGTATTTTTACATATTATGCCAATTTCAGGAAGTTCGATGAAAATGTAGTGGCTGTGAAACAAAAAAGTCCACAAGAAGAAGTGAAGCAACAACAACGTGAGTAAGACTTAGAGATTCCTCCACGAGGTAATAAAATCTTTTTCAAAAAAAAAAGATAGCTCCAGCGAACTATTAACCGCTGAGGTTGTTATATATGATTCAAATAATCCCGAGAGTATTGACGAATCGGGAATTTATTTTTTAATATTTTTTTCAATTGCCCGATTTGAACGAAAATTCCTGCACACCGCAGGCCGAAAGTAGTAAGGTCGGCCCTAAAATTTATTGCGCTATCGTTTACTGTTTTGGCGTGTATTTCGGGAACATACATACATACATACATAATATACAAGATGAGTTTTATTAATATATAGATGAAGAAGAATTGGGAGCCACAGATTTGATTGGTCGAGACGACATAATAAATTGCCATCAAGTAATGCTAAACTGGAGGTTTTTTGGAAGTGCAACCAAGTGATTTTTGTTCTCAATGTTCAAACATATAATTCCACTTGAAAAAATAAAAGTTTTGAAAGCCTGAAGAAAAAAACCCCCATTTGAATTGGAAGTGTACCACATTGATGCACCCTCTTTTTACACCACACAAATTTGCATGTTTACATTAGTTCTTTCGTGCCGTTGTTTGTGTCCTTTATAACATTCCTTAAAAAACACCAAGTTTCTTGTTCTAGAATGATTTTCATTTGACTGCCAGGACAGACAGACTAAGCAATTACAGTACTCTCCTCTCATGCCACTTGGCCTAAACTTGGCGTACAATTTGCCAAAATCAGAGCAAAGTACTTACTAAACTGGCGGTTCCTGTTCATCATGTTTCTACCAGTTCAAAATCAAAATAAATTGACAATTAAGTAGTCCTTGCATCAGAGACGACGTCTTTAGAGAGACAGACAAACAGAGAGACACAAATGAACCATTGCTCTAACTCTGTTTGCGTTGTCGGTGTGCAACGGTTATGATGGTTGAACAGACCTTCAAGTTTAGCTGCCTGTTCTCTTCTTCAAGACCGTGAAGCCCGACTTGAGGTCTTCTGCACGCAGCTTTATACTCAGCGAGCTCCTGCTGTAGCCTCATCACCTCATTCATGGGAAATGTTAGAGAACCATCTTGCCTTCAACACCTAGAGAAAAAAAAAAGGGGATGTGTTTAAACATGTAGGGGTGAGTCAAAGCAAAACTTTGGTGAGTCAAGCAATTATACAAGAGTGAGTAATAAATAGTCGTAGTGACAAACTTTCACAACAGGTCAAAAACTACATCATTTTTCCCACAAGTATTCCAGAAGGCAGATTAGAAGCAGTCAAGAACAAACCAATGGGAAAATCAAGTACTTTGGACAATTTCAGGGACATCTTGTGAAACTACATTGAAAACTTACGGAAATAAACCAACGATGCCCAAGAGTTCACAAAGAGAGCAGACATTAGAAACATTGAGACGAATACCTAAATGTGGAGAAGCGCGTGTCGGCCTTTCCAGTCAGGTCAGTTATACAAGTTCACAATAATACTAACTCGAGGCTCTCCAAGAACTGCAATGTAACCCGGTATCACGGGTACGAAGGATGTCCACAAAGCACCTGGAAAAGAAACAATAAATCTACCAAGGACACAACAGGAAGGGTGGAGTTATCTATTTAGCTGTTACAATCAAGCTCTTAAACTCACATGTTGCATGGAGGTTGTCGCGCATCTCGCCATGTTTGCCAAGTGTCTATTGAGGAACAGTTATGGTGGGAATATGCAATTTGTCAGTTCATGGGCATTGATAAACTCACCTACTCTTCAGGAAGGACACGTGGAATCTTAATTGTCAACAAAAAAATGCAGGCAACTTTTGGGACGTCCAACAGCTTACATC
>CM068959.1:31262293-31274003 GCA_035128595.1 Eptatretus atami | reverse complement strand
ACCTGACAATTAATCCCCCAACAAATACAACCGACAACTTTATTTATAAAGTTATTTATTTATAAAGATATAATTTATCCCCCTACAAATACAACCTAAAACCCTGCTCACTTTACTTATGGCTGCCTGACACTGTGCTGTCTGCTTAACCCCCACAGTTTGGATACATCCCCAGATCCTTCTCTATGTCACATGCTGCAAGACTGCCCCTGCATTATGGTTCACGAAAAAGTGAAAAAATATTTTCACGAAAAAAATAGTGACCACTATATTCGTTATTGTTGTGTGTCTGTCTGTCTGTCTGTCTGTATGTCGGAGCACAGCTCCGTGGGTTTTGATCCGATCCTGATAAAAATTTTGGTGGAGGTGTATATCATGATTTGTCGTGTTATCCTGATAATGGGCGTGCTGCGCCCATTATGGGCGGAGCCACGCCCAAAAAACATGTGTTTTTAGGGGGTAGCCATTTCAAGTTACATCTTCTCTGAGGGGTTTGTCGAATCTGGCAGGGATTTTGGTATTTGGTTAGCCCAATGGCACCTGCATAGCCCCACGGAGCTCGATTTTTCATTTTCGTCCCAAGGTCACGAACTTAGAAAATTGCGAATTTTGACATAAAAATCATCGACCGCCCAAACTTTGAGTAGGATGACAATATTTTTTATGCATTATCTTGAGTCATTCCCCACCTAAAGTCTTCAAACCATTTGCTCTATCTCGAACACCTTGCCGTGGCGCCCCCTTCAAGTTTGTTTTTATGCTGATTTCATCAAAGTATGGATATCCGAGGAGTGCGAATGCCATATAGCCTATATGACGTTATATTGTTCCTGGAAGTTCCAGAGGAATTTTTGCACCAAAGGTCAAAAAATCCTTGACCTTTGACCTTTAAAGGTCACAAAGGTCAAATTTTCAAAGTTGTGGGAATCGAACGGGTTTCTGACCTTCTTCGACGAACTAACTCCAATAGCTATAGCACGTATCCTGTTTCCTTATTTTAATGTCCACAACTTGTTTTGTGACCTTTAAAGTTATGCAAAGGTCAATTTTTAAAGTGTTGAACGAAACCGGGTTTTCGACATTTTGCAGCTAATAACCTGTCACTCGACCACATCATGTTGATCATTTTTATAACTTGGTCAAACATTATCACATTGTCTCTGCCTGACTTTCTGAAACAATCTACATCGTCAAATACCGCTCGTGAACCATCGTCGTCTTCAGACTTGTATAATCCCTATTTTCGTTGTTCTTACCCAACCCCGGCACCCTACATTTCCTTGTGTTGAACTGCATCTGCCAATCTTTTGCCAAGTCGATTGATGTATTGATCATGACCTTCTTGAATCTGATCACCACCTGTCATCCCTCACACCCCACACCCCACACTCTGCTGTCTACCTTACCTCCAAGCTTCGTGGGATCTGCCAATTTGTAAAGCTAACTCTTAAGCCCACTGTCCAAAACTTTTTTCTGTTTCTTATTTTTTTTTACAGTATTGAAGGCTTTTAGTGGAGCTACCAGTAACACATCTCACACACATGGACAGACAGACAACTGCACAAGACACAACTAAGGACTGTTAGACTAGACAAACAGCCACTGAGCTTTGGGGATGAGCCATCACTTCCCCAGGCACTCTGGAAACCAGTGACATCACAACAATGGTGCAGCTCAGCAGGACATTTCCAAAGGAGGAATTTCCTCCTCCCAATGGATGCCAAGGGGATTGTCCATTCTGTATCCTATTAAATGCTAAACGTTGAGCAAGGAAGTTGCACATACCATTTTTAAAGTCTTTGGTACGACTCGGCCAGGGTTTGAAACACCGACCTCCCAGACATGGAGTGGATACTCTAACCGTTACACCACCGAGTCTGCCGACTCTTAACCCCACTATCCAAATCATTGATGTAAATTACGAATAATAACGGTCGCAGAACCAATCCCTGGGGTATCCAACTTTTTACATCCTCCCAGTTGGACATCTTCCCATTAACAGCCACCCTTTCCTTCCTATCACTAAGCCAGTTTCCAATCCAGCTGGATACTCTACCAGCCATTTCACAATCCCAAACGTTAGCCAACAGCCTTCAATGTGGTATCTTATCAAAAGCTTTTTGAAAGTCCAGATAAACAACATCTACATCACTTCCCAAATCCACCCAGTCGGAAACTGCTTCATAGAACTCCAATAAATTTGTTGAACATGATCTCCCCTTTGTAAATCCATGCTGACTACCTTTAATTAGTTTGAAGTTCTTCACATAGTCCCCTATCCTTCCTATAATTAACGACTCCAACACCTTTCCCCACAACTGAAGTCAAACTAACAGGTCTATAGTTCCCCAATTATTCTCTGGATCCTTCCTTAAATAATGGTGTTGCATTGGTTCCTCTCCAATCCTTCGGTACCTGTCCTGACTCTAATAAGCTATTAAAGATCTTGGTTAACATCACGCTTATCCGCCCCATTACCTCCCTCAGTACTCTTGGTTGCAAATTTTCTGGTCCTGGAGATTTATCGTCCCTTGGTTTCCCTAGCTCATTCTTTAATTTGTTCGCTCCTACGTAGATCTCCTTACAAAGCCCTTGCTCACCTCCGAGCTCGATACTCTCAGCTTTTGGAAGTTCCCCCCTGAATGTTCTTGGGTAAATGGAGAAGAAGAAGAAAAAAAAATCCATTTAATAAGCCTGCCATCTTAGCCTCATCAATCAGGGGCATCAAGAGCCAGCACGGGCCCCAAGGCAAACAACCTTGTGGCCCCCACCTCCACCCTTTCTCTCTTACATTTGTATTAAAAATTACAGTTACAGGAGAAGCTCGGGACCCTCAACGGACCCTGGGCCCTGCGGCAGTGACCCACCTGAGCCCCCTCTCAATGCCATCCACAATTCTCATGTCATTTTCCTTAAGGGTCCATATTTGTCTTGACTCTTTCCTTACCCCTTGTACAGTACACTGTACTTCAATAATATCTTGCTGTTTTGCTTCGTATTTTGTGCCATTTCGTTTTCATGTTCTCTTTTGGCTTGCCAAGTTATTTTCTTAACCATCCCCTATTTACTCCAATAATGATACCAGTCGGACTCTAGTCCTGTTAGTTTGAACTTAATGAATCCCTTCTGCTTATCCTTAATAACACTGATTACCTTACTGGATCATCCACCCTGGTCTATTTCTGTCTCTTACAATACAACTCACTGGAATATACCTACTCAGCACCCAACACAATTGCTCCTTGAAGGTTGTCCATTTATTTCATGCACACCCCCCACATGTAAACTTTTCCCAATCTAAAGCACTCAATTCTTTTCATACCGTCAAAGTTTGCCTTCCTTACCTTACTATGCAGAACTCATCTTAACAAAATAGTTGCACACAGTATTTTGTGGTCACTTACCCCAACATGTTCTCCTACCTCCACATCCTCCACATTTGTCGTAACCAGTACACCATAAAGAAAGTTCAAAATTCCTGTTTATAACTTCCTGTTCTGGTTTTGGTTACACAAATCCATTATTTTAAAATATTTCTTTTGAGATCAATTTCAACCCCCCCCCCCCCTTTCCTTCACATCTCATTGATGCAATGGAAATATCTCCATGAAGATGTGTGAGACTGAGCTGATCATTACAGATGTGGATATGTTTTAGCAGCATCAGAAAGGGCCACAGAAGATAAAACAAATGGAGCTGTGAGACCAGGTTCTTATGAACTTGGTTACGGAGTCATCCACCCTGGTTAAATCCCTCCACACTCCTCATTCACTGCGATGAGATGTGAAGTAGAGCTGACATTGAGCATTATCCCTTAGTCAGAGAAATACATGTTGGTGGAGGGAGGATTATAGAGTGCTGACTATTGGTCAAAGACAAAAGATTTGAATATGCAAAAAGATTTGAATGCATAGAAGATCAAGAGGCTCGTCATCGTCCAATAAAGAACAAGGGAGTTCATAAAACACCTTACCCCATGCAGTATTGAGAAAAACGACATGGGACTTTCCTGGAACTTGGACATGGGACTTTATTGGAAACAGTTTATTGGAATAATAATAATAATAATAATAATAATAATAATAAGAATGTTGGAGTTCCCCCATTCTGAGAGTTCTATGAATTTGACTGTATTTGAGAATTTGCGAATTGAATTTTAAGTTATACTAGATGACCCGTGAACCCGTTGGGTTCCCGTTGTGACAGCGGTTGATAAAACAAGCTCAAATGAGCTAAGATCCTCGTCCTCTTTATGATGACGTCATAAAAACGAATAATCGTCATTGTGATGTATCAGGTTTGCGATAAATTATCTGTGCTAATGCCCGCTTGATTCCCGCAAACAAAATTCAAACAGCTTGCCTAGTTTCGGAGATAATGGTATAGGCGATTTCCATTAGCGGCGATATTATGACATCAACTTTTTTTCTAGGAAGAATTTCCAAAATCGGAGATGGTTACTGCCTGCGCGTGGGCTTTCTGCATATACATGGCAAGTTTCACGAAGATCCGATGAAACTCTGGGTTGTGAAACAAAAATGTCAAAAATAGGAATGACGTCATAAAAATTGATATGACGTCATAGTGATGTATCATATGTGCGGTAATTCATCTCTGCTAATGCCCTGTTCGATTCCCGCAAACAGAATTCAAAAAGCTTGCCTAGTTTCGGAGATAATTTTTAGACGATTTCCATTAGCGGAGATATTTTGACGTCATAACTTTTTTTTCTAGGAGGAATTTTCAAAATCGGAGATGGTTACTGTCTGCGCAGGGTATTTTTACATATTATATGCCAAGTTTCAGGAAGTTTCGATGAAAACTGTAGGCTGTGAAACAAAAAAGTCCCAACGAAAGAAGATGAAGAACAACAACGTGAGTAAGACTTAGAGATCCTCCACGAGGATCTAAAAATCTTTTCAAAAAAAAAAGATAGCTCCAGCGAACTATACCGCTGAGGTTGTTTATATTGATCAAATAATCCCGAAGAGTACTTGACTGAATCGGGAATTTATTTTTTAATATTTTTTTCATTGCCCGATTTGAACGAAACTTGTTCCTGCACACCGCAGGCGAATAGTAAGTAAGGTGGCCCTAAAATTTTTGCGCTATCGTTTACTGTTTTGGCTGTATTTCGGGAACATACATACATACATACATATATACAAGATGAGTTTTATTAATATATAGATGAAGAAGAATTTGGGAGCCACAGATTTGATTGGTCGAGACGACATAAAATATTGCCAAGTAATGCTAAACTGGAGGTTTTTTGGAAGTGCAACCAAAGTGATTTTTGTTCTTCAATGTTCAAACATATAATTCCACTGAAATAAAATAAAAGTTTGAAAGCCTGAAGAAAAAAACCCCCATTTGAATTGGAAGTGTACCACCATTGATGCACCCTCTTTTACACCACCAAATTTAGCATGTTACATTAGTTCTTCGTGCCGGTTGTTTGTGTCCTTTATAACATCCTTAAAAACACCAAGTTTCTTGTTTAGAATGATTTTCAATTTTGACTGCCAGACAGACAGACTAAAGCAATTACAGTACTCTCTCTGCATGCGCACTTGGCCAAAATTTGGCGGTACAATTTGCCAAAATCAGAGCCAAAGTACTACTAAACTGCAGGTTCCTGTTTCAATTCATGTTCTACAGTGTTCAAAATACAAAATTAAATTGAAATTAAGTAGTTCCTTGATCAGAGACTGACGTCTTTAGAGAGACAGACAAACAGAGAGACAAAGTGAACCAATTGCTTAACTCTGTTTTGCGTTGCGTGTGTGCACGGTTATGATGGTGAACAGACCTTCAGTTTGAGCTGCCTGTTCTCTTCTTCAAGACGTGAAGCCCGACTTGAGGTCTCTGCACGCAGCTTCTTATACTCAGCGAGCTCCTGCTGTAGCCTCATCACCTCATTCATGAGGAAATGTAGGAGACCATCTTGACCTTCAACACCTAGAGAAAAAGATGTGTATTAGATACACCTGTGACGGGTTGAGTCAAGCAAAACAATATACAGAGAGTGAGGTAATAAATACGTCGTAAGTGACAAAACTTTCAACAGGTCACAAAACTACATCATTTTTCCCACAAGTATTCCAGAAGGCAGATTTAGAAAGCAAGTCAAGAACAAAACAATGAAATCAATACTTTGGACAATTTCAGGAACATCTTGTGAACTACAATTGAAAACTTACGGAAATAAACCAACATGCCCAAGGTTACACAAAAGCAAGAGCAGACATAGAAACATTGAGACGATACCTAAAATAGTGGAGAAGCGTCGTGTCGGCTCTTTTCCAGTCAGCAGTTTATACAAGTCACAATAATACAACTCGAGGCTCTCCAAGAATGCAATGTAACCCCGGTATCCACGGGTACGAAGGATGTCCAGCAAAGCACCTGGAAAAAGAAACAATAAATCTACAGGAACACAACAGGAAGGGTGAGTTACTATTTAGCTTGTTACATCAAGCTCTAACTCATCATGTTGCATGGAGGTGTCGCGCATCTCGCCATGTTTGCCAAGTGTCTATTGAGGAGACAGTTATGGTGGGAATATGCAATTTGTCCAGCATGGCCATGATAAACTCACCTACTCTTCAGGAAAGACACCGTGGAATCTTTAATGTCAATCAAAAAAATGCTAGCAACTGGGACGTCAAGCTTAACATCCATCGAAGGGAACACTTTGTGATGCAATACTTTTAGTCACTCATCTCAACTCTCTTTTCCTCGTATGTGGTGATTTAAATTGTCACCATGCAAACTTGGCTCGGTGTTGGTACCTCTCTTACCAGCCATCACACTTCAGCAAAGGACTTCCTGTTACTCCGTGGGACTGACTCAATCTGTGAACTTTCCAACCTGGATTTCTCCCAATGGAAAATCCTCCCTTGTGGACTTGGTCATGACTAACTTTCCTGAAAATGTCTCCTGCGCTTCCTCTGCTCCAATTGGTTCATCTGATCATATGCTTGTGAAAGTCATTATCTCTCTGGCAATTATTTAGAGAGCTGCCTCAATGCCGGCAAGTCTAGCAGTTCACTCATGCAGATTGGTAGGGACTACAAGCAGCCATCTCTCTTCAGGACTGGTGTCCCATATCTACTATTCCTCATGTTAACTCAGCCTGGGAATTATTCCACAGGAACCTGCTCTCTCTCATGCACAGATTCATCCTAGCTCATCTTCAGTTATCCTATCCTTCTTCCCGCCCTTGGTACACCAAATCCTGTGGTGAGGCAATTGCGCTGAAACATCATACCTTCTCTTTCTGGAAGGCAAATCCGACCGAAGGCAATCCCAGTGTATTCCAAAAAAGTCCACAAGTTTGTGTCCACTCGAGAGAAAGCCAGAAAACACCATCTGTCCAACCTCAAGAATGAACTTTCAAACTTGTCTCCATCCTCTAAAACCTGATGGGACCTTGTTAAGTCAGTCTCTGGTATATGATCCCCTTACATCCATTCCCTCTCTTTAAGTGTCACCACAGCTGACCGAATGCCTCAATTCCATGAGAAGGCCGAATGCATCAATTTTGTGTTTGCTTCCAAAACTTGTGTCCCAAACCCTTTACTCTCTGTTCCCATCCTTCCCAGTCATACCTAACTGCTCCTATGCTATTTTGCACATGAGAAGGTGGACAAGTTTCTGTCAACCCGAGACTCTGACTCTGCTACTGACCGGACGGCATCAGCTCACCTGTTCGAAAAATCTGCTCTGCTGCTCTTGGACATCCTCTCTCTGTCCTTCTCCATCCATCTTGTCCACCCCATGCATCCTTTCCTTCCCCCGATCCTTCCCCACACCCATCGTTTGTAAGTCTCCCTCTATCCTGTCCTTCAACTCCGCTGTTGGTGTCATCTCCCCACTATCCCTCTTCTCTCTCTCTAATGTTTCACGTGTCCTGTTACGTCCTGATCCATTCATGGACAAGCTCTCCCACGAGCCTTGACTTTGTATAAAGAAAAGTAATCAGCCAGCACGATGGCTTTATCTCTTAGATTTCTGATTATGATTGCTTTCTTGGCATGTACGGAAGTGGTTTTCAATTGCCTTCTTTCGGGCTGTGTCTATACTAGATGGGTGATCCCAGCCATTGTTCTACATCCTCAAATGGCTTCACATAAAACTGATCAGGAGGCTTAAATGAGGTTTTTCTGACCAACAGTCATGCTCGTTTCGAAGAGTTTTAGGCTGCAAAACGTAAGTGCCTGAACGTCAAAGATTTCATCCAAAAGACTTGTGGAAACAAGATGGTCTGATAGAATTGATGCAATCAGAGCAATACACGCAACCTTCCAGCGATACTCCTGGCTCTGGAAGAGGGTGAACAAAGTGAAGGGAAGCCAATGGAAGCAGCTGAGACTCGGGGGTTGTTCCATGCATTGACTAGAATCGAGTTTCCGCTCATGCTGTTTAAGTGGGAATATCTAGTGACTGTAACTAATTCCCTTTCAAAATATCTCCAGTCAGCAGATGTGGACAATCTGGATCGCTACCTACAAGCGTTCATACGCCCAGGGAACATTCCACAACATGCTTGATGCCATGAAACTCAGCCCATCACTGATGGTTACACAGTGCTGGAAGATGTTCACTATCGCCGATGCCATCACATATCAAGGAATCCCTGGACAAGCTGAAGGAGTCAACTCTTAATGCCTGCTGGAAAAAGCTGTGGAAGGAGGTGGTCAACAAATTTGGGGGCTTCCCCACGGTGGACACAGAGATGGAGCACATTGTGCAGCTGGCATGCCATGTGGGTGGTGAGAGGTTCGACGACCGAGAGTCAAATGAGGTGGTCGAGCTGTTGGACTCCCAAACAGAGGAGTTGACTGAGGAAAACCTGAACAAGCTCGTCAGGACTGAGGAAGCGGAAGAGGAACATGACGAGACAAGAACAAGGAGGTAAAGCCACCGTAGCTAACACCTTCTGATGTAAGCAAGCTCCTGCTTACTGCAAGAAACCTCTGCAACCTGGTGGTTGAGTTGACCCATTCATTGAGAGGAGCTTACGGTTGAAAAGGAAGCTGGAGAACATCATGGAACCCCACAGGGAGGTACACAAAGACCTCCAAAGAAAAATGATGCGGCCAACCATAACAAGCTTTTGAAAAAAAAACGTCAACCAAATAAATAAAGGATGTTTACTAATGACCATCACAAAGCCTTGTCCCTTAAGCCCTTTTTTCCCATAAGCCCTTCAGTTCAATATACATGAATTACTTATGCACGCCACTTTCCTGGAATGTAACCCAAGCATATATAGAGGCTCTACTGTACAGGGTGGCCATAAAGTCTGGAAACATAGGTGAATATACATTATAAATGGTTTATTGACATTACATTACAATACATGATATGTTCAATGACATTACATGACATGTTCAATGTGTTGTCCCTCATGAGAAATGCACACTTCAATGTGCTGTGCAAAATTCCAATGAACGTGATGCATTGATGCAGCATTTCCATCAATCGCCGCACATGCATCCATGATGCATTGCCTCAGATGATTTGTGTCTGATTTTCACTGAATATACCTGCGCCTTCAGCATACCCCAGAAGAAGTAATCAAGGGGGTTCAGATCTGGTGAGTGTGCAGCCCATTCCACAGGGCCAAGTCGTCCAATCCCTTTAGGAAAATTATCATCCAACCATTCCCTCACCACTCTGGTGTAATGGGGTGGTGCGCCACCTGTTGACCACTCCTAGTGACCTTCCCGTAGCCCATCAAGTGCGGGCATTAATTGGTCAAGTAACGTGGTCAGATACGTCTCACCAGTTACGTTATCTTAAAAGAAAAATGGTCCCAAGAAATGTGCTCACCACAGGCCACACCACACCATCACCTCCGCCACGCCTTGTTGTTTGGTAGGGGAGATCCAGTGTGGATTGTTTTGTGACTAGTACCGCATGTTTTGCTTGTTTACCTCCCCGTTCACATAAAAATTAGCTTCGTCGCTGAACAGCACATAGTCTTCGGTAAAGCGGGCGTTATTGTCCAGGCGATCCGAGAACCATGTACACATAGTCTTCGGTAAAGCGGGCTTTATTGTCCAGGCGATCCGAGAACCATGCACACATAGTCTTCGGTAAAGCGGGCGTTATTGTCCAGGCGATCCGAGAACCATGCACACATAGTCTTCGGTAAAGCGGGCTTTATTGTCCAGGCGATCCGAGAACCATGCACACATTTTCATACGATGGTCAGGATCATCCTTGGATAACTTTTGCAGGACTTGCATCTTGTACGGGTAAAAGTTGGCCGCCTTGAGAATCTTTTGGACGGTATTGCAAGGCACCCCCAGTTCCATGGATGTCCGGTGAGTTGACTTCTTCAGGCTGGCTATTACCTTTGCAATGAAAGTTTCCTTCACCTCGTCGGATACGGATGGTCGTCCAGAACGGAGTTTGTCCAACACACTGCCTGTATCCTTGAATTTTTGAACCAGCTTCCCCACTCTACTATGGGAGACAGCAGCTCTTCTACAATGACATGCATTGAAGTGCTCTGCTATCCATCGATATGACCAGCCCTCACGTCCACTCAGCAGTATCACCTCAACGCGTTCCTCTTTCATCAAGGACATCTTCAAAGTGTAGCAGAATGACGTAATATTATCTATGTTTCCAGACTTTATGGCCACTCTGTAGATATGTATTTTTGGTACATTCCTGGTGGAAATTTCTGCCATCTCGGGCATGACCTCAATGATGACAATGATAATTAATGCCATTCTCTGACCTGAGATGAACGCCGTTACATCACCTTCACGACACACATTATGTCTGCGGTCCCAGAAGAGCTCTCTCGTAGCGCTAATTACAAAGATGGTGAATGTAATTTTAGTTGCTCCACTGATGACTCTGGGTTGTGGTTGGTGAAGTGGGAGATAATGTTCCGTATGACAGGCAGCACTTATTGCTCTTGGTACCATGCTGCAAGGGCTGCATGGGACCCGGTCCTGGCACTTTCACCAGTCACAGTTTGGAGTCACACATTAACTGGTTTATAACTGATAGGTTTCAGTCATGAGCTTAAAGAAGTGTGCTATGTTCCCTGATGATGCCCTAACAAAGGCGAAACCGGTCGTAAACTGCATTTTTCATTCCCTTGTGACAGTATCTGACACTAAAATTACATTAAACATTTTTGTAATTAACGCTGCGAGAGAGCTCTTTCGGGAGCCGCAAATATAACGTGCATCGTGGCATTTGTCTCAGGTCGGAGAACGACATTCCACATATATATTTATTTATTTCAATAAATAAATGTCATTTTATGTCTGTGTGTCTGTGTGTGTGTCTGTGTGTAACACCAATCACGCCAAAACTACTGGGCCAATTGCCACCAAACTTGGCACGTGGACCAAGATCCACATGTGCTGACTGGAGATATTTTTGAGAGGGAATTAGTTCCAGTCAATAGATCTTCCCACATAAAAAGAGCATGAGCAGAAACTCGATCCCAATCAACGCATGGAACAATCCCCGAGTCTCAGCTGCTTCCGTTGACTTCCCTTTACTTTGTTCACTCTCTTCCAGAGCCAGGAGTATCGCTGGAATGTTGCGTGTACTGCTGTGCTTGCGTCAATTCTATCATACCATCTTGTTCCCACAAGTCTTTTTAGATGAACGATTTGACGTTTAGGCACTTACTCCTCGAAACGAGCATGACTGTTGGTAAAAAAAAAAA
>CM068959.1:31241954-31254391 GCA_035128595.1 Eptatretus atami | reverse complement strand
CAAAACCCTCATCTTCAAAGGTTGTGAAATATCATGCTATATATTGTTGTTATAGCTACATCAAATTGTCCATTTCATTCAGATTTAAATTGACAATCTTAATCAAAGCTCAAGTCAACCGGATGAAAATTGATTATTTTTCAGATTGAAATTGATGATTTTAGAAGTTTAACCTTGAATTAGCCTTTGACCTCAAAAGTAGTCGCTTTCCCAATCCGGTGATGGACTGCAATTTCTGTCTAATCATGAAGTTAATACGAGGTAAATTAACAATTTTTCAGATGAAATTTGATGATTTTAGAAGTTTCACCTTGAATTGACCTTTGACCTTTTCACCTCAAAAATAGTTGCTTTCCCAATTCAGTGACACAATATGCGAATCATGTTCAACTTTTAAGTCAATTGGATGAAAAATTACGATTTTAGAAATTAGACCTCAAGATAACCGTTGACCTTTGACCTCAAAATCAATAGGCTTCTCAGTTGAGACTACCTCTACAACTCGGTGAAGTTTCTTGACGATCAGTTTAGATTTGTGAGCTGTTGGGAATTGACACAAACAGACAGAACAACAGAATTGACTGACAAAAATAATTGAATTTTTTTTCGATTTTGCAAGTAACAAACAGACAGACAGGGGTGAAAACATAACCTCCTTCAGCTTCGGTGGTGGAGATAATAAGTCAGAGATGGTACCACCACACCGCACAGCACTCTCAGTGCCAGAGTAGAGTTCAGACATCAGATCGATCAGTTTTGGTGGCACCCCACGAAGATCAAGAATCCTCCAGAGGGCATCCCGATTCACTGAATCGAACACTTTAAAGAGATCGACATAGGCTGCAAGCAGCCCCTGCCGAAACTCTCGTCTGCGTTCGGTGAGGACACGAAGAGCAAGGATACGGTCAATCGTTGACCTCTTTGGTGTGAAGCCTGACTGCTCTGGATGCTGGTGATCAAGCAGATGGTGGTGAACCCCATCAAGAATTATCCGAGCAAAGACCTTGCCCGGCACTGAGAGCAGCGTCACCCCTCGGTAATTGTTGCAGTCCTGGCGATCACCCTTCCCTTTCCATCGAGGGACAACACGGTCCCTTTTCCAGTTCAGTTGGGATGATGCCTGTGTTTCAGGCAGAGCACAGAACTGCATGCAACGACACGAGTACAGCATTTCTTCTCGTCTTGAGAAATTCAGCATGGATGCCACAGATCCCATGTGCTTCACTCCATTTCAACCGGTTCACCTCAGCTTGTTTCCACAAGCGAAGGTGGACCACATTTGGTTGGAGGATCAGCAATAGGGATAGTTACACCCCTGTCATCCAACTCAACAGCTATTGGGTCACTCTGGTGCAGCCGCTCAAAGTAACCGGCCCAGCGGGCCTTCACTTCGGACTCCTCTTTCAAGAGCCCACCACCCTCCACTCTAAGGCCTAAGTCACATTTGCCACGGCGGCCGAGGGGTCTACAAAATCTACGGCCACTAGCAATTATAGGGTGGCCGCAGTATTTCCACGGTCACAAATGTAGCAGTCACATATGTTTTATTTTTCGGGGAGCCGCACAGCGTATTTATAAATTGTGGAGACCAAAAACGTGGGGGTGCCGTACGTTCTTTGATTTGATGTTCGCACGGTGACCTTAGGGCGTTCCTGCGGCGGCCATATAATTTTCAAGGCAGACGCAAGGTGCCCGCACGGCGACCGCAGGGGGGCCCTAAGGCAAACGTGCAGCCAGACGGACGGTAACGAGTGGGTTGTTGTTTTTCTGGTTTTTGTTTACCAGTTATTTTGTTTCGGCTTGTCGAATTGCTACGGCGAACGTAGAAATGAAAAAAGTTACTAACTCCGCGTTATAATTCCACGGCGACCCCTACGGCCTGTAAAATATAGCCATACGGCGTAGGGCCACCCTGAGGCCACCGCAGAAACTCTGCGGCTGCCGCACGTTTCTGTCAATTCAGAGGGCATACGGCCGCCGTATCCTCGCCATAGAGCAAATGTGACTTAGGCCTAACTGCAGTACACCGAGGGATGGGCTTGGATGAACGCAATGCGTGAATTCCCCTGTAAGCAGGATGAGAATCACTTGACCACAGGTGATGCTCTACCCCCTCACAGCTTCCTCGCACATAGGCCTCCTTGTCCAATTTCAGCGCACATATGCAGTTTTATGCCTCAACTCCTTGAACAGCTGAACTCGGCCATTCAGCCTGGCCCTGTGACTCTAGTCAATGGTATCCAGTGTACCTTGGGAGACAAAATTCTTCTTCACCTGATGATGGCTTCCAAGACACCCACCAGCAACATCAAGGATTGCAGCCTTGAAGGCACTCCACAACTCTTCAGGATTCCCCAAAACACCCAGGCCACCCCCCCCCCCAAATCCCCACTTAGTCTGTTCACAAACTCCTCAGTTACCCTTTCATCTTGAGCTTTTCAACATCCAGCCCCCCCCCCAAGGTCCTCCCACACTATAAGTCCTAAAACACCCCTCCCCACCTCCAACCCTTAACCCCCTTCTCCCAATTCTCTGTCCCCTCTCTACTTCCCAACCCCAACTCTCTGTCCTCCCCTCCCCATTTCTTCCCTTCTTCAAAGCAAGAGTGCATTCTTACATCATTCCATATTGTTTCTTCATTACCTCATGGAATGGTTGAATATGTAATCCACCTCAGTATTATCAGCTGTTCCCAGCTTTACCTACCCTACCTCCTCATAACCTCCTTTCCAACTTTTCATTTCACCCCATGCACAATCTCCCTAGCAGCGAGATACAGTACGTCTGGCGAGAACCATTATCCAAACTACCTTGTCGTCCTCATTCACAACATCTCGCGAGATACGTCCCATGCAAATTCCACGTTCAGTAATTTCCACTCTCAAGTGCTTGTGAGTAGCCTAATTGTGTTAAATAAATTATCCTCAATTAATTATCTACCTCGTAACGACGAAACAACGTTAAAGTCACAATCTCACGATATTTGACAGAGAGACTAACGGACAGACTGTCAGACTGACAAGCGTATTATGAAATGGACAAGAAGTAATTTACATAACTTTAAAAGTACACCAAGTAGCTCATGGTCATTGAAATTATAAAATTATTTATCACGAGACGACCCGTGAACCCGTTGGGTTCCCGTTGTGACAGCGGTTGATGAAAAAAATCATTTGAAGGAAAAAAAACAAGATGGCTCCAGCGAACTATACCGCTGAGGTTGTTTGCATTCATCAAATACTCCCAAAGAGTACTTGACTGAATCGAGAATTGATTTTTTAATAATTTTTCCGTTGCCCGATTTGAACAAAACTTGATACTGCACACCGCAGGAAAATGGTGAGTAAGGTGTCCCTAAAACTTTTGCGCTATCGTGTACCGTTTTGGCTGTATTTTGGGAACATACATACATATATATACATATATACATACATACATACATATATATATACATATATATATATATACACAAGCCGGTAGGCGACATAGGTGGTCGCTATATAATTGCATACTAGTCATACAGTTTTTGACGGATCGGGCTGAAATATTTTGACAAAGAGGTTGATTATAGTGCGCATAAAAGCGCGGAAGCCGATTTTTGATTTTCGAAAAAATATATATAAACATATTTTTCGGATTTTTTCAAAAATTTCAAAGTCCCGTTGCTGGGCAACGGTGGCGTCCATAGCAACGGTGCTCAAAAGCATACAACTAGATCCTGGTATGAACCGACCTGTCAAGTGTCATCAAAATCGGTTGACTCCTCTGGCCTCCAGAGCTGTCCATTACATACAAACATACAGACAGAAAACCTGAGAATAACGGTAGTCTAACGACCACCCAACATACATACATACATATGTGTATATATATATATATATATATATACATACAAGATGAGAGTTTTAGTAATCTATAGATAATATTAAAGGTCTGGTTACATAGAAACCTCAGAAGACAAGTTTGGCCTCCATCGACAAAGCTTCTAACTCAGTGTATTGTTTTCCACAAGGATCTCATTATAAGCGTGTGTTTGAGTTATTCTAAGATTGATTAAAATACTTTCTTTTAAAAATAAGGATGCAGTGACGTTACCTTGAACAACTGAATTCCGAATCATACAATGTTTACATATTATGTACACAAAATTGACACCATCTCCTCTCCCACCCTCGTCCAACCTTCCTTGCAATGGAAAAAATGATACGGAGGGATGGCTAGGGTGAGATTAGCGATAATTTTGTGCCTCGGCTTATTCTTGACTCTCGGCTTGTTTTAATGTAATGATTGCTATTTGGAATACAGTCGTTAAAACTCGGAAAAGACGTGAAAGTTGTTAAATTAAAAATTGATCAATCAAATAGGGGGTTGTTTCATTTTTTTCTGGTTTTCTGGTTGTTGTTTTTATATATTTCGTACTCTGCTTTGTTTTTCGAAACTAATAACTTTTGTCTGGCCTGTGCTTTTACAATTGCTCAGAATATTCTGGCAGTTTATTGTCAAGTCATGGGGAAAAAGTACTTCATGCAGGGAAGGAGGATGGGACGGAGACGTATGGATTTGTGTTGGGAGGAGAGGAGAGCACGTGGGAGTTCAAATTTTCCATCATATTATTTACGTAAAAATAAATATGGCTCATTAATGGTTTAGCCAAAAGAAAAAGAAAAAAAAAACATTGAAGGAAACAGTTTTCTTCCCACTTCCCACATTTACCAGTTCTAATCCCAGCAGTGGTAACAAAGAACGTGGATATTTAAATGCACCAGCAACCCTAATTTAATTTTTTTTTTTTATACTACATGGAGAAAGCAACACGTCAGCTTGAACAATAAAGTACTCATTCTGGAATGAGCATTACAGTAGTTGTAGTCGAGTAGTGTAACAGTTTCACTCTGTTCAAGATACAACGACAACTCGAGCGAAGTCCGTGACGTGCCCTCTCAAATCCCCATGCTTCCCACCTTAAGAAAAGTTGAATGAAAAATGGCAAAAAAGTTCCACCAGGAATGACCAAGTATCAAATTTTGAGGGGTTTTTTTTAGAAAAATCTTTGCCCCCAAGTCCTCACCCCCTGGGGCATGAACCTTGGGTAAAATCCCCAAAATCGTTGCATAGTTCATGCATCCCCTCCATATACAAAGTTTAATTTTAAATATTTTTTTATAAATGACCCGTAATTGCACTTTTTGTTACTTGGCCTTTTGACCCTGCCCCAGGGACTTAGAGGGCATGGCCAAAAATGCTATTGATCATAACTATAATGTTTGGTGAATTTCTGCACGACCGTTTAGGAGGAGAGAGCGTGACGGCCGGACAGACGGACAGACACAGACGATTATGATGTAGCCCTTTTTATTTGAGAAGCAAGAGCAATGCTGGATGTTTGACGGGAATAGTAATCGTAAGAGTAATCTATTGATGGCTATCATCTATCAGTAATGTTATAAACCAACTGTAGTTCCTCAACATGTGGGTTCCTTATAACAAAAACCTGGATCAAGTTCCCAGCAAAACTGGGAAGAAAAAGATGCAACATTAGTAGTTGAACTGGAAAGCTGTTTCACTTGGTTTGCTCGTTACCCTAAATAGTCCATGTAATACTAAAGAATCCTTGTAATCCTAAATAATCCCTGTAAATAAGCTTGGTGTTGGCTTAGTTGTTAGGGTGGCTGATTTGGGATCTTAGTGGTCCTCAGTTCAAGCCCTGTTGGCTGCTGAATTAACACCAGGTGGGGTTGACTCAGCCTGTCATCCTTCTGAGGTTGTTGAAATGAGTACCAGTGTATTGGTAGAGGGCACAGCACCAGTGGCATAGTTGTGCCCCAACAAATTGATAGCTACCTGGCAGTCAAGTTGCCATATGCAAAAAGAAGAAGGTCTGTGTAAACTTGCATAATGCTTGTAACTATAAACCATCCTTGTAACCTGAAATAACACTTGAAACTACTACTACTACTACTACTAATACTACTATGACTACTTATTTAATGGCCACAATTATTTCCAGATGATTGTGAGGTTGACTGGGGAACATTGTTGGCCCAAGTCTTTCACGAAATGGCTGGCCAGGCCTGCCATGAGACTGAAGATGACTTTGGCAGGAATTAGTCATTTGTTCAGGGTGATGACGATAAGTCACCCACTCTTCATAAAAAGACACCGTGGAACAATAACTGTCCACCAACCACCATTGTTCTAGCTTGACGTCCTTCCAATGGCTCGCATGGTGATGTATCGCCCCACATGCGAAACACTGAATTGATAGCTGGGTCAGGATTCAAACCCATGCTAGATAGCTCAAAGGTGAGTGCATCCACCACTAGCATATCCTGAAAATGGTAAACCTTGTAAGCATTTTGAAAAAACAAAATCCTCATACAACTCTCACAACACATTGTCACCACAGCTTTTTCCAAGCAGAATGTTCCCCAAAGCTGGTCATGGCGATTCCATCTATTTTGAGAAAATATTTTCCAGTATTCTGATCAAAGTAGTTCTTCAACTTGTCGCATTATAATCCAAGAGGCACAGGCTCAGCTCAAGACAATATTTCAAACAATGAAAACTGTACACTTCATTTTGCATGGAAACCGAGTCTTCGTGAATGTTCGTGTCATTCTGTGTTGGTGGATAGGTAGAATGGCCACAATTATTCCCACGTCTTGGGGTTTTATGGGGGAAGTATTTGGCCCAAGTCTTTCACGAACCGGCTGGCCTGACCTGTCACTCGATGAAGTAGTTAGGGCAGCAATTTGTAATTTGGCCAGGGTGATGGTGAGGCTCACCAATGTCCCTTGAGAGACAAAATTCTTCTTCGCCCTACGGTAAGTTACAAGACATTACCGGTAACATCAATGATGGTGGTCTTGAAGGCACTCCACAACTCTTCAGGATACCCCAATGCACCCAGATTCCCCAAAAAGCTACCCATGAGCTTGCCCACGTCCAGCCTAGGCTGAGATGGTACCATTCTCCTGGATTCAAGCTGCAACCTCAGAGTTGCTACAACAAGCCTGTGTTCGGTATCGAGCAACTGAGCACTCCGGTCGACCCTGCAGTTCTGGATCATCCTCCAGCGACCATCACCAAGCACATGGTCAATCTCCTTTGCCACACCGCCAGTGTTGGAATACCAAGTCCAGCGATGAGCTTGTGGGCGCTGAAACCATGAACCAGCCACCCTAAGTCCATGACTTCTTGCAAACTCAAGGAACTTAATGCTATTCTGGTTCACTGTTCCAGACCCATGGGGACCAACACACGTCTCATAACCATCCCTATCAGTTCCAGTCGATGCAATGAAATCCTCCAAGACTAGAAGAACATCTCACCTGGGACACTGATCAACCACAGACTCGAGCGTGGCATAGAATGCATCCTTCATGGTGAGATAACTCGCCTCAGTTGGAGCATATACAGGGAGCTACTATACTCAAACTTCCCACAACTCCACTGCATTTCCAATGACACAACCTTTTGCAAGACACACACTGAATATAACTACACCCTACTCCTTTACCACGAGTCACATAGGACCATTTCCCACTCTCCTTCCTTTCTCCATCTTCACCACTCACCATCAGTTTCATCTTTTCTAGATTCGCGCTCAATCCCTTCCACTCCATCGCTGCCTTCCAAATATGAAGCATCTCCTTAACTTCTAATTCTGTTTTTTTCTGTCAAGACTAGGTCATTTGCATACAATAATTCCCATGGGAATCCTACCTTCACCTCTTTCGTAAGCTCTTCTGGAACTAGTACAAAAGGTAAGTGGCTCAACCCAGATTCATGATGTAAATCTACTTTCACTTCAAATGGCTCTGTACATCCTCCCCTAGTTCTTAATGATCTTCTTGGCCTCTTGTAACTTCACGTAACTACCCTCATTAAATCCTCTGTTACTCACTGTTTTCAAAGTTCCCATTCCTCAACTACCCTCGATACTCTATCGTGTGCTTTCTCAAGATCTACAAACACATGGTATAACTTCTTTTTAGATCCTCGTGGAGGATCTCTAAGTCTTACTCACGTTGTTGTTCTTGTGGACTTTTTTGTTTCACAGCCTACAGTTTTCATCGAAACTTCCTGAAACTTGGCAGATATATGTAAAAATACCCTGTGCAGACAGTAACCATCTCCGATTTGAAAATTCCTCCTAGAAAAAAAGTTATGACGTCAAAATATCTCCGCTAATGGAAATCGCCTAAAAAAATTATCTCGAACTAGGCAAGCTTTTTGAATTCTATTTGCGGGAATCGAACAGGGATTAGCAGAGATGAATTACCGCACATATGATACATCACTATGACGTCATATCAATTTTTATGACGTCATTCCTATTTTTTGCCATTTTTTGTTTCACAACCCAGAGTTTTTCATCGGATCTTCGTGACACTTGCCATGTATATGCAGAAACCACGCGCAGGCAGTAACCATCTCCGATTTTGGAAATTCTTCCTAGAAAAAAAGTTGAGTCATAATATCGCCGCTAATGGAAATCGCCTATACCATTATCTCCGAAACTAGGCAAGCGTTTGAATTTTGTTTGCGGGAATCAAGCCGGGCATTAGCACAGATAATTTATCGCAAACCTGATACATCACAATGACGTCATATTCGTTTTTATGACGTCATCATTAAGAGGACGAGGATCTTAGCTCATTCGAGCTTGTTTAGGCACTTCTCTCGAATCTGCCTCACTATTAAGTTTGCATTTGTCATCGACCTTCTACTTGTAAAGTCAGATTGGTTTCTCCATCTTAACCCATTTTTTTGAAAAAAAAAAAAAAAAACCCCCCCCCAACTCATTCAATCTCTTCTCAATAACTTCAAATATCATTCTCCTTAGTGTTTGCTCTGACAGCATCACTCCTCTGTATGATGAAGGAAGTAGTGGGTCTCCTTTCCTCTTAACCCGTTGAACCCTAGCAGCCGTTTTACAAGCTACTATCCAAACCTCCAGAGACCCGAGTGACCGGATTTTTCTCCAGGGAGCCCAGGGTGGGGGAGCTGAAAGTCTAAGGAGCTCAGTGTTTAAACAAAGGTAGAGTTATAGCGTCCAAGCCAATCATCCGGGAGATGTCTATTCCTCCATATCATGCCACACAACTCAGTTATCCACTTAATTTCTAACTCTCCTGCTGCCTCCACCATCTGAACCACAACACCGGTTGTTCCTGCTGCTTTACCTTTCTTCACTTTCTTAATTGCTGATCTATCCACTTCCTCTGATATTACCTCCTCTGGTCCTTCTACGTCGTTCCTGCTCTCCACCTTCTTATTTCATTCATTCTTCTCATTGAACAACTTGTAAAAATAGTCTTTCCATTCCTTTTCATCTTCTTCTTTTCGAACTACAACCTTTCCATCCGTTCTCTTCAAACAATCTATTCCTAGAACATCCATTCTATCCTCCATCATCTGTCTACCTATCCTGAATGTCTTGTTTCTTTCCTCTGCAGTGTTCAAGCTCTTCCACCAATCTTCATATTCTCCATTCTTTGCTTTAGCTCACTTAATTATTTATTAGCTTCCTTCTTTAAATGCTAATATTCCTCTCTATCCATCTGTTCCTAACTCTTCCTCCAATTCTTATATGCATTCTTCTCCTGAGCTCTTGTTTCCTGGCAACTACCATTCCACCACCATGTTTCCTTGTCCTTTTGTACATTTCCTGTAATCATCCCACATGATTCCTGAGCTACCTTCTTCCATGCATCCCTCATTTGCTTCCAAGAATCATTTACTTCAATCACATTCACTTGTTCTCTTTCCTTGCTCTACTTCTCCGAAAATCTCTTCCTATCTATCTGTCCTTCAGTTTCAAATCTTTCACTCTGGGTCTGCATTTCACAAACTTAACCTTCTCTTGAGTCTTAATCCTTATGTTGCCAACAACTAATCTGCGTTGTGTCAAACATTCTTCCCACGTATCACTTTCACATTTCCACTGAGACTCCTCGGTGCTAACGCGTAATCAATCCCGCTCTTCCATTCTCCATTCATGTATGTTACCAGCTGTTCTGCTCTTTTCTTAAAACATGTATTATGTTCACACATATCTGTTTCTTCTGCCATTTCTAATATACATTAACCTGCTGTATTTATTTCTCCATACCTAAAACCCTCATTCACTCCCTCAAATCCACCTGTCTTTTCTCCTGCATGTTCATTTAAGTCCCCATCAGTGTGACCACCCCTTGTCTTTTTTCACAAGATCTTGGCTATTCGTTGTTCACCTTGGCGTCTTGGTTTTCTATAGGTTTTCTTGGCGTATAGGTTTTCTATTATCATCGCTTTTCCGAAACCTTGTGAATTCTTGGCTTTTTTCATTGACTCACCTTGGCATTTATGAAAATGAGGAGTGGTCACACTGGTCCCCACCTCGTGTTGACCTCTCAGAAACATCTACTCTTTGCACAACATCCTCCAATTCCTCTCAACATTTTTCTCCTCTCCTCCTCGCCTAAGTTTGCTTGTGATGCATGAGTTGATGCTTTCCTGTAACTAGCACACCAACACCTCCTTCAGCCTCCTCTCCTCCTGACCAAAATAACATACGTTTCCTATCCTGTGCAAACTGTTCATGACCTCTCCATATCGTGTCCTGCACACAACATGTATCTACCATTCTCCTTTTTAAGATTTCAACCACTTCCAGACTCCCCTACTCGTCCCCACATTAGCTTTACCCACTCTACCCCTTCCCCTCTGCCCTCTATATACCATAGGGCATCCATGAACAGAATCCTATGCCAGCATAGTGATCAACATGGTAATCAAGTCCATTTCCTCTGGTTTGTCGACCTGTTTGACTTAGACAGGTGTACCTGCCCAAAGGGTACCACAGCCTGTACCCCACGCATTAATTACTGCCATCATAAAAATTTTTTTAAAGATTGAAGCAAGATTTTACAGCTGGATGGTCTTCCTGACACCAACCACTTCTTTCAGGGTGGAACCTTAGACTTTAGTTAAAAAGCCAAACCACAAGGCAGTGGTGCAGCACTTTTCTGCTGGGGGTGGTACCCGTAACCTTTAGTTAAAAAGCCAAACGACAAAGCAGTGGTGGATGCAGTTTAATGTCTTTCCCCAAGACTCGTGTTAAAACAAAAATTGTAAATAACAGGAGTAAGAGTAATATACCCAGTGAGTACCGAGTTAGCTTGAACAGAAAGTTGTTTTTGTTCGTGAATGTCGATTGGAATGAGATTTAATTCTGAATTCAGCCTGACAGTTGCATCATTTACTGAGCCGCGACTGTGCTGCTGATACTGCGCAATCAAGCAGGAATTCACAATTTGTTCACAGTGCCGGCGATAACTCGCCTACTCTTCACGAAAGACACCGTTGAATCTTCAGACATCCACCGAATAATCCGAGCAGACAGCACACTCGGGTTAACTTCCATACGAGGGACAATGCACCTTGCGATGCAGCATCCAGCCTGAAAAACACCAGGGTGACACTTTACAGGAAGGTCAACATTCGAACCAAGAATACATTGCCAGCCTGAATAGAAAACACTCGCACAGTAAACCATGCATTCTATTAACACTAAGGGTTCATAAGAGCATGTTTACCGCAGTGGGAAACGGGGTGTCACTGATGTTTGGACTGTTCACCCTTTGTCAGAGCAAAAGGAGACTGATGCTCAACTTCAGCACAGGGTGCTATTGAAGTAGCCCCCCCCCCAAAAAAAAAGCAAGATGGGGCATGGAACCAGTATGCAATAACCTCCTCTTTTTAAATGGTACTACAAAGTTATTAACATTTACAAGCAAATGCCAGCAGAAAGGACACCGGATGCAATGTCCCCTAACAAAGTCGTCAAGACATACATTCTCGGAAATCATTCCCTGGAGTCAACGTGCTGACTTCAACAGTACGAGAGAAACGATCTAAAAAAAGGTCCACTTACCAAGCTGTGGTTGGCGCATGCAGACACCAGAAATACTGGGAGTTTCTCACCGAGCACTTCAGGGCTGGAAAATCATCTAAATATATGGCATGGCCTGGAAGAGACTCGGCAAATGTGAAGCTATACAGTATACGACATAACTAACACAGGAACTGCCTCCACCCAAAAACCGCACATTTTTGAAACTTCCTTTTCTGACGTCATTTATGCGGATAAATGAGAATGTTTTGCCAATATCTTGAGCAGCACATGATGTGGACCAAACCACCAATTGTGTACAGTGATATGAATGCACAACTCTCTTGCTTATAAGCCCGCATGGCAATCGTAATTTTACTGTGACCTGACAGTCTTGCTCTTTCTGTGCCCGAACATCTGTATGAAAAAAAGTGCTCATCATTGTGCTTATAAGCTGCTCAAGTACAGACTATCTTTGCATATTTATGGTTGTGAAGTTGGTTTGAGGGGTGGAATGATTTACTTTTCCAAAAAGATCACGAGGTTCATGTAATAGCAA
>CM068959.1:31224848-31241944 GCA_035128595.1 Eptatretus atami | reverse complement strand
AGTGTGCGAGGTTTGCATAGTTTGAACAAGGGGGTTGAAATGGATGGGCACGGAAGCATATTTTGATCGAGATCACAGATAATGAATTAAGTGACTTGCATGAGATTGGGGGAAGTGTCCACCCCAGATGTCTGGGGAGGAAGAGTTGGAATGGATGGACACAAACAGATAGATCTACAGAAAGGAGAAATGGTGGAGAAAGGATATGAAGTGAGGAAGGCTTTGGCTTAAAGCGGTTGATGAGGAGTGAGTTCATGGAACTCCAACCATTGCTGAGAGATATATTGTTTGGTATCACGCTGATGGGCCGATCTGCATCTGGACCTGAATCAAAATCGAATCGGCTTGTTATTGTCATCTACCCAACTCACTCAACAAATTTTTGTCATAATCCATCCACAACTTTTTGAAATAATTGCACATTCCTCGTAGGGTGATTGTGTCACCCCCTACAGTCACTCACACACACACACACACACACACACACACACACACACACACACACACACACACACACTTTGAGACCTGGGAGGGCTCGTTCACTTTCTGAAACCCATATCTGGAGGTAACAACCACCAACATCAAGCAATTCTGACAACTCAATGGAAAGCCTCAGCCTTCCCTCCCAACTCTTCCCATCTTTGCCCACCTCCCTCCTCTTCCAAGTCTTTACCCTTCCTCCCAACACCATGACATTCAATCCTCTCCCCACACTGAAGACTACAAATGCCCACACCCACCACTGAAAGTCCTCACTTCCTCCCCCCAACGCCTCAACCTCCCCCTTCCATAACTGCCCGGACTTTAATTTCACCCTCCTTCCGCTTATAAAAGCAAACGGGCATTCCCACGTCGAAACAGGGGAATGCTTTCTGCTCCACTATTATGCTTTCGCAGATGTCACAGAAACACGGCACAGTCACCTGTTTAACTCACAATTTTATGAAAAAATAGTCAGAAATAACAGCAAATCTGTGTAACCTCCACTGCTATAGTGCTGATTGAGAGAGAAAAGGATCTAAAGGGTAAATGCAAAAGAGTTCTTTGAGGTAATTCTAAAGGGTTCGAAAGAGTAATTCTAAAAGGTTCTAAAGAGTAATTCTAAAAGGTTAAAAAAGTTTGAATGGGTAATTCTAAAGAGTTTGAAAGAGCAATTCTAGTGGTTTTCTTAAAGGGTAATTCTAAATAGTTCTAAAGAGTAAATCTAAAAGATTCGAAAGGGTAATTCTAAAGGGTTCTAAAGGGTAATTCTAAAATGTTCCAAAGGGTAAATTGTAAAAAGAGTTCTAAAGGGGAATTCTAAAGTTCTAAGGAGTAATTCTAAAAGGTTCTAAAGGGTGATTATAGAAGGTTCTAATGGTGATTCAAAAAGGTTCTAAATGGTAAATCTAAAAGATTCGAAAGGGTAAATTGTAAAGAGTTCTAAAGGGAAATTCTAAAGTTCTAAGGAGTAATTCTAAAAGGTTCTAAAGGGTAAATTCGAAAGAGTTTTGATAGGTTCTAAAGGGTAATTCGAAAGAGTTATAAAGGGTAATTCTAAATAGTTCTAAAGAGTAAATCTAAAAGATTCGAAAGGGTAATTCTAAAGGGTAATTCTAAAATGTTCCAAAGGGTAAATTGTAAAAAGAGTTCTAAAGGGGAATTCTAAAGGTCTAAGGAGTAATTTTAAAAGGTTCTAAAGGGTGATTATAGAAGGTTCTAATGGTGATTCAAAAAGGTTCTAAATGGTAAATCTAAAAGATTCGAAAGGGTAAATTGTAAAGAGTTCTAAAGGGAAATTCAAAAGTTCTAAGGAATAATTCTAAAAGCTTCTAAAGGGTAAATTCGAAAGAGTTTTGATAGGTTTTAAAGGGTAATTCTAAAGAGTTCTAAAGGGTAATTCTGAAGGGTTCTAAAGGGTAATTCTAAAGAGTTCTAAAGAGTAATTCTAAAAGGTTCTAAAGGGTAATTCTAAAATCTTCCAAAGGGTAAAATGTAAAGCATACTCAAGGGGAATTCTAAAGTTCTATGGAGTAATTCTAAAAGGTTCTAAAGGGTTCTAAAGCATGGTGGTGGTCGTATGGCAGCTTAGCTGCCAGGATAGCTATCATTTCTTGAAGCATGACTGTGTCGCTGATGCAGTGCCCCTCTACCAGTACACACACTGGAACTGGTACTCATTTCGCTGACCTCAGAAGGATGACAGACTGAGTCAACCCCCTGGTGTATTAATTCAGCGGCTGACGGGGCTTGAACTCAGGACGCTAGGATCCCAAGCCACCACCCTAACCACTGAGCCAACACCAGGTTATGTTCTAAAGAGTAATCATGAATGGTTATAAAGGGTAATTCAAGGGAGTTCCGAAGGGTAATTCTAAAAGGTTCTAAAGGTGATTCTAAAAGGTTCCAAATGGTAAATCGAAAAGATTCGAAAGGGTAAATTGTAAAAAGTTCTAAAGTTCTAAGGAGTAATTCTAAAAGGTTCTAAATTGTAAATTCCAAAGAGTTTTGAAGGGTTCTTAAGGGTAATTCTAAAGGGTAATTCCAAAAGGTTTTGAAGGGCGATTCTAAAATGTTCCAAATGGTAATTCTAAAAGGTTCTAAAGCGAAAATATGATGGGTTCCAAAGGGTAATTCTAAAGTTGTAAATGGTGAATTCCAAAATTCTAAAGGGTTCTAAAGTGTAATTGTAAAGGGTATTTCCATCTATCCATCCAATGGGACCATACTCTGCACAAAGCATTGGTGCTGCCAAAGTAGTCACCTGGGCTATTGGACACAATCCTGGACAGGTTTCCCCTCCCCCCATATATATACAGCTCTGGAAAAAAGAAAAGAAAAAAAAAGAGACCATCCAAAAAAAAAACATTTAAATCAGCATCTCTACATGTATGGCAGCCATTCCATTCCAGTGTCTGTTGAATTCCAACACAGGCACACCTCATTCTACTTGTGAGGTACTGATTAGGTATCACCTGAACCGAATTTATTTAAAAGGAAAAGATAAAAACCACTGCTTGGTCATCACTATCCTCTTGCAATAGGACCAGCTGGATGGCAAAAACAGTGCTAGTAATACTCAAAAGTAATTGGAATTTAAAAAAAAACTATTGACCATGCCAAAAGTTGAAAAGAAAAGTTTTGAGTGAGGAAAAGAAGGGTTCAATTCTGGTTTACTGGCAGAGGGATACAGTGGGCGTCACGTTGCTTCCATCCTTAAAATTTCAAAGACAGCGGTTCATAAGAACAAGGTCAAGCAGCAGACATTGGGGACAACAAAGCTACAGACTGGCAGAGGGCGAAAACGACTTTCCACTGACCGGGATGACCACCAACTCATTCGAATGTCATCAACAACCGAGGATGACATCAAGTGACCTACAAAAAGAATGGCAAACGGCAGCTGGGGTGAAGTGCACGGCGAGGACGGTTCGAAACAGGCTCCTCGGGGCAGGGCTGAAGTCGTGCAAAGCTGAAAAAAGCCCTTCATCAATGAGAAGCAAAGAAGAGCCAGGCTGAGGTTTGCAAAAACCATAAGGATTGGACGAGAGGACTGGAGTAAGGTCATCTTCTCTGATGAGTCCAATTTACAGCTTTGCCCAACACCTGGTCTCTAATGGTTAGACGGAGACCTGGAGAGGCCACAAGCCACAGTGTCTCGCACCCACTGTGAAATTTGGTGGAGATCGGTGATGATCTGGGGGTGCTTCAGCAAGGCTGGAATCGGGCAGATTTGTCTTTGTGAAGGACTCATGAATCAAGCATCACATACAGGTTATCCTGGAAGAACACTGCTTCCTTCTGCTCTGATAATGTTTCCCAACTCTGAGGATTGGTTTTTACAGCAGGAGAATGCTCCATGCCACACAGCCAGGTCAATCAAGGTGTGGATGGAGGACCATCAGATCAAGACCCTGTCATGGCCAGCCCAATCTCCAGACCTGAACCCCATTGAAAACCTCTGGAATGTGATCAAAGGAAGATGGATGGTCACAAGCCATCAAACAAAGCCGAGCTGCTTGAATTTTTGGCCAGGAGTGGCATAAAGTCACCCCAGCAATGTGAAAGACTGGTGGAGAGCATGCCAAGACGCATGAAAGCTGTGATTGAAAATCAGGGTTTTCACAAAAATATTGATTTCTGAACTCTTCCTAAGTTAAAACATTAGTATTGTGTTGTTTAAAAATGAATATGAACTTGTTTTGTTTGTATTATTTGAGGTCTGAAAACACTGATCTTTGTTGTTATTTTGACCAGTTGTCATTTTCTGCAAATAAATGCTCTAAATGACAATATTTTTATTCGGAATTTGGGAGAAATGTTGTCAGTAGTTTATAGAATAAAACAAAAATGTTCATTTTACTCAAACACATACCTATAATAGTAAAACCAGAAAAACTGATAATTTTGCAGTGGTCTCTTCATTTTTTCCAGAGCTGTATATTGTTACAGTTTCAGAGTCGGACTGATGAATGCATCCACACATCCAGGTCCTCAGACAGTTATTTCCTTAAATGCATGTTCAGATTAGCCCCATCCCCATGTCTAATGGGATTTTAAATATGATGCGTTGAGAAGGGTAAAGAATAGATCCCCTCTCTGATGGGAAGCTTTTTGTCTTTACGACAGACACGGTTACACTGTTTGTTTCGAGAGCGCCGACGCCCGCCTTTTTTGGAGCACGTGGGATGTCATGGTAACGGTGCGCAAGTGGTGAGGGGTGAGCTTGGGGGGACTGCGCCCCCGAGACGGGCCGCAGATATAAAAGAAAGCGAGAGAGGAAGCGCAAAAGAAGGGAGAAGAAAGCGAGAGAGGAAGCACACGAGTAGTAAGCGAGAGAGGAAGCACGTGAGAAGCGAGCAAGAAGCGGGTGTAAGTGTGCGAGGGAAGAAGCGAGTGTGTAAGGGGCAAATGAGCCAAAAAAAAGCAAGAGTTGAAGTGCACAAGGGAAGAAGCGAGCCAGAGAGGAAGCGTGCAAGTGCTGAGAAAGCGAGCATGTGGTGTGTGTGTGTGGGTGTCTGACCAGCGCCAACAATGAGACAATTCGTCCTTCCCAGTGCTTGAGCAAGCGAGTGTGTGGTGCGCGTGTGGGTGTGAGCAGCGCCGCCAATGAGTGAGGCACGGGTCGGTCACCAACGAGTGAGGCGCGGGCCAGTCACCAACGGACCGTGTGGGTCACTGGACGTCACCAGTTTCGTGAAGTGTGAGGAGCTGCCCGTGTCGCAGCACCAGGGTCTAAACCCACGCCGGAGATCCCCGTGCCCTCCAGACATCGACTGGCATTCAAGGCTGTTCGCGAGAGGTGCACGGCAAAGCTGGGTGCTGGCGACGGACGTGACACGCACGCACACATTTCAGGACGTTTTCGCTTCACGAGACTTTCTGGTGAGCGAGACGATTCCCCCCCCCCCCTCCCCTGAATGATCTGCTGGGTACCCTTGTCTGCGTTTAGCTGTAAGTTAGTCAACCCCTGATTAGCATCTGCTCTTTGTCTCTTTCCTGGCATTTTGATTGATTTTGCTTTGAAATTCATTCTTTATTTACCTCTAGCAAATAAAAAGTTCTTTTTATTTATTAATTTTATTATTAATAAATCATTTGTCGATTTCCAACCTGTCCGTGTTTGTCCTTTCCTTCCATTGGTCTCGCATTGTCCGAACCGAGATAGACTGGGAGGTAATTACCACAGATTTGACCAAAAATAGTCGCCGCCTCACCAGCGGTTAAAACACTCGGCCGCCCTAATTAAAATCTAATCAGATAATATTGGTGCTTTGCCAAGGGCGCACTCCCTGCTCAGGTAACCACGTGACTTCTAGTTAAACAGAATAATTAAACGGTGGACACTGGAACTCGTGGTTGACTGGGTGGCGTTCGTGGTTCTAAAACAACCCACTGTAACCAAGGACGTTAATTCGTGAGCGGTGGCCCAGCTGGGTTCCGGCCTCTACGAGGAAAACAACGGGGATTAATCCCGAGTGACAAGCTTGGTGTCTCAAGTACCCATTGGGTGGCAACAACTGGGTGTCAGAAGTGGATTATGTATTCCGAAACCAGCCCTTTGATCAATAAATTGGTTGTCAGGTTCCATGGAACATGGTGGTGCGCTTCACTCACGGCTCGAAAATTCAAGGGTTTGCTGACCAAATTTAGTAGCCATAAATTTTATATTGGTAATCGGACCAAAGTGGCGGACCATACAGGGGCAGGTCCCGGTGGGCCGATAGGTAGAACTGAATGTGAAGAATAGGGATAGACGGAATTGGACCCCAAGGGACCCTCCGCATGAAGATGTCCCACAAGGAGCGGTGGAAGAGTGAATGCAATGTGAGAGAATGGAACAAATAACGCCCACCGTCGGTACCTCTGGAAAAGTAACGCCGCCGATAAGCTGCAGAACGCCGTGGGGTTTTAAAGATCCGCCACCAGTGCAGCTCCGAGAGATGAGGCATTGGAAATACTGATTGTGATCATGGAGGCCAAGATGAATTAATGGCACAAATGAAAATGTCGAGCGAAGCAATGAGCAGAAAAATGGACGAAAACAACAGAAAAAAGGCCGAAAACAACAGAAAAATGGAGGTGAAGGGTGAAGAAAACAACAGCAGAATGAAAGCGATGAGCAGAGAAATGGACGTGATGGGCGATGAAATAAAAAGAGAAGATGCGATCGACATGCTGCGGGCGCTCTATGTGAAACGCAAGAACGAGGTATACACAAGACATCTTCTCACCATACGCAGGCAAGAGCTGAGACATCGATCCGTACGTGCAAGCTCTGAGACAGTTAGGCAAAGACTGCAATTTCCAGGCTGTAACTGCCGAGAAGCATAAGGATGAAGCACCCGAGAGCGTCATACAGCTACAGTCTGCCCCATACGCAACGCTTACTGAAAATGCACGACTAGATTTGAAACGCTGTGACCAAACGCCGAGCTATGACGTGGCCCAGCAACAATCTGAGTTGTATGGGTCACCGTCTTTCCAATGAATGCTGCAACGACGGAAACTCAAGGAACTCCCCGAGTTACCCCGAAACAAAGATGGAGATAATTCCAGATAACACCCCGACCTCGTCGAATCCTCTGCAACCACTTCGGCTGGTAAATGTTTCTTTTGTGGTAAAAGACACCCACGAGCAAATGCCCGCCAGGATGCCACCTGTATGAACTGTACAAGAAAGGACATATGCCAAGGTATGCAAATCTACTCTTAAAAAAATAAACCTACTTCAGCTGCCTCTACTTCAAAAAGAACCGCTGCTTCGCCAGTCGCTTATCGAAAGCTATCATAAGTACGATCAACGGGCATATGGCTGAGGCGTTGATCGATACCGTAGCTCTGAAAGTTTCGTCAACAGCTACTGGCGAGAGACAGAAAATAAAACCCATACTAGACTCGACATCACTACGTCTAGCCACGGATCACTTTACTGGCAAAGTGCATAGATTAATTACTAGTACTTCGTTTGATGCAGATGTAACTTGGCAAATCCTCAAGCACACACTAGTGTCGAAATACTCATTCTGGGAAAAACCTCGTCAATTCTTAATGTGCACCACCGCAGAAGTATCCCCCCCCCCCCCCTCTGGTTGCAACTTATTTCGACTGCAACGATTAGCATACATCGAGATACGATATATACCACTGCCGATACGAACTTCATCGCTTCTGAGACTAAGCGATTACTGGAAGAAGGTTATAGAAAGCCATTTGCCATGGCACGTGCAAGTATTAGTGACCACCAACCAGAATCATAAAGAACGAATGGTTGTCGATTATCTCAAACGATCAATTGCTGCACTCACCTCGATCCTACCCATTGCCGCGCATAGACGAGATGGTCGAACCGTGTGCCAATTACAAAATATTCAGCACCATCGATTTGCAAGCGCTATCATCAGATCCCATTCGAGAGGAAGACAAACCGTAACACCGTTCGAGCGTAGGCGACTATCAATTCAGGAGAATCCCATTCGGTGTCACTATTGAGTAGCTTGTTTTCAACGAGTCATGATAATATCTCACGACGAAACCTGAAAGACACTTTTGTTTACGTGATAATTCACGGTGTGTCGGAAGAATCGGAGAACATGATGCAAATCTGGACAGATTCTGAATATTGCAAGAAAATATTGACCGTACACTCAACTACGACAAATGCTTATTCTCGGCAAAGTTAATCGATCTACTCGGATACACAATAGCCGACACGCTGATCAACCCGATCTGAACTTTGCGCCCGCTCCGTGAACTACCCCTCCTCATGACCTGCAGTCATTGCGTCGATTGGGATTCGTGTTGACTATAGTCCATTTGCCAGAGAAGTAACCTTGTTGTCCTCAAAAGTGTATGTTTTATGGTGGTTTCTTGTTCACAGGCATGCATGGACAAAATTAAGCTTGGTTGCCCGGACGGCAACCATGGGAAATCTGTTATTTTTGCGCAAATACAAGATGGCCTCATCGACCGGGCTGAAAATATAACTTTTTAGGTTATGAACTTAAAATTACACATGAGACATCTTTTCCATAATTTTGGCACAGGAATCGATATTTAACCTTATTTTGATTAGAAGTAAATTTGAGGTCAATGTTCGAGTTCCTGGCAATTGTTTGCCTGTGAGATACATTTTGAATGACAACAAGGTCACAATTCTGACAAGGACGCTCACATACGACATTAATGCGAGTTACTAATTCATTTTTTTGTTACTAACTAATTCAATTTCTTTGTTGCTGGTCACCATCACTATGCCCGTTACATCACCCATCACCTTCTGGAATGCGCTATCTGCTGCCACCAGATGCCAAGTCAGAGCTCATATCAGGTGCTTTTGTGTGTCGTCTCACAGGAAGGCATTTGGAATGGTGTGAGCTCTGATCAGTTCGGTGAACAAACTGCTATTAGAATGGCAAGGTGGCCTCAAGGGTATGACTCTTTCTCCAGAGATGGTAGCAGAGTGGATCGATTCCTTTCCTGCACTGCCACATCTCAGATACAATGGAGCACATCTACCCTGACTCCTCAAACAAGGACAATGAAGACCAAGTAGAGAAAAGGACACAAGAAACGGACCACGTCACAGAGGAGAAGAAGAGGAGAGAACTTGATGCAGATGATAGGCGCCGGATTTTACTTGAATTTCGAATGTTTCATCCTCTTGAGAATCACTCACCACATCTGTACAACATTGCCAATGGTCGAATTCTCCCCAGAAGCTGAAGTGAATGTTGAGGATCCATGGTTATAGGTCAGAAAATGTCGCAGAGTTCCATGCATCCCTTCCAGTGGATTCCATGCAACCATCTCATGCCCCATAAAAAGACAAGAGCACTTACAAAAGGAGTGAAATTGGGGACAAGACGATCTTTGATCTAGAAACCATCTTCCTCAGGCTGCTGATATTGGACAGCAAAGACAAATGAGCTAGGACCTATCTTCCAGTTTGAGCTCTGCGCAGTACGCCCCTCACTGATTGATGAATATGGGTGCTTAAGGAAAGGCAACAAAGCAACACTGGCACACAAACTCTGTGTTTCAGCACAACAGCCTCTGCAACCAGATGTTACCCTGTTGACGCGAGCCAACTTCTCTATCATATGTCTTCCTTTCAGGGGAACTGTGTCATCTTAGTTGAGTCCATCAAGACAAGGCTGTCTACCATGCTGGTCAGAAGATCTGGTCTTTGACAAATATTATGATGTTTCTGTGAAGGACCATGAACGAGTGAGGTGTGCTGGTATTGGTTCCATCAACTATGACTCACAATAAACACACCCCTGCCTAGTCGAGACGTCATCCTGAAAAAACAAGCAGAACAAGTTGCAGCTGTCCAAGGTTTTGAGTACCTATAACTTTGGTGAAGGAGTTATGGAGAGACCATAGCCATGGTGCTTTCAACCATGATGAAGCAGACATATCAATATCTCACACTGCTCATGGCTGAATGTAATGCAAGAGTGATACGTATCCTCTCTGATACACTGATGTTTTTGTATTGATGGTTTACTGGTTACCAGCGCAACATCCGCCACAGTGCAGATGGAAAGGTGGGATGGAGCAATTTGGGATATCAACACCACCTGTGACCAGCTTGGCCCCAAGTGTCTGCAGCTTTTGGGAATGACTACATCACTGGCTCAGATACCACGTAATACCCATACGGCAAGGGCAAAGTGTCAGCCCTGAAGACATGAGAGCTGGCAACTTCCCTGGTTTACTCCCACTTGCGAGCTGAACGCAAGCCATGAACAGCTCATGGAAGCGGGCGGACATTCTTCTGTGCCCTGTATGGTCAGCCAGAAAGTACCACGATGAGTGAGATGAGGTACTATAATGTACACAAGGACGTCTGGCAAGCCCCTCAATGCTCATGGCATTACCTCCAACTGAGATCAATCTCTTCCTACATATTTTGCGTGTACATCTACAGACAAGTACTTGCAAATACGCTGATCAGCAGCCCCACCTGAACTTGACATTACAAAATATGGATGGGACATCAGAGATGGAATCCCAGTGCCAGCAACTTCTGCTACTCCACCAGCCCCTTTGGACCTCATGGATGTTGTGCGTGGATGCAAGCAGAGGGGAAGCCTGCAGTACTGCAAGTTGCAGTTGTCACCATGCAAAAGATCTCCTGCACGCTATACTGCACTTGTGGTTGCAGTGACAAGTGCTTCAACCCACACAAGACTGTGGAGGACAGTGAAAGTGAAGTGGAAGAAGGAGTGTCGAAGCAGAACTGGAAAGACGAATACGGAAGGGACGAGTACAATGAATGGAATGAACAATACGTAAGTTGTCTACTAGGCTCTACGTCCTCTGTTCCTAAGATGTCCAATATGATACATGACAATGTGTATGCTTTCTGATTATAAACATACTGTTGTGAACCATTCATGACTTCACTTTTGCATTGGTTTGCATAATTTTCAGCAGAAAATAGTCATGACATTTCATGTGAACCTCTATTTATCCTGAACGTAAAAAATAACCCCAAAATTGAATTCCTCATGTCAAATCATATGGAAAAGAGGTATTACACAGGATTATATGTTATGACGATTAAAAACTTAGCCCCATCGTCTGACCTGTAGCGGGCATCTTGAATTTATGCAAATTACAGGAGTTCCCCAAGGTAGCCACCCGGCAACCAACCTGAATTTATTAATGGACCCATGTTAGTCCAAAACAATCATAAAAACATACACTTTCCACATCACAAGGTTGACAATGGACACATATAAACGCAAATGGACTACTACGCTAAATGGATTCCACAAATTCTGAGAAAATTCATCCTCTAGTGCATTGCAAGAACTTCCCGCTAGACACTGCTGTTTTAAGTACTCTCAACAGCCTCAAAGACGACATCAGCAATTCCGTGGTATTGTCAATCGATAGCACGGTACCGATCGTGGTGGAAACGGACGCTTCCGATCACGCGATCGCCGCGACGCTCAATCAGTCCGGCCGATCCGTCGCGTTCTTCTCGAGAACTCTCTCTGGAAGCGAGCAGAGACACTCAGCGACAGAGAAGGAAGCCTACACTATTGTCGAAGCCCGACGTAAATGGAGACATTATTTACTGGGCAACCACTTCACACTCGTCACGGACCAGCGATCCTTTGCTTTTATGTTTGATGGGAAAAATAACAGAAAAATTAAAAATGACAAAATAATGAGATGGCGCATCGATCTATCTTGTTATAGTTATGACATTGTTTATCGGCCTGGGAGGGACAACCCTGCTGCAGACACCTTTTCACGGATCCACTGTTCGGCGACATCAGGTCGGGCTTTGTGAGACCTTCATGTCTCTCTATGCCACCCAGGAGTAACCAGAATGGCACACTTTGTGCGTCGACAAAACCTTCCCTATTCTATCGAATATATTAAACAAATGAGTGCTTCTTGCCCCGTTTGTGCTGAACAAAAATCCAGATTCTATGGCGCATCTCCAGGCAAGTTGATCAAGGCTACTTCACCCTTCGAGAGACTAAATATCGACTTCAAAGGGCCCTTGCCGACTGACACGAATAACAGATACGTACTCACTGTTGTTGACGAATACTCTAGGTTCCCGTTTGCATTCCTGTGTTCGGATATGACCTCGAGCACCGTCGTGAAATGTCTCTCTGAACTCTTTGCCATGTTTGGGAAACCATCGTACATACATTCTGACAGAGGTCCGTGTTTCATGTCGGATGAACTCAAACAGTTCCTACATGAACACGGCATTGCGACTAGTCGAACGACGAGTTACAACCCACAAGGTAATGGACCGGTGGAACGTATAGCGGAGTTATTTGGAAAGCCGTAACCCTGGCGCTGAAATCGAGAGGACTGGGGATTGAGCAGTGGGAGATTATCCTCCCCGATGCCCTGAATTCGATACGCTCTTTGCTCTGCACGTCCATCAATACTACTCCGCATGAATGAATGTTTACCCACCAACGACGATACACCAGCGGTCTATCGGTGCCCAACCGGCTAACTTATCCTGGTACTGTGTTCATGAAGCGCCCGGTACGACAAAGCAAGTATGAACCAATGGTGGATAAGGTCGAACTCATCGATACTAATCCTGAGTATGCTCATGTTAGACTTCCTGATGGCAGGGAGACCACTGTGTCGGTTCGCCATCTGGCTCCCGCTGGCGCATCTCCCTCAGGTGCTTCTCCTTCTGGTACTTCTCCACCCGAAAAGGGTAACGTCGGGCTCGATGCAGACAAAGCTACAACATATTACCCGAGAGCGAACGTGGAGTCATCCCCGACACCAACCGAGTCTTCTCAAGGGGTTCAGAAATCTCCCTCAAGTGAAACCACCATTTACTCTCGGAGAGGGCGACCGATAAACGCTCCTCGACGACTCGATCTGTAAAAGGAGGATTATCGGTATCCCATGATAACTTGCCTACCACATTATTATGCCCATAATAATTCTCACTGCTTGAAATGTATGTTTCTATAGTCTATAGCTTTAAAGAAATCATGATGTATTAGCTGAACATCGAGTTAAATTTTAAAGATGGGGAGAATGTGGTGAAATTAAAGAAGAAGAAGCCAAAGCCGCACTTCGTGACTTGTGACTTGCTTGTGGAGCAATATCTGACAAACTGCTCTGATGAAAGGTTGGTCCCTCGGTTCTTGTCGTTGACTGGCGTTGTAGTCCACTGAGGCTTAAACGGTGAGAGTTGAGAGTGTACCTCTAGCTCTGTGTGTTTGCTGGTTAATTATTATTATACTTCGCTGTAGTCGATTGTTGATGTACCTTTTTGTGTGTGTTTGTAGAGATGGCTTCAATCAAGCAAATTAAAGCCTAATTCAAACCGAAGGCCTTTCTCTCTCTCATTCATTACATGTGCGAGAATGGAGTGTGATGGTGAGCGAGAAAATGTAGGACAGGCATCGACTCAGGTAGGAGGAGCGGGTACGGTAGTTGGACAGATGGGAGACATGAGTCCCCCGTGCACGATACACCGTGTGGACCCGGAGGATTCGCACCAGTGTCGGTCCCATATGGACCGGCGTATGGGATTCGAACCCTGGGAGGCCGTGCGGTGCAGCTCGCACCGTATGACGGCAAGAGCGACCTGAGGACGTACTTGGCGCAGTTCGATCACGTGTGTAGGGGTAACGGTTGGGGCCCAGACGAAGGTGGGAAGCACCTTGTAGCAGCACTGCGCGGTGTGGAAGCCGAGGCTCTGACCACCCTCCCCCCTGGGGCCATTATGCTGGCAGGCCTCCGTTCGGCTCTAAACAACCGATTCGGCATCGAACAGCAGAGCGAGCTTGTTAAAACAGCTCGCAAACGAAAAAGGAAAACCCCAGGAGTCCATTGGGGAATTGGCTCACGACATTCGCCGCGCAGTAGGGATCGCATATGCGGACATGGCAGCGTCCGCGCAGGAAAGGCTGGCGCTGGACCATTTTGTCCAGGCCCTGTCGGACTGTGGGGCTCAACTGGCGTGGCGCCCACCCACCATGAGTCAGGCGGTTGATGCCGCAGCACGCTATGGAGCGGCAAGGCCCCTGACTCGGGGGGGAGAGCGCCACCCAGTAGCGGTGGGACATGTGGGCCCTACGCACAACGGCGGGTCCACGGGAGGAACGGCCCCCGAAAGGAGGGCGGACCTGGAGGAAAAGGTTTGGGGCATGGTAAACCGCGAGTTGGCGAGGTCTGGACCATGGCAGGCGGCTCCGATGATGGCACCCGATGGGCCACCGATAAATTCTCAAACTCGGAATTTCAGGGGGGGAAATTCTGAGTATCGGAGGCATACGCCTTAGGCCTAGGTCACATTTGCCACGGCGGCCGTGGGGTCTCCAAAATCTGCGGCCACTAGCAATTATACGGCGACCGGCCGCAGTATTTCCACGGTCACACAATGTAGCAGTCACATATTTTTATTTTCGGGTGAGCCGCACGGCGTATTTAGAAATCGTGGAGACCGAAACGTGGGGGTGCCGTACGGTCTTTGATTTGATGTCGCACGGTGACCTTAGGGCGTCGCTGCGGCGGCCATAGAATTTCAAGGCAGATGCAAGGTGACCGCAAGGTGCCCGCAAGGCGACCGCAGGGGACCCTAAGGCGAACATGCGGCCAGACGGAGGTAAGGTGGGTATATATACCAGTTCTTTTTTTTTACTGAAATAAAAAATATACAGTATATATAACTGAATATACTATAACTATAATATACCGTGGTGCCCCCAGAATCCGAACGCCCCATTGTTTGAACAAATTGGAATCCGAACAATTTTTTCGAGAAATTTTGCCCTAAAAACCTAATACATTTTAAAAAACGGAACACAACGTGGCGTTCATGTTTGTTCACGGTTCTCCCCCACCTGTTCGAGCCGCATCTTCGCGCTTTGTTCATTCAGTTCGTCGGTGGAAGTCCTCGTGAAATCATCTCTCGTGTGTCGATCGATACTTCAGGCCTCAGTCACATTTGCTCTACGCGAGGATACAGCGGCCGTACGCCCTCTGAATTGACAGAAACGTGCGGCGGCCGCAGAGAAACTGAGGTGGCCTCAGGGTGGCCCTACGCCGTATGGCTATATTTTACAGGCCGTAAGGTCGCCGTGGAATTATAACGCGGATTATAACTTTTTTCATTTCTACGTTCGCCGTAGAAATTCGACAAGCCGAAACAAAGGAACTGGTAAAAAAAAAAACAAATTAACCATTCGTTACCGTCCGTCTGGCCGCACGTTCGGCTTAGGGTCCCCCTGCGGTCCCCTGCGGTCGCCTTGGCACCTTGCGTCTGCCTTGAAAAATCTATGGCCGCCGCAGGAACGCCCTAAGGTCACCGTGCGACATCAAATCAAAGACCGTACGGCACACCCATGTTTTCGGTCTCCACAATTTATAAATACCCGTGCGTCTACCCGAAAAATAAAAACATGTGTGACTGCTACATTGTGTGACCGTGGAAATACTGCGGCCGCTTTATAATTGCTAGTCCCGTACATTTTGTAGACCCTCCGGCCGCCGAGCAAATGTGACTTAGGCCTTACCTCGTGTTTTCACCTTCATTTGTGTTTGTTTTTTTAATCATCTTTGTTTTAATTAATAACAAAAAAGCAATCAATCACTTGGTGTGACGGACTGTCGGGCAAGGATTGAATTTCACAGCAAAACCAGTTGTAATTTGGAATATCCATGATTACGTCAGCCCGATGCGTTTGATGAAAGTGATTGTGGTTCTGCGGGCATCATGTTTGATGAGTGCCTGGGGGCAGCGCTCTCGCAGAGTCGCGCGAGCGATCGGAACCCAGAGTGCGCGAGCTCAGAGCTGCGTGGACCTTTGGATGTGGTGATGTACCAGTTTACATACAATACACCGCCACCGAAGGTCATTTACTCATCTTATTTTACCTTAAACATGGGGAATTTCAGTTTTAAAGTGTCTTGAAAGTGGGTTTTCTTTGGGTCCACGAACGGATAATTCACTCCATTATTTCTTATGGGAAAATATTTTTTGAATCCGAACTTTTTGCAATCTGAACAGCCTCCTGGAACGACTAAATTGGGATTCTGGGGCACCACTGTTATAGCAAACACCTATACTCCGATCTCTAGCAGTAGCGCACGTGACGCACGGTCGACGCAGACTGCCACGGAGGCCGTACGTAGGGTGCACGGCGGCGTAGGGGAACCATGCGTCGACCCTGCGTTGCCCACAGTAGTCACACAGACCGCAAGGCCACCGTACGGCGACCGTGAAATAGTGCGGCCGCCGTAATTTTTGGGTGGGGAAAATTCATTTTTCATTGAGAAGAGCTTACGGCAGCCGCACGAATAACGCAAGCCCACCGTAGGCCCTACGTACGGTCGACGTGGAACACATCTATGTCATAGCTTGGCTTGTCGAATTGCTACAGCGAACGTAGAAATGAAAAAAAGTTATAACTCCGCGTTATAATTCCACGGCGGCCTCCACGGCCCTGTAAAATATAGCCAAACGGCGTAGGGCTCCCTGAGGCCACCTCAGTTTCTCTGCGGCCGCCGCACGTTTCTGTCAATTCAGAGGGCGTACGGCCGCCGTATCCTCGCCGTAGAGCAAATGTGACCTAGGCCTTACCAGGTAAGGTGTTATAATTGTGGTTTGACAGGTCACCTGTCACGGGACTGCAGAGCTCCATGCAGGGATAGACTTCACTATCCAGGACCACCATTTCCGGCCCGTACTAGCCAGCCCTCAACACCCCCACCCCGCCCCCCCGCCAGGCCTGGGAAGCTAGTATGTGCCGCCATATAGGGCCGTGTTCAGCTGGGGTAGATGGAAAAGTGCCCTCATCGATGCGACAGGTCATTTATTTCGGCCAAATTGGCATTGGTAATTTAACAATTAGGTGTAAAATTGCCGGCGAAGGGGTAGACGCCGTCGTGGACACAGGAGCAAGTGCCACGATCATTAGCCCTCTGATCTTGATTCGAGTATAGACGGCTGGGATGATATCCGCCGTCTGGAAAATCATAGCTGCAGGCTTGGCTACCGGGGCAACGGCTCCCATCATAGGGCATGGTTTTGTGACCCTTAAGTTGGATTCGTTAAAAAAGAGAGTGGAGGTTTGGGTGGCAGAGGTGTGCGACCCATG
>CM068959.1:31190524-31224838 GCA_035128595.1 Eptatretus atami | reverse complement strand
TTGGATTTGTTAACCGCCAGCGAATGTAAAATCGATCTGGCCTGGGGTATCATGCAGGTGGGTTTCGAAGAGCTGCCACTAGGGGGTGTGAGCACAGACGAGAAGGTGGAGCTGGAGGATCCCGATCCAGTGACCATTCCCCCGGGTGCCGAGGCAATCGTCCTGGCGTGATGGCGGGCTCACCCAACCTGGCGGGAACCCTGTGGTCTGCTTGAGCAGCTGGTGGGGCAATCAATCCCGGGCTTAGTCATGGGCCATACCCTTGTAAATGCTGACGGGCCTGTGGTGGCCGTCAGGGTAATTAATGTTAGCACAGAACCACGCACTATAGGACAGGTTGGGAAGAGGGGGTGGTGTGCTGAGAGGAAGGAAGGAGCATGTTTGTGGGGATGAGAGAATGAGATATCTGTTGGGTTAGAATTGAGCCAACAGATGTTAGAACACCACACACTTGGGGACAACAGAGGAGGAGATGATACTGAAACAGAAGACAGTGAAGAGGTGCCAAGAGCGGAGGTAGGATGAGGGGCAAGATGGGAGAGATAAGGCGAGGGTATAACATGTGAGGGGTTAGGAGGATGTAGATTTAAGTAGATGGGGCGAATTGGCACTGAAGTTGGAAAAAAGGACAATTGATGGAACACGAATAGCTATGCATTGCAACCTGGGATTTAACATTTTTTAAAGTCAGAGATGTGATTAAAGACATTACGTGAGGGATGCAATAAAAGAGAATTAAGGGAATGGAGAAAAGAAACGGTGTACCAGTGGGACGTTTTAGACACGGGATGAAGGGAAGGTTGAATTGAAAACAGCCATTTGAAGAAGAAGAAAAATAAGCAGAAGAAGAGTAGTGAATTATGTTATATTGAGAACCACACGTGTGAAAGAGGAAGTTGTAACATTTTAAGAGACCGTTTCTGTTTTTATTTTTTTTATATTTTTTTGATAAACATTATGTAAGATTAGGAAAAGGAAAGGTTGAAGAAAAATCGTGTAGGTGTTGGTGAATTTGTATCGGCAAATGCAAGAATGAAGCTGGAAAATCGACGAAAGCTTCAGGAAGAAGAAAAAGGGGGTAGAGAAACACGTGGTTACGGGAGGTGTAACGTGAGAGGTAAAAAGAATAAAGAAATATATATATATATATAAATATATATTTTTTTCATAGAAAGGCAGTGTAGGACTCACAGAGTAGACGGGGTGATATACTGGACTATGAGAGTGTGTTTAAGTTTGCAAAAGGACATGGTGAGGAGGTGGTGGCCCCTAGTGTCAACATTGGGTGGTGAAGGCCAAAGTCTTATCAGGGTTTAGTTAAAGCACTGCAACATCTGTTTGGACCTGCTCACATTCAGACACGACATTTCGAAGAAGTTTGAGGCCAAGTCTGGGAAAAGTATAAAAGTATAAGTCTGAAGTTGGGAGTGTTGTCATTCAGTGGTGATAGACATTGTGCAGGAAAGGACATGGAATCTGATAATGAAGAGAGCTTCGAGGGGGCATGAGGACCCGAGCTCATGAGGTGCGAAAGGAGGACAGTGCCGTGTAGAGGAAGTAAAAGCGTACCGAATAATGGACCCATATGTTGAGTTAAGGAAATGATTTTCGGGCCTTCGAGTGCAACAATGCTAATTTGGGTTTTGTTGTTCAATGAGCGTGTGAACAGACCTGAGCATAGTAACCACCCATTTCTTATGACATCAATTTCATGGAGATACAGAGTGAAAAGGTGAATTAAACTTCATGTGCTCCATCTGAATTTCTACCTGAATGCAAGTGACCAGTGCACTAAACCAGGGGTTAATTGCCCTTTATAGATTTGGCATTGCTGCTCATGGTTATGAAAACTAACACAGAATTACTGAGCTTGCAGAAACAAGTTGGTTAGCTGTAGGATAACATACTCTTTCACACTATCTCGGTGCTTGAAATTTTAGTTGGATGGCCATTCCATGTTTTCTTTCTTTCTTTGTTTTTGTTTACATAGTCAAGGCTAGAAAACAGAACGGATCAGGACACAACATAACAAAAAGAACAGCATGAAGACAAGGGGAAATATAGCAACAGCGGAGCGGAGGGGAAAAATAGACAGAGACAGACAAACAGCTGATGCGAGTCATGATGAGGGATATGGGAGAACACAAGTGGTGGACAAGATGGATACAGAAGTAAAAGTTTGTGAGGGATGGGGGATGGTTTAACGGGTGTAGAAAAGATCATGGTTTTGGATGAGGAATGATTTGAGATGGTGGTGAACAACTGCCTTGAAGACCTGGAAGGAGGAATGAGATTGAATACGAAATTCGCATTTCGTATACGAAAGATTGATTGAATACGCATCTGGATACGAAAGTTTTTTTTAATTTTTACCTCTGCTACCGAAAGTGGATGGAGGTTATGTTTTCACCCCTGTCTGTTTGTTTGTGTTTGTCTGTCTGTTCGGATAGTCGGACATGAGAATTTTAAAAGTGATTCATCACCATTGTGAGATCTGGCCAAATCGATACATAGTACAATATCTCAAAAAGTTATGGACGGATTCGGGTGAAACTTGGCAGCCAAGTTTGGTGTGTGAAAAGGCCAACGAAAGCTACAGATTCTTCTGATTCTAAAATTCGAAGGCAAATTTTTTTAAAAGATGATTTCAAAAAGGAATCATTTAAAAGAGAGGTGTTAAAAGACCAATGAGAAGTATTCCTCTGAGGACTAGGAAAAGAAAGACGCATTTTCATTGAAAAATGGTTGGAAAAACAAGAAGGCGTGATATCAGTAAAACTTACACGGTTCAAAAAAGAGACCGATGTAAAATTTTTCAAGCCTTGCAAGTGACAAGTTATTTGACAGGCAACAACACCAAGTAAATTGGTGAACGTTCCCGTGCTGTAGTCGCAAAACATCACCAAGATCGTATTGTGACAAAAGTGTGGACAAAGGCCTAGCACTAGCTGGAGGAGGATCAGGGCTGTTCCGATCTCTGGCTGGGTCTAATGTACAATTAAAATCACCACCTAAACACAATAGGGTATCAGGGGCAAGATGATTAAGGAAGGTAAAGGATTCAGTGAAGAAGGTTTCCTGACTGTGCTGTCACTTGGGGCACAAACATTGACAATTAATATCCGCTGATGGTTAAATATTGTTACGGTTGTGGAGGTAGATGGAGGAATTTAATGGGAAAGTTAGGACTTAATGGAGTTGTTTGGTCCATGGATGTGTAGGAGACATCTCGATGTAATTAAGTAGGGAAACTGTGAGCTTAAGTGTTATGTCTCACCAAACAGGGGTGGAGAGGGGGGGGCATGGTGCAGTGTGAATTAGATCGGGATTAAGGATAAGTTCCCCCAGTATGTAATTGTCCCCCGTGACTTTTTCTGATGTTTTTGTATTACAAACCAATCAGAAAAGATGGAGTTGCACATTTATAACAACTACTATAACAAAAGCTAGCCAAACGTTCCCAAGCAGGCGGAGGCCCCACCTTCCCGGGTTTGGTGCGAGCAAGCCACGCCCCATAGGTGGAATGGTGGTTTGGTGACGTCAGAGTTGAGAGATCAGGAGGAATGCACGAGTGCGGAGTGAGGGACACACGTCGCCGAGAGAGAACATAGCTAGAAGATGGCCTGTAGGAACAGGGCTTCACGGCTGGCTTTCCTTCGACGCATGAAGAAGATGGCACGATTCTCATATTCATGCTGAGGCGAATTGGCTTGCCTACTGAACAAGACATTGGCCTTGGCTCTTGGTTGGGTCGTGAGAGACGGACCCCAAGCTTCGTGTATGTCACCAAAGGGGACGGCGCCATTCTGAGAGCGGTGGGTCAGTGAGGACGATCGACGCACGAAGAGGCCACATGGGGTCTCTGAGCATTGGAGTTGAATACCGCTCACGAATTGCCTGACGAACGTTCCCGCTGTGAGAGAGCGGCTTAGCGCCATTTTGTGCACGTCGAGACGTGCAGGATGAAGCGCCTCGATTCCATGTTCCATAAAGACCACCTCTGGACCAAACTTAGTGCCAGAATAAAGGAAGGATTTTATTTTGCTTTGTTTTTCCCCTTGTCCATATTTAAGTCTGTGTGGAGAGGTGCCTCAACTTTAGGATTTCTTTACTTCACTTTATTAGCATTATCTTTTTAATCATTGTTACTTGTAAATATATATATATATATTGTCATTAAATTCAGTGGTTATTTTAAGTTTATGTGTCCATGTATTTGTCGTGGTGTTCGAGTATAAACCCCCCTGTGCTGTTCATCCATCTCTGCCCCCGTCACTCCGCCATTGCACGCCACCCCTCCTGCGTGTGTTATCATCTCCGAGGATCAACGTGTTCACCTCCTAATAAGGAAAAAACCTCTCAACCCTCCACGCTGGCAGTGTTAACCGCCCGTCACCACAATTTCGGTCTGGGGGATTAACATGGACCTCCAGCACCACGACAATACAAAATCAATTGCAGCTAAATATCCAGGTATAATTTCTTTTAAAACAAGAGGGGAGATGGGAAGGTGTGCAGAAATATAAAAAGCAATACCGGCACTCACGAAGGCCATGTTACTGAAAAACCAAGTGCCTTTCAACTTCAGTCTCCAGTCTGCCATGCAACTCGCAGTCACTTGAGTCTCTTGTAAAAGAAGAACATCTATCTTAACAATATTAACTGCATCGTTTGTACTTTACGTAAGGGATTACGCCCTCCGTTTATATTCAAACTTGTTATTATCATAATAGAAAGGGAGGCTGAAGAAATGTTTATGCATTCAAATGCTTCCTTACTTTCAGAATATTTTTTCAATCTCTTGCAAGAAGCGCGAAAAATGGCAGCAGCTTCCGGGTTCTGAACAATGATTTGGCTTTTTGGACAAAAGCAAGCAAGTTGGGGGAAAACCATTCAGGTTTACTCGCTTCTTCCGAGTAGTTTTTTGTAAAAAACCTCAGATATCGGAAATAGAAATTGCAGTGTTGTAATGTACTCAATGGACAGGGATGAAGGCTCTGAAGTGGGAACAGGTTTAATTCGGACACAGGCACAACACAGTACAGCACAGCATCGGAACACGGGCGGGCCACATGACACTGCTTAACCACGCCCCAGTGCACCCATGTATGCATGCATTATCATAAACTACTGATACATCTCCCCCTCCCCTTTATTTTTATGTTTTTTACAAATTAAGACGCTGAGGAGGTTTACAGACACTAGCTGATCTTCTAAGGGCTCGTGGAGGCTTGTCCTTGCTTGCATCTGCTGTGGGCTTCATAATAAGGGGTACAGGGTCGGGAAGGAGTTCAGGTACATTGAAGGGTGAAAAGCTTTTATGGGGAAACACCTCAGGTTCAAACACAGGTGGTGTTAATACAGGAGTGGGTGACAAAGACACTTGAGCCAGTTCAATGTTTGGCTCCCCATGATGTAACCTGTGTTGGTCAACATGTTTACGCATGTACCATCACACAACTTCACAAGAAACATCATCTCACCAATGTTATTGATAATGATGCCAGGTAACCACTTGGTTCCACATCCGGAGTTTAACACGTATACAGGATCATTTATCTGGAAGTTGCGGAACACAGAGTTTAGTCGTGATTACGTTTCTGTTGATACTTGTTATTTTCGACCTTGACCATTACGTCCGGGTGCACTAATGATAACTGTGTTGTTAATTCACGACCCATCAGAAGCTTGGCAGGTGAGTGACCGGTGGTTTGATGTGGTCTGGTGCGGTCGTTGAGCAACACACGAGCTAGACGAGATTGAAGGGTGCCTTCCTTGACGTGGCTGACACCATTCTTGATGATCTGAACAGCACGTTCGGCTTGACCATTACTGGCAGGTTTGTAGGGGGCAGATGTGTAGTGCATGACGCCATTCATTTTACAAAAGTTCTGAAACTTTGAACTCGTAAATGACGATCCATTATCTGATACAATGGAGTTTGGAATACCATGTTGCGTGAACATGGTACGAAGCTTCATTGTTACAGCAGAGGATGAGGATGGCACCACGAGAGCTTCAATCCATTTGGAGTGGGCATCAATACGATAAGGAAAAGCTTCCCTTGAAATGGACCAGCATGGTCGATGTGTCGTCTGTACCATGGTTTGATGGCCACGACCACATGGCCAATGGAGACTGTGGCGGTGTCTTGGCATGGGCTTGACAAGTGTAACAATGGCATGCACTGGACTCAATATCACTGTCCAAACCAGGCCAACAAACATGGGCTCGGGTAATTGCTTCATTATGACTATGCTTGGATGAGCATTGTGGAGTTCACTAATTATTTTCCCGTGGAGTTTAGGCAGAATTATCACTCGGCTACTCCATAGCAGGCAGACTGCATCAATAGAGAGCCCATCCTTCCGGATGAGGTACGGTTTCGCCCCTTCCGTAGTGATGCCCAATTACCTGACATAACACAGCATTTAATTTGTAACAAATCTGGATTGCTGTTGGTAGCACAAGCAATATGCTTAACGGTTACAGGTGCTTCATCGTAAATAACGTTAGCCATGAGATGAATGATATCGCCAGATTGTGGAGGTTCTGGGATGGTTACGGGAAACGGAAAGTGACTGAGGACATCAGCAAGTACATTTCCTTACCTGGGCAGTAAACAATGAATAGCATAACTGGCAAAGGTCAAAGCCCAACGTTATACACGACCTGATGATGTGGGCAGAATGGCTCTGGTTTCTCCAGGAGACTGAACAAGGGTTTAATGTCAGTCTCAATGGTAATATGTCTTCAAGAGACATATTGGTGCATCTTTCAGGTGCTCCAGACACACGCTAACGCCTCTCGTTCTTCTTGAGCAGAGCGACGTTCAGTGTCAGATAGGGTTTGTGATGGATACGCAACAGGCTGGAGATTACCGGTTACATTTGTTTACAACAACACACACCCAATGCCATATGAAGAGCTATCACAACTGAGAATAAGTTGCTTGTATGGGTCGTAATGGACAAGTAATGGTGAGGAGGACAGCATGGTTTTAGCAGCCTTGAACGCTCTTGTTTGGACAGCTTCCCATTTCCAGACAATGCCTTTCCTGAGGAGAAGATGCAGAGGCTCGACGGTTGTGCTCATTTGAGGCAGGAAATTACCAAAGTAGGTCAACATACCCAGGAATGCACGAAGTTCTGAAATGTTTTTTGGCATCGATGCATTCGCAATTGCTTCAGCTTTGCTCAGACAGGGCAAAATGCCTTGACAGATTTGATGACATAGGTATTCAACTTCACATGCCATAAAGGTACACTTCTCATGCCTGAAGTGTAACCCAGCTTGTGACAGCCGATTGAGGACTTTGTTTCGGTTCTCGAGCCGTTCATGTTGTGACTTACCAGTCACTCATATGTCGTCCTGGAATACAACTGTCTTTGATGCAGTTTTCAATGATGTCTCCATCTTGCGTTGGAAGATTGGTGCAGCAAAGTGTATGCCAAATGGGCATCTGTTGTACATGTAGAGTCCTCGATTAGTGTTGATGCATGTATAGGGCTTACAATCATCATCCAGTTCCATTTGAGCATAGGCATTCGTCAAGTCAAGCTTAGTGAATGTCTGGCCACCCATGAGAGTGGTGAACAGATCCTCTGCTTCGGGTAAAGGGTAGCCATCCAGCTTTGAATAGCAGTTGATCGTCGTTTTGTCGTCCCCACAAATGCGGACTGTTCTATCTGCTTTGAGTATTGGAATGATAGGTGCTGCCTAGTTGGAGTACTCGACTGGTGAGATGATGCTCTCACTCTGCAAGCAGTTAAGCTCACATTCGATCATTGATTGCATCATGTAGGGAACAGGTCTAGCCTTCTAGAACAATGGCTGAACATCTGCAGAAACATGAATCCTAATTTTGGGCCCTGCAAAGGTGCCAACATCATCATCACTGAACAGGCCAGGGTACTTATTGAGCACGGTATCGTATCCAGCATCGGAATCGGAGACTCTGTTTAAGTCACTTACGAATAAACAGACATTAAGCCTGATTATTCACAACCAATCTCGGGTCTAAGAGTGTTGGTCCTTCTCCACACACGATCAGTAGTGGTCGGACATGGCAATCTGGGCGCCAACAGAGATTTGTATTACATCTCGAGTACAAAAGTTTTGAGAGCTAAACTCATCAGATGGTGGGATGGGGACCTCCGAATGACCATTATTAAGTTTTCCAATTGGTGCATTAAGTAGGGGGCGCTGCTTGAAGTCAGTTTAAATTACATGAACGAAGTTCTGCATTTAAACCGCCAAAGTCAGTTTAAATTACATGTTTGAGTACATTGATCAAACTGGTGCCAAAAGTTTCATTTCGACACTCTAATTACAGTTGTGCCATTCTTAAGTGACGAGTTTGGTGCAAAACGCATTTAAGAACGGCCTAAAGGGGGCGCTACTTTCACATTTAAAACACATTAATGAAACTTTCTGGAAATATTCTTTCGACCTTCCTGATGAAAGATCAGTTGTTCTTCTTCAGCGTTGAATTTGGTGCAAAACCCATTTAAGAATGGCCTAAAGAGGGCGCTATTTTTAGCAAATTTAAAACACATCTCAAATACATCAACGAAACTTTTGGAAATATTATTTTGACCTTCCTAATGAAGGATCAGTAGTTTTTAAGTGACCCTTTTGATGCAAAACCCATTTAAGAAGCCACAATGTATGGAGCTAAGGATAGTGCATGGTAACCGACTCAGCCTGAATGAGTGTAGGTACGAGAAGTTCATGAAGACATACGGTATCAAGGGAATGGAAAAACCTACTAGCCAATTTGAGGGGCATGGATGCAAGTGAGCTACCCTTTTGGAAGATCTCAATACTACATTAAGCATGCTTCTCTTGTTGTCACATGTGGGCAAGGACAGATCAAATCATATAGTAGGCAGCATCCCACTGGAAAAAGCTGGCAGTAGTTGATGACCATTATAAACCGGTTTGGTTCGAAGGGAAGCAACTTCCCGAAAGCCTTATCCCAGAGACAGTGGAATTAGAAGCAATGGACAAGGAAGAGGAGGATGACATGGAAATTGCATCTTCAGATGAAGATGACGGTTCTGATGAGGATGACGAGAATCTTGTAACAGACAGGCAGGCTGAAACCAAATTATCCAATCCTAATAAATACTAGTGAACTCATGATTATAGACATATTCACAGTATAGGAATAGAACTTTTGCCTACAGTCCGCTGTGGGACGGAATCATGCGAGTTTCTTTGTTGAATATCTTTGTGCAGGTGGTAGGTAGGGTGGTAGGGCGAATTTGAAATTGTTCGATGGCGTATTGGTCGCGCTCTTATCCGGTGGGAGCATTAGGCATGGCATGGAATATGTGCTAAAAGGTAGTCACTCAGGTTGAACGACATAGGACAGGAAAGTGTTCCAGTTCTTCAAAGAGCCAAAAACCAGCACGAACATAGCAGGTCTACGTGGTGCCTCTTGTTTTTCATTTGTACATATATTAGATTCATCCAATATGTTTTATTCTCGCGGAGGTTTTTTATATGATAGCGATCTTTAGTGGAGCCCGCTGTGCCGTTGTAACTAGCTAGCGATGAAACATTCATGATCTAGCCTTACTGAAAAGCTGGTATGATGGACGTCTATGTGGTTTTCATTTTGAGCCATCGTGTTGTGGGGGGGATTGCGTCGGTGTTTCCAGTAGATTGCGTGCTATGGTGGGCTTGCAATGTGTTGGGAAAATGGCCGGTTAGTGGGGGTGGCTTCCAAGTTAAACTGCTTTAGCGTGATCGCGACTTGATTTGCTTCGCTCCTTATCTGTTATGCAATCGACGTGCCGAAGATCTATTATCATTGGTACAGGAGGTCTAGATTTAATCATCTGCCACAACAATATATTCGCGAGTGATTTAGATAGTTAGAGAGTTGTAGTTGATGCGGTATTGCTGTTCTTGTCGATGGTTCGAGTGTGTTTGGTTAGATGTTTTCAAGATTGGGTAAGGGCTGATACTTTCATTTACCAGCTCGTTTGTGATTACTATAACTTATCTAATGTTGGTTTGTTATTTCGCGAAGATTAGGTGCATGTTCGTTTGGTAGGGGCGGTTAAGTTTTTGGTATTATGAGTGCATTGTTATTGCTCCTGCTTTCTGTTGTGGGGTTTGGGTGAGATGACGTATGAACATTAGAGAGTTGGCACCTACTAATGTTTACCATTCTATTATAATCCTATGTGCATTTTTAACGTAGGTTGCATAATTGTAATGCAAGAATGGTGTTGAAGTTACGATAAACTTTACGACTATTTTACTGGTTCAATTACAAGAACGGTTGAAACCATATACATAAATAGTTTCGATTTGCATATGTATGTTTGGTTGTTCAACGGTGGTCATGGGCTTTGGATGCTTCGCTCTCGCGTTTCTGTGTTGATTCAGCGGGTGTATGTTTGTCTTGAAGGTTGTTAATTTGCCTCGAATTTGCTGATGTATTGCCCTGATGACGTCATCGTTATAGAGGATTTGCACGTCAAATTGCCTTTCTGTGTGGCTGTTCCGTGCACACTGTATAGGAATGGACACATTGTGTTGTGTATGTTGTGTTGTTCGTGTCGTTTCTCTTCCGTGGTGTTCTGTAGTCTGTGACTGGGTGGGCACGTGAATCGTCTGTAATACTTTAGAACCTCAGTTTGCTCGCTAAAACTGCTACTCTAGATTATAATGTGATGTTTATTACTGATTTTGGGTGGGTCGACTTTACAAGCAGGCGCCCCCTGTCGTATGCTCTTGGTGATATTTAATGAATGCTGCATTCTCCCAATGTGGGATAAACTTTAAAAGGTGTCATGCTTTGTCTGTGTATAAGGTCCCATCGCGCGACCCTATCTGGCTTGGGAAGATTTGTGGTAGTATTGTTAGCTCTTTCAACCTTTGTAGGTTACTCTGGATTTGTGTGTAGAGTGTGATCGGTATGATTGGGCCTCCTGTTAGGCTCCCAGATTAACGGCAAACGAGATAAATATTCATGGCCGGTATTATGAATGAAAAGAGTGAGATTTGAGAAGGAACTGGAGTTAAGTTGAGAGAGATCTGTACGAGATGTTTAAAGATTCCTTTTTTCTCACATTTATGTCATATTGCTGATGCTTTTCCTCTTGATTTACTTTAACTGGATTCTTGCATCTACATTTTGAGTATGGTTAATATGGCGACTTGATAATGATATATCGTTCATTGTTCTTTCTTTGTTTTTGTTTTTGGTTGTAATATAAGATTCTGCTCTTTGTCTAGGTATCTAGCCTATAGTTTCAGTTTTTTTTTATTGTGTTGTCGTTGCTAGTGTTCTATTTTGTTTTCGTTTGGTTATCTGTTTTCTTTCTGTTTTCTGGTTTAGTTATGTTTCTTTGTTTTTTGTTCCTTTGGTTTCCGTTTTTTTCTTTATGGGTTTTTTTCATGTTTTTTTGGTTTTAGTTTACCGTTTTCTTCCTGGTTTTCTGTTTCATTTTGGTTAAGTTTCTTTTTTTTGGTTTCTTTTGTTTTTTGGGTCGTATGCTTTATATCGTTTCTCTTTGGGTGGGCATGCTTGTGGTTCGTCCGCGGTTTCAGCGCAGAAAACAACGAATTTGCAGGTTTGTATTATGTGTAGATCGATATTTCACAAGTTAATTTGTATTATAGGTACATATATATCTTTTTGTAGGGGTTGAGGTGTAGTCGTTGTATATGTTGTATTAGCCATATGCGCCGGTGGTTACGGGGGTTATTACGTAGGAGTGTGAGGGGGGCGGCCATGTTCTTGCTATCTTACTCTGTGTTTTTTTCTGTTTTTGCGTGGCGCGCGTCTGTGTCGTGAATACGTAGGTGAGAGTTGAGAAGACTAGCGTAGGGTGGTGAGGAAAGACTATTAGTGCCCACTGTCTAATCTTCGCGTTCGCAAGTTGGCTATTGGGGGCGCCGCTGTCGCTTCTGTTACACGTAGATGTTATTGGCTTTGTGCGGGTCTGTGGTTTTTTTTTCCGGATATATCTTGCCCTGCTTACCGTCGATCGGTGTAGTGGTGTTAATCTGGTGTTTTTTATTAGGCTTGTTCGCGCGCAGACGCCCCATTTATTTTCGTCGTTAACTCGAATGCTTGTTGCCCGGTTGAAGCGCGGGTCATGTTGACCGCTATGACAGGTCCGGTCCTCTTGTTCAGCTGTCTTCGTCTATAGTTGTTTTCGGAAGCCGGTTCATCTAGCTGCCAGAGGATTTGAACAGTCGTCGACGGGTTTTGATAGCCGGGCTAATCTCCGCAGTCTCGTCCTGCAGGCACATGCCAGCTCGGTTTGCCTGTGTCAAGTTTTTTCTTCTTTTTTCGCTCTGGTTTTCGGCTATTATTGGGTTTCTATCCTATCGCCCACCGTAGGATTTTTTCCGTGAGCACTCCCGGTCCTCTTCTGATAGCCTTTTCCTATCGGTATCGCTCGCTTGGGAGCATTATGTGTCTGTGGCATGCTTTACGTGTTGCGCCAATTGCTACTTGCTGACTGCCGCTTGTCTTTCCCATCGCTAAAATTAAGGTTAAACTAGTTCGTGGGTTCGTGGACGTATTAATATAAGTTTCCGTGGGTCGAAGACGTAGGGCTGTCACTTTGTTCGGTGAACTCATTCGACTTGGATTGATGCACTATGATGTAGTAGTAAAAGCAATGAGCACGTTCGAGCTAGGCTCTGCTTGGTTAACTATGCCTCAATTAATTGACACATATTTCTCTATTAACGGTAGAGCATATTCTGCGGTCACGAAGGTGGTAATGTTGTGGTACGACAAGATTTATGGCGGATTGTATGGTAGACCAGAAACGAGAGAGAAGGTGCTGGTCGACCTACGTCATTTGATTAATTGATCACAGCTATCAACTAGCGATTAGCCAGACAGCAGTGCAGACTGGGATGTGCGTTAGTATGGTGGAATATACAGTTTGAGCGCCTAATATGGGGCAGCTCGATACGTGTGACTGATATCAGGAGCTGGCCCAGTACACTGTCCAGTCAGATTCATCATAGAAAAAGCAAACCCCTAATTGCAGAAAGCGGACCTTGTCAAGCAACCAGGGAGGGAGGGGTTGAGTTAGTTTGCTACGCATCATGTAACGTGCTTGTGTGTGTGATTCGTTGTTGGGAGGGGGGGTTCTCCCGTGTTACGTGTTCTGCGTACCCCGACTATGCCGAGTCAGGTTAAGGTGTGTGCCTCTGTGGTTGTCCTGGCCCAAGTCAGCGCATGCTGTGGAGCTGTGTTCTGACAGGAGGAGCTTGAGGTGAGAAAAGACAGAGTCAGAAGCGGCGATTGGGTGGAGTAGCGATGCGTGATAGGACTCGAAGCAGCCATGTTGGAGGCAGCGGTTTGGGTTGATTGGCGGAGGGTGTGTGCGAGACACACATTTGCGGCGTTGTGGAGTATCTAGTGTCATATGGTCCGGGAGTCACGATGGCGTCAAGGCGTGTTGGCGGGTCTTAGACGAGAGAGGAGGGATGGGCGGAAAATGCGAGGAAATGCGACAGTCGGTGAACATTTTTCTCCACTGAGTTGCTGGGTGGTCTGTTTTTCTCGAGCACCCCATCTGCACCACGCCCCCGGTCGTAGCCGGCCTCAGTGGGATGCCGTGGACCTTTGACAGTTCTTTCTTCCCGTGATCCCCCCCCATGCCGTTCTGATGAGAGGCCTTGTTGATGGGCACTGGTCTTTCCGGGAACTGGTAGGGACCTTGCGCGTTGTGGCATTGTGAAGTATTCGTCTGTCAGCATCTGAGGCTGTTTCTTCCGTGCCGTTGCTCAATCGTCTTGCGCTTCCTGATTGTCCCGACCGGCCCTTTGGCGGCGTTCTATGTCAGGCCTGAGGCTCTGGATATGTGTGCCCCCTCACGGTGGTTCACCCTGATTACCTTTTGGTCCCGGCGTTTATTGTCGTATAGTGTTATTTTCGGTCGCAGCAGATCTCCAATCGGGCGGGCGGCGGCTATTTCGTCCCTTCACCTCGCACTTGAACAGAGGAGATCGCGCTACTCGAACTCGTTCTTTTCGCAGCTCATCTTCGAGTCGGGTTTCGGGTAGTATTCTGGGGTGCTAGTTTTTTTCTTGGCAGCAGATGAGTCTCCCTTCAGGCAGTGCTGATTCGGGAATTGTCGGAAGGGTTACCGTGGTGTTGGCCCGGTTGTGGGATTGCATGTGGATCTCGATCTCAAGTGAGTCGACAGTGCCGGCCCCAGCACCCTCGCAGATGTCGGCGTTCCGGATTTTCCTCAGAAAAGAAAAGGACGAGTGGGTAATTGAAATTGAGAGGTGGAAAAGTTGATTAATAGTACTCTCTATGCTAGTAGACCATCGCTTCTGATTTGCAGGTTTCCTCGTGTTCAGGCGGCTCCCCCAGCGCGGAGTAAGCGTTGACCAGCGGAGTGGAACTTATGTCTTTCAGCGACGGCATAGTTTCTAATTTTGTGGATCTTCATAACTTGTCTTGCGAACATCTTGTCTTATGGCTCTGTACTGGTACCGTGCAATAACTGCGGGGTTTCAGAACCTGCAACATTTACAATGTTGAGAGGATACGTTTCGTATGATAAATTGTAAATGTTTAGTTGATAACATATGCAAATTAAATTAAATAATTAAAAAAATTATATAAATTAAATGGTTTTATCTTAATATTCTTTTTAGCTGTAGGGCATTTTATGTCTTTGCGAACTTATCTGGGGCTCGCTGGCTTCGTCGTCTTTTTTACGTGGCGTGTTGGTTTGCCTGTTCCCGTTTTTTTGGGCTGCGGTTTTTTGACGTGGTGTTTTTCTTGCGTCTTCGCGCGTTGGTTGGCGATGTATCCGGCCATTTTGACTGATAAGTGGCTGCGTTCTGTTCAACGCTCGCACCTGGTATTTCGGTCTGCACTCAAAGGTCTGTCTTGTTCGTTGTACGTTCCTTGTTATCTTGTGGTCTTTTGTCGTTCGGACTAAAGGTTACTGTTTGCTTTTCTGTGGCAGCGTGTAGGCACTTCCTTAGTGTTTTTGGTTCGTGTGGTTTCCTACGTGTGCTCGTCGGGGCACCTCATACCGTACGGGATTCGTTTACAGGCGGGTGTTTTGTAGGTGATGGTGCTTGCCGGCATCTATGATTTGTGGCCTTCGCGACCACCTGCATCACATGTGGATTATGGGCTTGTTCGCCGAGATTGCAAGTAATCTTCTCCGACCGTATTCCCTAAGACCTTCTTTTCTGTTGTCTCACTGTGTCTTCAGTTTGGCGGTGGATTGTCTTTAAACTGTGTGATTTCTCCTCCTGGTTGTGTTTCTTTTTTGTGTCTCGTTGGTTGGGCTGCTCGCGACTCGCTACCTTCTCTGTCGTGTTCCTGCAGGTTCGACTCCGACGACCATGGCCGCTTGTTGTTGGCTGGTTGGTTTGTTTATTAGTTGTCTCGTTGTTCCGTTTCCGTCTTGTCTATGTGTCCGCTGGGATAATTCCGTATTGTCTGTGGTGTTTCCTTGCTGCGGGTTGTGCTTCTTTGGCTCTCGTCTTTGTGAATTGTGGTCATGCTTGTTGGGGTGCGGCTGGCGGCGTGGCGGTTTTCTTTTTTCGTTCCCTCTTTGCTTTGATGCGTGTTCCGGATGTTATAAGCTTATCGGGGCGTTATTAAGTCTCCCACTAGAACCCTTTAAAGTCTTGATGTATATTTAGGACGTGATTGAGTGTGCACCATGATCATCAGTAAGAGCAGTCAAGAATTCGCTGCGAAAAACGGGGAGCAACATTCCAATTGCATTATATGCGAGCGTCATTCTCTCATTGTCACGACATTCAGACCTAGCACTTTAGGGAAGTGCAGTGACTATATGACGAGTCACAATGATACAATTGCAACACGCGAGTCTATAACAGATTCAACCACGACAAAAACACCAAATGCATAGCTACGCTTGTGTACCGTTCTTCATGTTCTGATCAACTGCTATGCCCGAACATCTCTATTCTGGGCCACAAGTGGTTATCTTATATTCTGTTCAGCTTCCTCTCTGTAATTACATCGACTGGGTCCGTGTGCCAACTTCTCAACGATCTTCATTGCTGAACTAGTTTCAAACAAAGAAATAAGGCCATACCTACTAACAGATAATGGGGTCCAGTACGGATGTGCCCTGGCCAATATGTGTCTATTGTTGTACCTGAAGATCCCATTGTCTACCGCGAGACCTTCTATAGGGGCGAGTGGGTGGCGATCCATCCCGCTGTGCCTTAGCTTGGACTGTTCTTGGATTTGTTTTTTTCTTTTGTTCGGTCAGTTTATCGGGGTAGCCGCAAATTGGGCTGCGGTTCGTGACGGTGGCTTTCGCGGGCCGGTTGTGTGGCCTATCGCGACATCTTGCCGGTTGTTTGGCTCCTGACTATTCGTCGCGTGTTTTTGCCGGCTAGTCATGCGGTGGTGCTTACTCGGGGCGGGCCTTGATTGGTGGTTATGGGAGAGCGTGTTGCCTCCTTTTTGCAAGACTTTGTTCTCCTGCCAGCGGTCGTCTTGAGTGAATGAGGGGGGAGTAAATGTGTTGTTGGTCTGTGCATTGCCATTATCCTGTTGTTCCCGCTGGGGGAGAAGGCTGCTGGCTGGGTTTCGCCTTCTGTCGGCGGATCAATAGCCTGCGAGGTGGCCAGTCCGGGTGCTGCATTCGGCTCATTTGTGACGTAGTGTTCGGATTTGGATGCTTCTTGTGTGAGGATTTGTTGGTCGTTGTCGCCCGCGATCTGAGCCTGCCTGTCATTAGCCGGTTCTACTCGGGACCGCGCGTGACGCCTTCGGTTTTCTTGGTTCGCTTGATCGCCACAGCACATTCTCCTCACCGTCCGTTATGAGGGGCGCAGATACTCCAACTCGACGGCCTAGTTATCTTTCTTGTTTTTCGCTGCACCGGTTGACGACTCGAACTTGCTGCTGTTGTCGGTCCGTCTGCATGGTTTTGGTCAACCCTTACTTGAGAATTGGCCGCGTCCCGTTGCAACCCACACTGTCTAATCAGTCTCCACTTGTAATGCGTGTGTGCGGGTGGCTCTGTTGTGCGTATTTGCGCTGTCGTTGTTGAGGCTGCTAAACTGTCGGGCACATTCCTGTGCAGTCGACTTCCAGACCCGACTTGACTGCCCTAAAACTTCGGCTCTCACTCGCTCCCAGACCCGACTTGACTGCACACTTGCTGCCTTGCCCCGTTTTTATAGGCCGGCAGGAGAAAACAGTATGCAAATTCCCGGATCAGGATCACTCGGGGAGCACGCGCCGATTGGACGGAGGAAAGGGGCGTGACACTCTGATCCTAGAATTTGCATATCTCGATTCCACACAGACGCGCCTGGAGGCGGGGCAAGCCGCCCGCACTTCCTATTGGATGGATAAGAAGTGGACGTGTAGCATTCCTGATCCGAATTCCCTCGGAACCGCTTTGCACGCGGCTCGGTGCGTATCGCTGACGACCCAGGACAGCCCGACGCTCAGTGTTCACAGGTGCTGCGGGAATGGCCGTAGAAGGAGAGAGGTGAGGGTGGTGGAGGTTTTTGGTGTGCTTTGATGGTCATGGTGCGTTTGGGAATGGCATGATGCGATGATGTGGGACGAGTTTTGACGGTAAAGGTCGTGGCTGTTGCGTTGTTGTTGTTGTCTGAGGGTTGAGCGTGGTTGCAGTTGGTGACGATGGCTGGCGTGGTGGTTAAGGTGGTTGCGGTTGAGACGTGGTTGGTTCAAAATAAAGATAGAAAAGAAAACGGCTATCTCAAAGCGTCGCAGCCCGAATGAATCACATAAATCCCTCAAACAACGGGTTTGGGGCTAATACACAGTACTTAGAGATATCTCACCTACGGAGACTGAAGCGTTGGCTATTTCACAGCCGTAATATATATAATATTATATTATATATAATATATTATATTATATTGTTACGGCTGTGGAAATTCACAGAACACCATAGTCCCTAGATCAGTGATGCCGATAAGTCCGTCCAGTAATAGATTTCCCACCGTTGTTTAAAGGGAACTATTCATGTTAACCGGGCTGTGGTCTTTGAGTTAGCCGTTATTCTTTACTATCATTATTTGGACCAACCACGTCCACACCAACATCTTTCTCAACAACCACTTTACAACAACCACCACGACAACATCGCTCTCAAAACCGCTTCAGACAACCGCTCTCCACCACACAACCACACCTGCCTCTCACACCACGCCATCCTCACCACTCGCCAGCAACCGTCAACATCTCACCCACAAACATCGCCTCACCTTCGTCTCCGAAACGACGCCATCTTTGCGCCAGCCGCGGCGAGTCCGCATCGAGCGGCGTCGCTGCAGGCCGACGCGGAACTTTGCTCGTCGGATCAAGCTGAGATCTCGCGCACGTCCGCTTTCCGGCAGAAGAGGTCAGTCAGAGGGATCGAGAGAGGCTGGTATCTCGCCACTTCCGCGCAAGGTCAAGTCAGAGGTCGAGGATCAGAGGCCAAACCCGGTCTCACCAGCCCTATAAAAGGACGAGCAGAGCGGTTGGGTCGCGTTCGGGTCGGCGGTCGGGTCGGGTCGAGTCGAGTCGAGTCGAGTTGATCGGTCGGCCTGAGTCAGTCTGAGAGTCGGTCGGGAGTCGGGAGGAAGCCAGAAGCCAAGGAGCTGCGTGGAAGTCTGGGCTGTGGCGGGTCGGGAGCTTGGAGCTTGCAGTCGGTGGAAAGTCCGGGCGTCGCGAAGGAGACGCGAGCTGGAGGCACGCCTTGCCTGCTGTGTCACGCGGAACGCGCGTTCGTGTGGAGAGCCGGAGAGAGCTCGCAGCAGCGACAGGCGGTCCGAGGTGATCGGGCTTCGGCGCAGTTCGAGCATCACTGAGGGACGGACGGGTTCTTACAGAGCACAACTCTAAGAGAGCAAAGACCCGTTCGTTCCTCTCAAACGAGTTGCCGACTGAGATCGAATCACCTCGCCGCTTGCAAGCCCGAGCTCGACCGCGGCTACGCTAGCTGCTGTGGGGACGGGACGTCGCGGGTCGCCCAAGCCAGACACCACGAGGTGCAGGTAACTGCAACGGTCTCGTGGGACTCGTTCGGTTCTGCCAGTTCCACGCCATAAACCCAAGAGGTCCAGTCTGACCCCATTGCCTTTGATGGGGTCTTTTCCCGCTTTTCTTTCGAATGAATGTTGTGGCGCGAGTCCCGTAAGTAAACTGTGTAAGTGACTGTACATTAATAATTACTTGTAGATGTGTATGCGCTTTGTCTTGCCCACGTGCCGTGCCGCATTCATCTGTTCTGTATACGTGCATGTTGGTGTTTTGAATGACTGCATTTGTTCCTGCATACGTAGAGTAAATAAATGTGCTGGTTTAAATGTAAACCTGTTCGTTGGCTCATGCCCCCATTGAAATGCCATCTTGTATTGCGGAATATTAGTTGGCTTTTAAATAGCCGGTAAAGTGATCGGGTCCAACGGGACTGCGCGATATTACCCGCTCGGTTATCCCAAAAGGAAGCGGGTTGCTTAAGCGGCTCGTTTCCAACGGTCCCGTTGAGGTACAAACCTCTCGGTAACCTACCTGCGCGATAAATTAGGTAAATCGAAGATTTGGCGATCGGACCTGTACCACGGACAAGGTTGTGGTGGGATTGAAAACCCATCCGTGACTGGTTCTGACGCCATTGCAGAAAGTCACGACTGGATTGTCCGTTCGGTGGGCGAACCGGCTGCTATTGGTGAAACGCGGTCGTTCGCACTCCAGCGGGCGCGAATACTACAACAATATATTATATATATTATTAATCAGTCATAGAAAATGATGAGGACACAGACCCTTGTAGGCTGAGGCCTAAATTGTGCAGTCACACCGAGCAGCCGGAATATGTGCTGAAAAGGATAATGACTGCACTTTCTCCAGTGAGGAAGGGGATCCCTGCCTCACGATAGGACAGTGCTCTACACCAAAGCTAAAAGCTGAAAAGGTGTCACCAGTTGTACAACCAACAACTATTAAGTTTCAGACAAATCTGAGAAGATTAAATGAACAGCGCTGGAGCTTTGAGGATGAGGAAATCATCGTCCACTGCAAAACATATTCTGCACATGAAGCATGGGAGACGAGTGGTGAAGGAGAAAAATACATGAACCAATTGACAATTTAGTTCATGAATGATGATACTTTACCGAAAAAGGATGTGGAAATTTTGAGTTCTCCTTCCACCCACCTTCTGAAACCCACAAATCGAGATAGCAACCAATAAGGAGATGTTTGTCTCTGTGTCGGTGTCTGTGTGTCTCTGTGTGTTTGTCTCTGTGTCTGTGCCGGTCGCCATATTTCTCAGAGATGGCCAAATGGATCTTAGTCACAATTTTGAAAAGGAAAGTTGGATTTTTTTAAAAAAAAAATTGCTCTATAATGCCTAAGCCTTTGTAGCTACAGTATGTGAAAGGTAATATTAAATGAACCCTGACCACATTCCTTAGGGTGTAGGGAAGTTCCTTTTTACTCCCTCACAACAAAAAAATGGGAAAAAAACCAACAAATTTTATTTATTCAAAATGCCAACAGGATTCGTTGGTCGTTGGGCAACGCTGGGCATTGTTTCATATAATTTTAAAGAACACAACCATGCTCAATGAGTAAATTTTAAAGAACTACAAAGTATATCTCCGGAATTTCCCCGGTCTCCCAACTAATTAATTATTTGTGCAGGCATTTCATTTTCGATATACAGTATGTATACAATATATTGTATTTCCTGTATTCAATCATGGTGTTGACTTCTTCATCGCATTACATTCCCAGCCAGACTAAAACGGCACTCGGCAGAGTGCATACCTCAATCAGGCTGAACAGTTTACATTTTGCATCCCACGTTGTTGTTTCATATGCATCCTGTAATTGCTGATTGCATCATTTTCTGGAAGTGTGGCTGTGCCACTGACGCAGTGCTCCCGTTACCAGTAAACCGGTACTCATTTTGCCGACTTCGTAAGGGTGACCCCACCTGGTGTTATTTAATGGACTGACAGAGGCTCAAATTCAAGACCCTAAGATCTTCAGCCAGCCACCTTAACTGTTAAGCCAACAACAGGCTTTGTATCCCACTGATAGGCCAGATCTGGTTCCAGACCTGAACCAAAATCAAATCGGCTTGTTCTTGTCACCTAACCAACTCATCCCACCTATCATCATTCGACAAAGGCATAAAGCCCATCATCGCCTCCTCAAATTATACACCACTGGAACCCCTGAGGCCACTTTCAACACAACCTGTCTTTCCAGTGCTGCCGCTTTGAGTTCAGTGATATTGCACCCTGACCGCTCTCGGATGTTATCAACCCAACGCATCTTTGGTCAACATACCGAAAGGTGACAACATCCCTCCAGAAAACCATCCACAACAGGAGCTGCCACTCCACCATGCCGAATCACATGGTCCAGCCATGCTGCCTTGCATTCCACCACATTGCTACTGCTGAGGCACCATCGGTCACCAATCTCCATCAGACTCTCATTTGTAACATCCTAGTTTTGTTGTAATCCGTCCATAATTTTTTGAGATATCATGGTATTTATCATTTTTTGCCCGATCACTCAATGGTGAAGAATTACTTTAAAAATTCTCGTATCCACATCCAAATTTGGATTTTCTTCACCAAAATCGAAACAATTCGTCCTTGTTGCACACCCAATCTGCCCACCAAGTTTCGTCTGAATCCATCGATAAAGTTTTGAGATATCCTGCTTACAGACAAACAAACAGAGGTGAAAACATAACCTGCGTCCACCTTCAGTGTCGGAGGTAATAACATGTTGACGTTGGTTTACCATTTGCCCAAAGTTGGCCATTGTCCCACTTCCTTTCCAACTGGTTAGCCTGACGTTGGACCGACATTGGCGAATCGACCCCGGCTCACTCTTTCACCCTACTTTGGTGATATTGGAGAAATGTCAGAAATCCGCTTATCGCAACATTTCTAGAGAAAAATGCCAGGGACATAGAAAAGGCCCCTTTATATGGTATGTGCCCTTTATAAGGGGTGCCAATGACGTGTTTTAACCTATATATGTAGGGCGCCCCTTTATATGAACTTTTCTAGAGCATTACTTGGTTCCTCCTAAGAACACAAGGGTAGTGCAGCATGCACCCAAGAATGTCCCTTCTTTTCTATTGTTTGGCATTTTCTACAAGCCATGGAATGTCCCTTTTTTCTATAGTTTGCCACATGGCAAATACCATATAAAGGGGCCTTTTCTATGCCCCTGGCATTTCCCCCAAGAATGGAATGGTTTCTCTGTATAACATACAGTATTCCATGTTTCAGAGAGTTTTCTTCAAGAATTAGAGCACCTGGAAAACCGATATTTTTTCCAAAGTCCACTTTTACGGTGTCCCTAATTTTTGCTGTGTCGCAAATTATGCGGCTGCGGGTAACTTCGAAGTCTCAACAAGTGTCTCTCTACTCGTATTCAAAATTTCATGAACTTTCATCCAACATTTCATAAGTTATGAGCCCTCACCTTTGACTATTTTACTACAGGAGTCAAAATATTTATATGTCCAAGATTTTGGGGTTCGTCCCGATGAGCAAAAACCAGCAAAAAAGCAAAAACTATGGAACTTAGGTGCAATTTGTTTTCAAAGCTATTAATTAGATGTATTGTCCGATGTATATTCCAAGTTTCAGCTCGTTTCAATGTATAACCTTTGTTATATGAGCGCCAACACATTTTGGGCGGATAGACGGACGGACGGACTGACAGACACCAACATTGATTTGGAGGGTTTTCGTAAAAAAATTCAAGAATGCGGAAACAGAAGTTGCTGAAATTTGAAACATATTACCTCGAGGTACAAATAATTTACTTCTGAAATTTGAAGCCGATTTCGTCCGGTAGAAGCTGAGAAACGAATTTTCAGTCCCTGTGTTAAAGTTGCATACAGAGAAACCATTGCATGTGAAGGGAGGGGAACTTTGTGCCTCCCTCGATTGACATTGCAATGTTTCCAACATCTGTCGAACGTTGGTGTGCAAGCTATCTGGGAGTTGCGTGCATCGATTTCGGCATAACTTGTTCTGAGTCATTTTATGTGACCTTTGATAATCATATTCACTTCCCATGGCCCAATTGCTCATGTTCCTCACTCTTGTAATGTTGAAACTTCAGCGTGGGAGAAACGACATCCACCAAGCCGTTAGGATTCCGAATCCAGTCCTTTATTCCTCCATGACGGTTCATCCTGGGTCACCGCAGAACCTCTTCTCTACCTCCCCGGAAACCCCAAAGCTAAAGCATATTATTATTATATTAATAAACCAAAGGCAGAACGATGCTGTCATGCACCAAGCCATCTCAGACGGACAGAGTTCACCGCAACACCAAACAAGCGGAAATAACTTGTGGAACAACAATGAATGCACCTTCATGCCATTGGGTCATCCTGAAAAAGTGACCCTGCTGTGACCCCAGACAATGGATCGATATGACAGGTATAAAAAAGCCTGGTGTTGGCTGCACGGTTAAGGGACGCTGGCTTGAGATCTTCGGGTCTTCAGGTGAAGCTCCTGTCATCCGTTGAATTAACACCAGGTGGGTTGACTCAGCCCGTCATCCTTCCGAGGTCGGCAAAATGAGTACCATCGCTCTGGTAACAGGGGATACTGCATCAGCAGCACAGCCACGCCCTCAGAAAATGATGCAGCCAAACGCTGCTAAATAAATAAAAGGTTAAAAGGTGCATCTTGCGCTGCAGCCAGCAGGTGGATGGTTACCTGCAGCCGTGCAGGTACCCCGGACAGGTGCGATGATCGCACCTGCTTTATGGTTGTTTGCCGTGTGCCGTTATAACCTTCCCATTTGGGTTCCAAACAAATGAAACCCCGTATCGCCGTGCTTTCCTCCAATTACGCGTAAATGGGAAACAACAAAATCAATTTACCTGCAGGAAGAGATTTGCGCCATCTCCAAAAAAGAGGAGGCAGTTGTGCGCCGGTGGTCGGTACCCGAGCTAACCCCCCCCCCCCCTGCTATGAGCTTCGAAGAGGATAAGCAAGGGAATATAATGTCATGAAAAGCTTATATATGACGTCACTCTGGAGTGCTTTTTAACCCGAGAACATTTTGTACACATTTGAATGTGCAGCCGTTTTTTTTTCCCGCGTCATCCAACATACCTTACTCCATGATTAAAGGGACGTAAACTCCCAGATAGTAACACTAACACCGTCCTTGGGAAAATGGTTCAGGAAATAAAGGCCACGTGCACCGGAAAACAATTAAATACCATTTGAGAAAGAAAATCCACAGATTCCAGTTTGGTGAGTTCAGTTAAAGTACATGAACTTTACTCACCAAGAGAAATATTAAAAAACACACAGAGAGAGAGAGAGGGGGGGGAGAGAGGAGAGAGGGGGAGAGAGAGGGGAAGAGAGAGAGGGGAGAGAGAGAGGGGGAGAGAAGAGGGGAGAGAGGAGAGGGGAGGAGAGAGGGGAAGAGAGGGGGGGAGAGAGGGAAGAGAGGAGGGGGGAGAGAGGGGGGAAGAGGAGGGGGAGAGGAGGGGAGAGAGGGGAGAGAGAGAGAAGAGAGGGGGGGAGAGAGGGGAGAGGAGAGAGAGAGGGGAGAGAGAGGGAGAGAGGGGAGAGAGAGAGAAGAGAGGGGGGGGAGAGAGGGAAGAGAGGGGGGAGAGAGGGGAAGAGAGGGGAGAGAGGGGGGAGAGAGAGAGAGAGAGAGGGGGGAGAGAGAGGGGAGAGGAGAGAGAGAGGGGAAGAAGGGAGAGAGGGGAGAGAGAGAGGGGAGAGAGAGGGGGAGAGAGAGAGGAGAGAGAGGGGGGGGAGAGAGAGGGGGAAGAGAGAGGAGGAGAGAGAGGAAGAGAGAGAGGAGAGAGGGGGGAGAGAGGGGGGAGAGGGAGAGAAGAGGAGAGAGAGGAGAGGAGAGAGAGAGAGAGAGAGAGAGAGAGAAGAAGGGGGGAGAGAGGGGGAGAGGGGGGAGAGGGGGAGAGAGGAGGGGAGGAGAGAGGGGGGAGGAGAGAGGGGGGAGAGAGAGGGGGAGAAGAGGAAGAGAGAGGAAGAGAGAGAGAGAGAGAGAGGGGGGAGAGAGGGGGGAGAGAGGGGGGGGAGAGGGGAAGAGAAGAGAGAGAGAGAGAGAGAGAGAGCAGAGAGAGAGGAGAGAGAGAGAAGGGAGAGAGAGGGGAGAGAGAGAGAGAGACGACGAGAGAGAGAGAGAGAGAAGAGAGAGAGAGAGAGAGAGAGAGAGAGAGAGGAAGAGAGAGAGAGACAGGGAGAGAGAGAGAGAGAGAGAGAGAGACAGAGAGAGAAGGAGAGAGAAGAGAGAGAAGAGAGAGAAAGAGAGGAGAGAGAGAGAGGAGAAGGAGAGAGAGAACCAGAGAAGGAGGGGGGAGAGAGGGGGGAGAGAGGGGGGGAGAGGGAGAGAGGGGGAGAGGGTGGGGGAGAGAGGTGGGGGAGAGAGGGAAGAGGGGGAGAGGGAGAGGGACGAGAGAGAGAGAGAGAGAAGAGAGAGAGAGAGACGGAGAGAGGAGAGCCAAGAGAGAGGGGGCGGAGAGAGGAGGAGAGAGAGAGGGGAGGAGAGAGCGGGGAGAGACGAGGCGAGGAGAGAAGGAGGAAGAGAGAGAGGGGAGGAGAGAGGAGGAGAGAAGAAGGGGAGAGAGAGAGGGGAGAGAAGAGTCGGAGGAGAAGAGAGGGGTAGGAGAGAGAGGAGGGAGCATGAGAGGAGGAGAGAGAGAGGGGGATAGAGAGAGGGGAGAGAGAGAGAGGAGGAAGAGATGAGGAGGAGAGAGAGGGAGAGAGAGAGAGGGATGAAGAAGGGGAGAGAGAGAGAGGAGGAAGAGAGGAAGAGGAGAGAGGGAGAGGGAGAGGAGAGGGAAGGGCAGGGAGGGGGAGGGTAGAGGGAGGGCGAGGGGAGGGGAGGGAGGGAGAGGGCCAACACGTCATAGGATACGTCTCGTGACTTTACGCCCACTCCGAAACGTCATCGAGCCGCGGCACAGCACGGAGTACGTAAAGTGATAGCATGGCGATACCAGGTGAGATCCTTCCTGCGTGTCGTGCCTCGTGTCGTCTCGTGTAATGTTCTTGGAGAGTTTGATGTGATAAACGAGACGATAGTGTCTGGGTGGTTTAAAATCACGTGTCCCGTTAAAATTGTAACTTTATTCCATGTCCTTCCCTCTCGTGTACCGAGAGTTAACAGGTGCTTTGAGGGTATCATGTACCGAGTGTGCCGCAGCTTGCGCCGGTTAAACGTCACTCGGATTGACTGCGACTCAAATGATCATTCGCTTGTGTATGACGTTCATCTGCTCTCACATGTTTCACAAAAACTGATTGGAAATTAAATCTCAAACGTCATAACTGCACTGATTTTAAACGGACGTTTATCTCGCAGAATTAGTGAAATGTGGTCTCAGAAGGTTAACAACGAAAATTATATAAATATATATATATATATAATATATATATATATATATATATATATATATATATATAATCAATCAATCAATCAATCAATGGAAAGACTGAAATGCTCCTTCACTTGGAGTGTTAGACCAACGACGTGATGACGTCATCACGACGGCAGCATGCCTGCAACCTGGAAGGACATGCAGCAGTTCACCAATGCAAAGTCAAAAGCTCTCACCAAACAGGTGAAAAGTGAAGCGACCGACCAGGACAACATTCGGCTGTTTCATCCACTTCGTGGCTTTGAAGCCTTTTGGCTTATTTACTGTAACTGGCTAATGATGCCCCACCGACTGACTGTGAGGCCAGATTCTAAATGTGACAATGTGTCCGCATGGCAGATATATTTTGTATACAACACACCACCACACACACACACACACACACACACACACACACACACCACACACACACCACACACACACACACACACACAAGGCAGATCCAGGATTTTTTGAAACGGAGGGGGGGGGGGGTCCTTGCATATGGAGCTTGGCTGCTGTGTACCAATCATTTTGTTGGGGGGGGGGGGGTGAAGATGCTGCTGATGCTGTGCCCCTCTCACAATACACTGGTACTCATTTCGCCGATCTCGGAAGGATGACAGGCTGAGCAAACCCCACCTGGTCTTAATTTAGCAGCCAACGGGGCTCAAACACTCAGGACCTTAAGATCCCAAGTACATGACCCAACTAAACCAACACCAAGCTTCGGGGAGCGGGGTGGGTCCTGAAATCAAGTGAATGGGTACATACTCTACCAGATGCTGCGAGTGCAAAGCCGCTGAGTGTGTGGTCCGGGGTCTGCTGAAGATCTTCGGAAGCTTTGAGATTTCGGGTGCACTCTGTAGATATACTAACCACATTGACGACATGTTTGGAGAGGAAAACAAACCGTTCATTTCCATTGTAAAATAAATTATATTTGCCTTTTTGTTGTTAATTTTGATGTGATCGAGTTGGAACCTGTAGCTCTGTGAACTTTAAGGGACACCATCCATTGTGACCGTACTCTGTGAGAGCGTTGGTGCTGCCTAAGCAGTCTCTTTGGCTATGGCACGATCCTGGACGGGTCGCCACTCCGACACAGGATACCAGCAAGCGCACTCATTTTGTCCGACCTCAGAAGGATGGCAGGCAGAGTCAACCCCACCTGGTTTAATTCAACAGCCGGTGGGATTTGAACTCAGGATCCTGGCTCCCAAAGCCCAACCCTAACCATTAAGCCAACACCAGGCATAAAGGGACACCAGTTACTCGATATTCCTCTTAATTTCTCTGAATGATGTCTCATGTGATTGCCTGTTCGCAGTACGGCACAACATCAAGTGTGATATGCAAACATGGGCCTCACCCAATCAGTGAACTTTCCAACCCTGCTTTCTCTCAAATGGCTCATCCTCTCTTTAGGACTTGGTAATGACATTTTCCCACAAATATGATCCATGAGTCTCCTGCTCTTCTTCTACCCCAATATTTTCATCTGTTCATGTGCTTGTGAGAGTCAACATATCTCTGGCTATTATCAGAGAGTGGCAGTTTACTCAAGCTGATTGGCAGGGTCTGCAGGCTGCCCTCATGTCAAAACAGGTCCTTCATTTCCACCTCTCCTGATATTAATACTGCCTGGGAATCCTTCCACACAAGCTTGCTTTCCCTTATGTACAGATTTATTCCATCTCGTCTGAAGTTTTCAGACCCATCCTCTCGCCCCTGGTACACAGAATCCTGTGGTGAGGAAGTTGCCTTCAAACATCTAGCCTTCTGTTCCTGGAAGGCAAATCTGACCAAAGATAACCTCAGATTGTTCCACAAAGCCTGGGACAACTTTTGTCCACTCTCAGGAAAGCCACAAAACAACATCTGGCCAACCTCAAGGCTGAATTGTCAAACCTGCCTCCTCCTTCAAAGACCTTGTGGTGCCTTGTCAAGTTTGTCTCTGGTGTGTGCTCCTCCCTCTATCCCCTCCCTCACTTCAAATGGCACCAGAGCTGACATCAGCTCACATGTCCTAAAACCTGCTCTGCTGCTCTTGCACATCCTCTCTGCGCTTTTCACCATGTCATTTGTGGCAAGTCATCTTCAATCTGTTTGGAAATCTGCTACCATCACTGCATTACATAAAAAAGGTGCAAAAACTGATCCCTTTAACTGCAGACCTATCGGCTTACTTCCGACCATCAGCAAGGTCATGGAATCCATCATTGCAGATGATATGAAATTCTTCCTTTTCTCCATCAACCTCATCTCAGATCACCAAATTGGATTCAGACCAGGTCACTCTACCTTGTACATACTGGTTCAACTCACCCACCAATGGATGGAGGCCCTCAATGTCAGACATGAGTTCAGGCCCGTCTCAATGAACGTATCTCGTGATTTTGATAGTCTGGCATCCTGTCTTACTCTCCAAATTCTCTGGCTATGGCATCCAAGGCCAATTCCACACATGGCTTACTGACTTCCTCGACTCTCGTTCCCGTCGTGTGGTACTCAATATGTGGTTGCCATCAGCCTAGAACCTCTCCGAACGGCGGATCCACAATCACGGTCATGGATCCACATCAGTAGGTTACCTACATCGGTAGATCCACAACCTCAGTTGTGTCCAGGCAGTCAGTCAACCCATCAATGCAACATCACCAATCAAACTACTCGCTAGATGATTTAATGTATTATCACATGGTTACAACTCTCACCGCACATTCCATTACATAATATATTAAATCATGCACACCTTACCTTAAATATAACACGTCCACCAACAATCATGACCATCGCACTCACCTATGAATCAAATTGTTATTCAAATATTCAAACTGTTATTGAAAACGGATTTTTCCTACATGTAAGTCCTGTCTCCTCGTAACCACTGAAAATGGTTTAAAAATTTTTTTATTTCATTATGTACTGCTTTTATATAAATATCTTATTACCTCCACCACCGAAGGTGATGGAGGTTATGTTTTCACCCCTTTCTGTCTGTTTGTATGTTTGTGTGCAGGATATCTCAAAAAGTTGTGGACAGATTTGGACGAAAATTGGTTGGGTGTGGGTGTGTGGCAAGGACGAATTGATTCGATTTTGGTGAAGATCCGAATCTGGATCTGGATACGAGAATTATTTAATTTTACAAGTGTTTCTTCACCATTGAGAGATGGGGCCAAAAACGATATAGTACTGTATAGCATGATATTTCAACAAGTTCGAATTGCGAACATACTCCGTGGGAGTTCATTCGTACAACTCTCAGGTGGTGATAAGCACGACGACAATAGTTTTTTGAAAACTTGTAAGATTTTCATCGCATTAAAGAAAAGAAACCAGAACACCTCACAAAGAGTGGGCTCTTTATATCATCAATTTGCGACTAATATTGGCATTGGGCATCCCCAGCGCCATTTAATTTTTTGTTTTTTAAATATAAATTTTAAGAAATGTGCCGAAAGGGCCGTTTCTCTGGCCCAAAGGCCGGGATATCCCGCTTTGAGCTCAGTTAATGCCCGGGAATGGTCTCTAGAAAATACCTGTCAGTTGGTTCGGTTTCCGTTTAACGAACAATCCGAGAAATAAGCAATTTTTAAAAAATGTGCCATGAGGCCGTTTGTCAGCCCAAAGGACCATAATCGCCACTTTGGGCTCAGTTAATGCCCGGAATTGTCTCCTAGAATATACCTGTCAAAGTTTGGTTCAGGTTCCGTTTACAACAACAGAGAAATAGCAATTTTTTAAAAAAAAAAATGGGCCGAGAGGGCCGTTTGTCAGCCAAAGGACCATAATCGCACTTTAAGGCTCAGTTAATGCCTGCCACGAGTGACCTTCAGAATATACCTGTCAATTTGTCCGTATTTTTTTCACGAAATAACCGAGAAATAGCAAATTTCACAAAATGGACTGAAAGGACGTTCTGCCCCAAAGGTACCGAATCGCACTTGGCACAGTTAATGGCCTGGGGAATGTCTCTAGAATTATACCTGTCAAGTTTTAATAACCGAGAAATTAACAACTTTTAAGAAAATGGGCAAAATGGCCTTCCTTCTCCCAATGGCGCAATCGCACTTGGGCTCAGTTAATGCATGGCATATGTGTCTCAGTATACACTATCGTCAAAAGTTTGAACACCCCACATTTATCCATTTTATACGAAATATAAGCGCTTAATGCTTCAATGTACTCTGAAATATAAAGCATAGACAAAATAAACAATTAAGATAATAAATATCATGGGAATCGTTTCTGTTTGAACACATAATTTAATCTATAATTTTTGATCATGCAAAAATAGTCCACTTTTGCAGATATAACAGCCGAAATATCAGGCATTCTTTCTACAATTAATCAAATATGTTCGGAAAGTTCTTCCTAACATGTTGCAGAAGTTCCCACAATGTTGCACTGGTAGGTTGCTTTGCTTTCAGCCTTCTTCCAGTTCATCCCAAACCAGTTCGATGGGTTCTAAGTCTAGAGAACTGTGCTGGCCATTCCATGATTTAAGCCTACCTCTTAGTGATTTTCTTCTAAGTGCAGTTCTGCAATAGCCTGGAGGTATGTTTTGGGTCGTTATCTTGCGTAGGATGAACCCCTGACAACCTAGGCATATAGACCAGAGGGTTTGCACTGTTAGCTGAAAATGCTGTCGGTAGCCTTTTGAGTTCAGGGTGCCAGTCACTCTGTGCAAGTCGCCGACTCTGGATCCAGCAAAAGAGCCCCAGATCATCACGCTTCCTCCTCCATGTTTGACAGTTGGTGTCACACCGTGAGGAACCATCCTTTTTGCCTTCTCGACGGTGTACAAAAACCGCTGCGTGATGAACGAAGATTTCAAATTTTTGATTCATCAGTCCATAAGACCTTCCTCCAGTTTTCAGTAGTCCACTGGAGTCCTTCATTGCCCAGACAAGCCTCTTTTTCATCGTTTGCCATCTTAGCAATGCTTTTCTTACTGCCACTCGACCTGTCAAACCTGCAGCTCGAAGTCTTCTCTTCATAGTTTGAAACTGAGACTTCCTTACTTTCGACCAGTGTTAAGCTGTGCTTGAAGCTGCTGTCCTGCGAGCCGCCTATCATGCAAGCTGTTGACTCTCAGAAACTTGTCTTCTGATTGTGTTGTGGCTTTGGGTCTGCCAGCCTCTTCCTGTCAGATGTTTCCTCCAGTTTCCACATGACTTTTGAATGGTGTAAGGAAACTGTACTCACTGACGTCTTGGATTCCTTTGCAATTTCCTCCAAAGGAAAGACCTGCACTTTTAAGGGTATAATGGTCTGTCTGTCTTCCTTTGTTAATTGTCTTTTTCTCATCATTATGATAGCAATATACTATTCCTGCCAGTGCAATATTGTAACAATATGCTACAGAGGGTGTCGCAACACAGTCTGTTCTACACTGCTTTTGTACAGACAGAGGTTTGTAACTATCAACAAAAGTTGTGCCCACTGTAGGAATTGTTTACATCAACTTTCAAGGCTTACATTTACTTCCATTGCTGCAAAACAGCTGCAGTTGCTAACCACTTACTTGTTCCCTGAAAGGGCCTTTTTTTAACAAACTCTGAAATTTACATTATTTTTATTTTTTGTAACCTAAACTTTTTTTTTTTAACCCTCAGGCAGTTTACCGCTTAGTTTGTACCATTTCAGGTTATCACTGGACTTGAACTGCTTAGTTTCAGTAAAACTGGAAAAAGGGGGTGTTCTAAAACCTTTTGACCGGTAGTGTATGCCTGTCAATTTTCCTCGAATTCTGTTCACGAATAATGGAGAAAATAGACGTTCAAATGAACTGTAACACAAGAAAGGGAGAAACGCGAGCGGCGCTTAGACCCGTGGGTCTTACACCCCACGGGGTCAAAAGTATTGGGCCGATATGTTGTCGGGGGTCAGACATTACGTGGCGGAGGTATGCACTCTACCGAGTGGCCTTCTGTTTCACCTGCGACTGTAACATCGAATAGCTTGTTAGGAATGTTTGCTGTTAAGACAAGGCATTCAATACAGATGTGGTTGGAAAAGCATCTTGTTTATCATCAACTTAATCTGGTGATGAAATTTATGTATTATCTGATTGTCGATTTGTAATTTTGTTAAAGAAGCAGAAGTGTGAGTTTTGTTTTCCTTTTTAAATTTGAAATTCCTTTGGATATATACTCATATGAAGCTGATCAAATACAAACCCATCATTAATTGCTAGCAAATTCAATGAATCTAAAGCTGCTTCCACACCTTCGTGCAGTTGTTAGTTTATTCCTGCACATGTTCTGGACCCAATCGGACTCGTCATCACCAAAACAAATTTGTAAAGATAGGGCTTGGAATCTGAACCCTTGGGTATCCCCACTGTCTGCTGGAGTATCTTGTTGCCAATTGTAAAGAAACTGTTGTGATGAGATCTCGAATACTTTCTTTAGTTTATTTTTTGAAAAACTACAGGAATATTGAATTTCATTGATAGACCAGTTTGCTTTTTTTTGAGAAACTTTAATGTTACTTTATTACTCTGCAAATGCTTTTATCTACCATCTGTCCCAATGCATTCATGAGTTTGTCAATTGGAACACACACACCACAACACACACACACACACACCACGACACACACACACACACACTTGGAAGCATCGTAGGAGTCCCAGGTTCTGTTTGTAAGGAAATCGTTTGCAGTCGAGGATTTTCTCAGTGAAGTAAATCGATGAAAAGTAAATTATTCGTTGCATGAATTCATGGAATATTTTGTGGTTGTATTATTTTTTACTTCTGGTAGGTTGCGAACCAGCGACACTGAGATTATACACTGCCTGCGAAACTTTGTGGCTTCCACTCTCACACGAGGCATTGTCAGAGCTTATTCTTTTGTACATCTCACATGTGCATGAAAAGTGTGGAAGCATTGGTAAGGAATCCCAGGTTCCATTTGTAAGACCAGAATTCAGTTTGTTAGACTCATCAACAGACCAGAATCTTTAACGTCCACAAAAATATGCTAGCAGATGGGACACCAGCTTAATGTCCATCAGAGGGATACACCCTTTGTGATGCAATGCTCTGACTGCGAAGCAACCAATCGGACAGTTTACAGTTGGGTCGGGCAAAGAACTGATTTCAGCTTAAGGTAAATGTGCCCCCTGTACCATCCTGTAAAATGCAAATAAACCATTTCTCCACAACAAGTGATGACTAGGCTAACCATCCGACACCATGGCAGTTACTATTCATTCAAACATTTACTGACAATCTCACTGCCCTTTCCAGCTTATTTGACGGAAGTTCAAAAGGCATCTTGCCGAGTTAAAAAAAAAAAAAATAATTTCAAAACTTAAATGTGAAAGAATGCTGTTCAAATAATTTCAATGGAACACGATACAATATCTTGTGTTCATACTAAACCATGCTGCCTTATGTCAACGTGCTGCAGGCTGGCAGGGTATCACCTCAAGTTGTGGCCTTGGTGGCAGTTAGCTTTGTGTTGTTGCATCTTGTGTGTGGCTGGCTGCAAGCTGGGTGCTCTGCCTACAGCGCGCGCGCACCGGGAAATCATCTCTTGGTGGAGGTAAAAACAACATTTACGGAGTACAATATGAGAGTTATTTCTCCGTTCATTCATGCCCCCAGGGGTGGGAACTTGGAGTCCATGGGTTAAAACAGAAGTTTTTTTTTAATCCAACTCAAAATTTGATATTGGATCATTCCTGGTGGAACTCTTTTGCCACCTTGAAACTCTGCTTCGGTGGGAAGCGTGGGGATTTTGCCGATGCACGTCATCCATCGACTTCACTCCAATTATTATTACTTTGTCTTCTTTGATTAATTCAATCTTTACCGAATTGTTCAGAGGTTTACTATCTTCTTCCTGAATTACCCGAATCATATGCAGGTTCCTA
>CM068959.1:31159655-31177287 GCA_035128595.1 Eptatretus atami | reverse complement strand
CCTCCCCCTCCTTTGCATGTACAATATGCATAACTATGTTTCCACCACCTTAGGTGTTGTAACCCAGCTTGCTTAGTACATCATAAAGACTAATTACTACCACTATGTGGATACAGATATGGTTGAAATATAATTTTTTACCTTGGTAGTCATTTTGCTAACCCTGGTTATTTGATGAACACTTTGATGTGAATATTATAAGCTGTGAGAAGTTTTTGTTCTTAAACTTCAGTTTTGGTCTGTAGATATGGAGCTGTTTGCACCAATTTTCATGTCTTCCTTGGACTCATCATTAAAGGCATTTTCTCATTTACAAATTTCAGTTGTATAAACTTGCATAAGAAAAGATACTTGTAAAGGCATGTAAACTTTGGTTATCATGTCGCATTTTGGTCGGCTATCCTTTACTGTAGCAAGAAGCCATGCCTCCCATCACTTTGCTGATGGACTTAATCAAAAGTCAGCATGTTGTACTTCACAAATACATCGCATGTATACCTGTGAATCTCAATATGAGGATGTAAAATGAAGTGAAATATCATTAGAAATGAACAGGATAGAACAAACGTTATAAATATATGTGGAAAACTTACGGGCCCAGACTGGGATTCGATTCCCGGTCTGGGCCCGTAATTTTTACACATATATTTATAATGAAGTGAAACATGGGGGGGAAAATGTTTTCTATTACTGCAGAGAATTGTGCTCCTGTTTTAATCACGCTTAATTCTAAGCAGTTCCTGCTGTCATACAATGATAAAAATGGTGCTACATTAAGCTCCAAATCCCGCTTTTTCCTCTTTCCTACCGGAAAGACGAGCTTTTAAAACAGACACAGTTTTGTTCCAAGTAAATTGATTATTAGCTTTCCAATTCTATGACAGCAGTAAACTCTTTGGAATAAAGAGTGGGATGTACACACACGGAGTGATGCTTCTCCTTTTAGTAATAAATATATGGTTATATATATTTGCTGTTATTTTATTACTCTCAAGTCCTGAATAAGCGTGGGGGTCTGATTAAGCGTGTAGGGTGGAACATTTTCCAAATTTTAATAAGAGTAGAGGGCGGAATAAGCGTGTAGGGTGCAAAATCCAAAAAAGTCTAATAAGCGTGCAGGTCCGAATAAGAGGGCAGGGTGGAAAAACCAGAAATGTGACAAATTATAGAACATGGATTTTATTGTTCAAATACATACATTACAATGCCAAGATGCGTACTGTACTCTACGCTTTTCTTTGGCAATCTGTATGCGCTTCTTCACACTCCTTCGGGTGTTTGCGTTGATTGCTTTGAATCTGCTGAACTGTGGAGTGAAGAGTTCGGATGTGGAAGACGAATGTTTGTCAATCACAGCTTGGAATATAATCAAGGAATGCACAGTCTGTGACATGGACAGAGTCTAACTTTGTCTGTGACATGGACAGAATAATCATCGAGTACGTATATGGCGAAGTTCTTGTCGGTGAACATGTTGAACCGGTTTGGCAGGTGCGATATGGCAGAAATTGAAGGAATTTCGGGAGTAAAGACGACACATCTCTCGACGGGACAACATTGTCACCCTACACGCTCGCTGTTGTAAATATGACCTGAGGGGGGCAAGAACGATTTTTTAATAAGCGTGTAGACCCGAATAGAGGCCGTGTAGGGGGGATTTTCACCTCGAAAAAAATAAGTGTGCATGCACGCTTATTCGGGACTTGAGAGTAAGGCACAGATGTGTTCATTGGTGGTCATGGGTAATTTGAACAAGTTATCACTGAAAATAAAAATCGCTCACAAATTGCAGAATACTTTGTGTTGCAATATATACCCTTCCCGTGACCACTTACCCTTGCCCTCATCTGTGTGCTTCTTAGCCCTCTATCTTCCAGCACCTACATGAGCTTGGATATCTGCATTAAAAGAAAATTCTGTCTAAGTGCATACCACCTCAACAACTGTTCTTGCACAAGTCTTTGTTCTGCTGAAACCTAAAGTTGATCTCTGGTTTGTTTGTTTTTCTGCTGATGTCATGAAAGCAACCAGGGCTGCAAAAGGATGATACTTCTTCTTTCTTTCTTTTTTTCTTGGGGAGGAAGTGGGAGGGAGCATTGTGTACACCAATATTTTTTTTCATCCCTACTTTTACTGCCAACTGAATAAAGTACGTGAAGCAACACAACAAAGTGTGGAAATCAAGCTCGTTTGGCATATTAAAACTTTTTATTTTCACAAAAATGTAATCAAACATTTAAAAACACCTTTTCATAAATATAGCGACTGCACAAAAGCTGTCATACCTGTCGGACACCATTTCATTTAAATGGTGCAAGCTCATTACTTTTGGCCATGAGGGATGCAGCTTACACGTTGATTCTGTACTGTTCGGAGTTAAAAGTATGAAGTTGTGGATTCGTTTCGTGTTGAGGAAATTGAATGGAAACACTCACATCTCGTGTTTCCTGTTCTTTTCTCTTGCAAAGTTTCTGGAAAACTCATGTCTGCCCGATTCCCCTCCGTTCTGCATTTCGTATTATCTCCACCTCTTTAGCTCTGCTTTGAACTTCTCCGTATAAAAATGATTGAACTTGTCATGAGTGGGAAAGATCTTGGCCGATCACACGACAAGAGCCCGATTCACTATAATCTAACCTGGATCCGGGGTCTGGGCGACGTGTGGACCATTTGTAAGGGCGAACTCATACCACCTGAAAAATAAATGCATCAATCAATGGAATAAAAAATAAAAAGACTGTTCTTCAGATATATAAATAAAGATGGAGATCGAGTTTGACACAAGAAAAAGAAATGTAGGCTTGAGAATAGCTATAAAAAGGTACACAAATTTTGGAAAAAGACAAGAAGAAGCTGAGGAGGAGCATCAGCAGCAATGGCTGGGTAAGGTGCGTGATGATGGAGCTTAAAAGTAAATGTGGAGCGAGAATCTGGCAGGAGCAGAACCAAGTAAAAGTGCAGAGGATCTGGTGGAGAGGCAGCTGAATGCAGCATGTATTGTGAGTGCTTAATTGCCATGCTGAGTCAGGTCTTGGATACCTGTACTAACTGAATTTGCAGATAGTGAAGTAATATCAAAAGGTGATAAATCATGTGAGGAGTCTGTAATCAACATCCAATGGCCCTTTTTATTGTTCAGAATTACAGCAAGTCTATTCCTTTCATTCTGATGAAGGTTTAAATGCCTGAAGCATCAGCTTCGCTTTGCTTCTCACAGTGGTTCGCATACCTTTTTCAACTTTCACTTGATATACCCAAAATGTCATTTGTCATGTTTGTAGACCATCTACAATCTACATATTACACAAGTGCTGAGGTTAGGGTGTTTGTGGAAGGTGAATAAAGAAAAAGAATATGGGATGAGACAAAAAGAAAAGGAGAATGTAGGGGACGTCTTGGGGAGTGAAAAGTAGGGAGAGAGGGTCGGGGGGCATAGGATGGTAAGTGTTCATTCAAATTACATCAAACTCCAAATGGCCCTTTATACATTTTAAGGGATATATTTATGACAGCACCTGTATTGTACACGAGAGTATGCACGCTCGCTTCTAAACCGTCGAGCCTGGGTTTGAATCTCGACCCAGCTTTAAACTGTCATGCTGGTGTTTTGCAGGCAGGACGATTGATCAATGTGTGTACCGTCCCTAGGATGGATGTTAAACTGGGTGTCCCATCTGCCGACAATAGTTTGTGTACATTAAAGATTCCACGGTGTCCTTCACAAAGAGTAGGCGAGCTACCTTGGCTAAATTCCAAATCCCTGCCCTAACTACTCCTGGAAAGGCAATGGCAAACCACTGAGTATAACCTTTGCCAAGAAACCTGCTTCGGCAGCACTGAAGCTCTGGAACAGAGAATAATGAATCAGAAGAAAGGAAAGAAACTCGAGTTTCAAAAGGAGTCATCTGTTTATCACTTCGATTGAAGTGTTAAAATTAAGCCCCCAAACTCTTCCCTTATTTACTTCTTCTCACACCTTTCTATCTCCATGCCAACCGCACTTGCCCCCACCTTGTGTGGAAGTAATTGGTAGCTCCAAGACTGAAAATTACTAGATTTGAACATTCAAATTTTTATTAACATACTTAAATGTACTTTCAAGCAATCAATGCAACTTTTTGCCCAGTATCTTTTTTTTTCTAGTTTGGTTAGAATTATTATTTATTGGAGTCGTGCTGCCCTTTTTATCAGTTTTGATGCCCAATACCAAGTTGCCCTGAGGATATTAAGAGCGAATCATTATGCGTGGACTGGAATTGGATGTTGACCAGACCAGGCAAAGCAGGCAGATTCCCTCCAAGTCAGCGATGAGCATCAATGCCAGATAGATTTTTGCCAACATTCTGATGGTGATATGGTAATTTCCTTGAGACTAGCTCAGTTTCAAGAAGCTTATAATCTTTGATACTACTGTCTTCAGCTCGTTTGAACGCACAACTTCTGCGGTGCCAGTATAATGTCCTCACCTAATATAAACGACTATCACACCTCTGCGGAGGAAGGAAGGCCTTGCCGTTGTGAGTCTCTGATTGGCTGCAATATAATGTCTCACGTCACATGCATTTTAGTCAATTACGAACCGTGAAAAGCAGAAATAAATAGGAAATTTAGCATGTTGCATGTTATGCTTAAAGTAATGGTGCATCTTTTCACAAAGGAATGTGAAGTGAAAAATCTGAGAACGATCAGATATTAATTATTTTTTTCCTTTTTATTTGAGTTAAGTTTCCCTTGAGATAAAAAAAACTTTTGTACCATGACCACTCCCTTACATACACATCACAAGTTTGCCGAGTAAGCAGAGGATATATCACTCGTTTTGTTGTTCCAACACTCCTACTTATTGTTATTGATAAATTTGATCTTATTTCAAAAATAAAAAACATATATTTGGAGTCTGACAGGCCTGCATCCTACATCTGACAAAGAGCTCAGCATCAACTTTCAGAATGCATTAAATGAATTTGTCGACTCGCATCGAGTTTATTTTGAAGGCTGGATCCAGTATGTAGATATACAGTACAAATTTTATATTTTCAATATTTTCTTCATTTGAAATGAAAGAAAATTGAATATCCACGTAAGCAATGCATGGTCTAGGATATGCAATACCAGCTCACAACCACTTGACCATCCAAAATGTGCAAGCAGCTAAAGGCCCAGTCACACCTTGACGTTTTAGCCAGCAATGGCAACGTGATCAAAATGTATGTAAAACGCTGGCTTACGTTGAACTTTTGATGTTTTTTTTTTAAAGATTCGGATGTATTCATAACGACTTGGTCTTATGCATAACGTATTAGTAACGGACACAGAACGTTTTCGTTGTGTTATAGATAACTTATACCAACGAATGCTGAACCTGTTGTCGGCCTTCACAAACCTATCCCAACGATAGTCTAACTTATGCATAGCGCGCTGCACGCATCGCGACGATGACGTGGCGTAGGTTATGAAAAGGCTGCCGCAACGATTCAAATCTATAACCGCCGGAGAAATGGAAGTGTCAACATCGCAGTCACACTCTGGCGATCTTGCCAGCGTATGCCGACTCTGAAAAATGCGTCTAAAACGCTGGGCACGTCGAATACGGTATGGGTAAGTTTGGTATACGTGAATAGAACGCTAAAGTTGCTATCATACGTCGTATTAAATGGAGTAGTCTTGTAATTTTAAACATGTTGAAAATTTTACGACGTTTTGCCATATGACACACGCTCCGATGCGATGGGAATAAGTTGTACGCACGATATGCGATCGTTGACACAATCGACACACGTTACTTGAAAGGTACTCATAAGTCGTGAAAGGTACTCATAAGCCGAAACACGTCAAGGTAATGGTTAGCGTCAGTGTTCCAGACTCCCGGTTTTTTTTTTTTCTTCGGTATGACGGTGTTCAGTGTACAGTGCGGTTATGATTTAAATCGTTGAGCGGCAGCCTATTAATTATATTATATTTATAACCGCACTAGAAATCGAAGTGTCAAAATCACCATCATACCGAAGAAGAAGAAAAAAAACAAAAAAAAAACGGGAGTCTGGAACACTGACGCTAACCATTACCTTGACGTGTTTCGACTTATGAGTACCTTTCAAAGTAACGTGTGTCGATGTGTGTCACCAATCGCGTAACGTGAGTACAACACGTTACTCATAGGTTAGAAATAAAGTTTCGGGTACGCTAAACATTACCTCGACGTGTTTCGACTTATGAGTAACTCACAAGTAACGTGTGTCGACGTGTGTCAACGATCGCGTGACGTGCCGACAACTTAGGGCCAGCGTTATGCGGAACGTGTGAGTCATACGCCTGGCATAAGTCTTAAAATTTCAAGCATGGAAAATTTGAGAACAACCGAAAAGTAACGTTTAAAGCCAGTGTACAACGACGTATGGCAGTGTTTTTCAGCGTGCTCTCAATGTTATCAAAACTTACCATAACGTATTCGACGTGTACCAGCGTTTTAGGACAAATTTTCCAAAAATCGGCATAAGCTGGCTAAAACGTCAAGGTGTGACTGGGCCTTAAAGAGAGAATGAGCTGACAAATTAGAGAAGTTTATCACAGAGAGATTGATTTGGAATCGTAGAGTTATTAGTAAGGAGATACAAATGCAGAATGAAGGAAATAAAAAGTCATCTTGGTGAAACAGCGGGTAAGCCTTTTTAATGCTGTGAAACAAAAAACAAACCTGATACTTTTGGAGCAGATGCTTTCCTGAAGTCTCCCCTGCACCAAAATCTGTAACCTCTGGCCAATCCGCATCCTCGGGGAGCACATCTAAATCCTGTGAAACCATATGCACGAAGGTAAATTGCTGAGAAGCTCGAATAGCGAACCGGCATACTTTAACACAAAAAAGTCATCAAATGACCATAAATGTTCCAGATAAATAAAAAGCTTCATCTTTGCTTCCAATCATGAGTGCCTCACCAAATAACCGAGGCTACAACATCATGATCAGAATCATACTTTTTGATCGGTGTTTTGACTTTTGTAAATAACTTTTCTTTTCTATAATCAACACACTTATCAAAACAACTTGCAATTTGACTGACATTTATCTGCGATAAACACTTCGGATGGGCCACATGCTCAAATACATCTGCATCTCCATAGGAAAACCTGCATCTCGTTGTACCTGTCGATCGTCGCCATCACTATCGTTCCCGTCATCTGAATCACATCTATCATCTGCTTCATTTTCTGCTGCAAAAGAACAAGTTTCATAAAAAGATATATGCTAAAAAAAACAAAGGAAGAGGAATGCTTGAAAAAAAGTAACATTTCAGTGTAAATGTAAATAAGAGTGCAGGTACAAAAAAAAAAAAAACATTTGTTGGTGATCTAATGTACACTTATACATATCGTACATTTTTTAAAGATTGGTATCTACCTCTATCATTCACTTCTGGGATAGCTGGTGCACAGTATTAAAAATATATATTAATGTGTTCTAGTTGTATAAAATCAAAACAAAAGAAAACCAGAAGCCATAGGAAATGAGGTTATACAACTAACATAATGAAGATGCAAACTATTTTTGACCATTTCAAGAAATTGAAAACGTTTTAGAAAGCAATACATTTCAACAAAATGTCTGACAAGTTTCACCGATTACATCGTATCTACAAGCAAAGCAATTTTTAAGGGTGTTGTGGTTAAATAGTAATTAACATGAATAAGTCGATTAAAAAACAACTCAAATACAAAGTGGAATTAAGAAGAAAGGGAGGGTAATTGAAGAACAACAATTCTGAGTCGGTGTGAAAAAGAGGGTTCAAAGCTATTTCTTTGAACCTGACACCATGAAAATAAGTCATCTCATTTATTACTTCAGTATGATTTACAGCCTTAGTAGAGGATAGTTTGGTGATAATGTACTCTCCTTTGAGAAGTATTGTTAAATTTGATTCCTGAGATAAACAACACAAACTACGACTACCACTACTACTACTACTACTACTACCCCAATTAATCCCACTTTCTTGTAGGGTTGGGTGAGGTTAGTCAACCTTTACTTCACGTCTTTCTCAAATAAAAAGGAGTTTGGCCAAAGTCTTTTTCAAACCAGTTGGCCAGGCATGACGTTCGACTCGCCATGGTTTGTAATTTGTTGAGGGTGCCGGCAATACTTTGCCTACTCTCCGCAAAAGACACTGTGAGATCTTTAATGTCCACCAACTGATGCAAGTGCCTAGTCATTGGGTCGCCAGCTTCGATGGGGGCAAATATTACCACCATAACTGTGTATGCAATAAACAGACAGCTCCGAAAGATAAGAGGACAATCATCACCTAGGTTCTGTAACGAACCTTGAAAGTTTAGGCTCTGTGCTCTGGGTCTTTGACCTACTGGTAATTTGTTCCGTTATTGACTAACCCAGTGGGTAATCTTCCTTGAGATGTTTCCCATTGAGAGATATGCCTTACCAGAATTCAGCTGCATTAAAACAAACTCTATCTGCAGTTTAAGCTGCTTGTTTTCTTCTTCCAAGAAGCACTTCAGAATATCCTCTAAGCCCTGTTAAACAAGAGCAAACATTAATCACAATGTACCAATGCATCAAGGCTCGACTAGATACACATTTGCAAAAATTTTGATAATGACATAACACGACTGTCCTGATTGTCCATAGGTAATAAAAAAAACATAGGGGCAATACTCCTGGGCACTCACCTGGTAGCAGCTGGATAAGATAACCAGGGAACCACTGGAAGGCATGGATGCCCCACAAAATATGTAACAGAGGAGAAAGTAAATACCTGTGGAATTTTTTTATAATGCCGTGAACAAACTTTGATATATCACGGGTGATGAAGGTTGTGGTCAAGTTTCATCGACATTGTGTGTGTGGTTTCGGAGAAGAAAGCAAATACATATTTGGGGGGACAACCCCCCCCCCGGAGAAGCCCTTGGACCACAATTTTTTTCATGTCATGAACAAACTTTAGTACATCACGAGTGATGAAGGTGGTGGTCAAGTGTGTGTAGTTTTGGAGAAGAAAGCGAATACATATTTTGGGGGTCACCCCGTCCCCCTTCTATCCCCTTAGACCCCGATTCTTCTAATGTCATGAAAAAACTTTGGTACATCACAGTTGATGAAGGTTGTGGGGTAGTTTAATTGCAATTCTGTGTGTAGTTTCTGAGAAGAAAGCAAATACATATTTTGGAGGTCAACAGCCCCTTACACTCCCTTAGACCCTGATTTTTCTAATTTCCTGAACAAACTTTGGTATATCACAGGTGATGAAGGTTGTGGTGAGTTTTCTTCAGAATTGTGTGTGTAGTTTCAGAGAAGAAAGGAAATACATATTTTGGGGGCAACCCCCCATAATCTCCTAGACTCCGACTTTTTGAATGTTGTGAACAATCTTTGGTTCAACACGGATGATAAAGGTTGTGGTAAAGTTTCATCAGAATTGCATGTGTCGTTTCTGAGAAGAAAGCAAATACCTATTTTGGGGAGGCACCCCCGTAGACCCCTTTCAGGCTCGATTTTCTTAATGCCATGAACAAACTTTGGAACATAAACGGTGATAAATGTTGTGGTAAAGTTTAATCGAAATTGTTTGTGTAGTTTCAGAGAAGAAGTTGCAAGTATATATGGACGGACGGACTGACGGACGGATGACTCGCCATTGCATAAGCTCCCCGGAACTATGTTCTGGCAATCTGGAGCAAGCTCCGATAACAGATCGCTTTTTCATCCTGTGTTTATGATTTTAACTTTACAAAGTTACATCTGTTGTTTCTTCAAATGGCCTCTCTTTGTTCAGTTCATTTCCTTTGATGTATTAACCACGCACTGGAGAGATCACATATACACTCGTTATACTCTATGTAGAGTTAAGTTTCTGCTTGCAACATCGTTGCAGGCGAAGCTTCCTTGTGCCCAAGTCTTGTGGAATATTTGAGGTCAATCATGTGTATTTTAATGAGTTTGTTTAAAAGGAACTTTTACCGCGGTATCTCAAATCACACTGTTTGAACTTGTGCGTTTCATGTCAGAGTTCCTTCGGCCTTGTGCAGGTGCTTGTTAAAGTCAGGTCTATTGATCAACATTATGGCATGGGTGGGGGGGGGGGACCTAGTGTGTACACTCGTTAATAGACTAGTGGGGGAGGGGGGGTTCAACGTTTGTACCAGTGTTCGTATCATAACAATGGGCCCGTGTCCACCCGATCATTCAGCTCTTTTGCTCCAAACACTGGCTGTTTTATGCCGAGCACATACAAAACTGATGGATATGGTTTCAAAGGGAACAAAAATGCTCTCAAAAGGGTAAAGTGAGGAACGGGCCGACTGCTGACGACATTGCAGCACTACAGGAGACAACTGAGGCAAGTGAAAGAGCCAAGTGGGAGAAAGGTTGCTGCTATAACACAGAAACAAAGCTCTGGTTTTCAGAACGAAGGTAAAATAGTTGCACCAAAGGCATTTTTGCCATGGTCTGCTCGTTTGGCTCATGGAAGTAGCCATACGAGCAAACGGGGGATGCAGATGGAGGTGCTACGTACATGGCATGCTCCAAGGTTTACAGCTGTGGCAGAACATTTTTGTCGAAGCTGTGTGTATTGTCAACACCATGATGTTGGGAAAGTGTTTAAACAACTAGAAGGGGCTTATCACAGCAGATATTACTAAGGAACTCTGCAAAGCTTTGCAAATAAAACAACACTTCCACTGTCTATACAACCCTGAGTCTGCAGGACAAGTAGAATGCCAGAATGGCAAACTTAAGAACAAACTTGCTAAAATATGTGATGAAACAGGTTTGAAATGGCCAGAGGCTATTCCTCTGGCACTGATGTCAATGAGGTCAATGGTAAACAGGTGCATCGGATTGTCCCCACATGAAATACTGATGGGGAGACCAATGCGAGTGCTGATAACAGCTCCATTAACCCTGAAACAAATGGACGTACACATGATGGACGAGACAATTAACTTCTTAGCTGCTCTAACAAAGGTTGTCAGGGAATTCAACTCGCAGGTCAAACAAGCGTGACCAGAACCGGCTGCGGAGGAACACTACAGCATCCAGCCTGGCGACTGGGTGTACATCAAGGTGTTCAAGCGGAAGAATGCACTGAGGGCACGTTAGATGCACCAGGTATTATTGGTTACCCACACACCAGGTATAATTGGTTACCCACACACCAGGTATTATTGGTTACCCACACACCAGGTATTATTGGTTACCCACACACCAGGTATAATTGGTTACCCACACAGCTGTCAAGTGAGAAGGTAAGCCAAGATGGACTCACGCACGCATCTCACTGCAAAAGAGCATACAGGAAGTTGTAAAGAGAAGAGAGGAAACCTGCAAGTGGGAAGAACGTTACCGGGGGTTCATGACATATGTCGCAGTGCTTCTGATTAGAATGTGCATAATCGTGATAATATGGACGATAACAGATAGTGAGGGCATTATGGGAATGCCATGGAGAGCAGAATGTTTGGTTGGTCTGAAGCAGAGGAAACAAGGAATGGGTCGTGACAGGGTACGCAGGGCAGAAGAAGGTAAACATTGGGACCAATTGCATGAGAAAGGCATGTATGAGATAAACACCTTTTTGACCCTGTCGCACAATTATGCAATGAAGGAAAATAAGGTGGAAGTGTTGGGTATGTGCCCACCTACCGCACTCTTCACGAAACAGGATTGCCGTTAGCGGTGATCCCATTTGAGGAAATTGATTATGTGGAGCCGGTGGTACCATAACTATGCCTTGAATGAACAAGCAATGAGTGCTTTGTGGGCGGGTGGTACCCTCCTTACAGCTTAGCAAAGAGACCCCCGTATTTTAGGATTACGTGCAAATGAGCGGGGTTCCTTTGCCTAACCTGGACAAATCCAACCAGCAAATTTTATGCAGGCGAATCTACAGTACCTGTAATTCATCAATGGAGGTGAACGATATGGCAGATAACCAGAAGGGCATAAATGGAACGTATGCTAAAGTAGCGTCAAACGGTACGTACTTTGTATGCGGGTTTAGAGCCTATCCTTGGTTGCCACTTAATTGGACCAGATCCTGTTATTTGGGATTTGTGGTGCCACATATACATCTAACCACTAGCCTGCTGCCTAAAGGTATTCTGCGATGTAAGAGGAGCATTTCAGAAGGGGAACTCGCAGCAATGACAATCCCCCCGATATGTGGCGTGGAAAGCAGGAAGAGAGCTTATTGAAATGACAGCCTCATTGGAGGAATTGGGGAACGAAACCGCTGATGGTTTTGAGAAGGTCAATGTTGAGGTGGCCATACTCTGCACAATGACCAAACAAAATAGAATAGCTTTTGGCATGATATTGGCAGCCCAAGGAGGTACTTGCAATGTAATTGGGAAGGAATGTTGCACATACATTCCAGATAATTCTGAAAAAACTCCATGATGTTGTACAACATGTAAGGAAGGTAGCTGCAAAGTACCACGACTATTTTAAGGGATAGGAGTTTGGATCTTGGTTAAAGGGAGTGTTTGGTGGTTGGGGAACATGGATACTCCAAATATTGTTCGTTAGACTCATGATATTCGTCGCTGTTGTTGTCGGCATAGCGTGCATAAGAACATTAATCGGTGTGTGTGTGTGTGTGTGTGTGAGAGAGAGAAAATTTGTGACAGTGACAACGATGGTGGCGCATGAAGGTTTCTAGGACGAACATCTCTGAGCAACTGTGGTGACCATGAAGATTCAGAAAACCCAGAAAATGAAGAACCTAGAATAAAATCGAATTTAGACACCGTGTCAGTGGGATTTTATAGAAAATATGAAAGTACAGACACCTGTGCCCTTGGAAATTATGAAAGCCCTTTTGAAAGAATTCAAGAATTGTTGCTAAAGAACCAAAAATAGTTGGATGATTGTGATGAAGGGATGTGGGACAATAAAGATATCTTAAAAACTGAAGGGGAAAAATAATTCGAACGGCTTGCTCAAATAAAAGCTGATTAGTATAACTGAAAAAGGCGATTGCCTATTAGAAGTGTATGTTTGGTGTGCAAAGAGTTCTTTTCTTCCAGATCGCCATGGTGCCCAAACTCTGTGGAACGAGACAGGACAGGGAGGTGATGGCCCCCGAGGGTTACATCCACTTGCTGGGGTGTTGACCCACCGCAGCGTGCAAGTCTGGGTGACGCTGTGAAAACGGACCTGCCGCTAGCCGACGACAAATTAAAATTTTTGTAGGTTTGTCCTTACAGAACAAACCCTTGTGTTGTTCTGGATGAACAAAATGGGGGAATTGTGGGAAACTGATTTGTTAATTGAATTAATAATGAGGTAAAATGCCAATTAGCTTGAGTTTGTGCTTTGAGAAAGAATTTAATAAATATGTGCTGGGAAAGCTAGTAGGGAGGCATGGTGCACATTCCTTAGTGGTAGTAAAAGACCTTGTAAAAATCTCATCTGTTCCTGGCCCAGATGGCCAGCGCAAGAAATCACATGTTCTTTCCTCCCCTCCTCTTGGCAATCTGGAGCAAGCTCCGAAAGCAAACCGTTTTTCATCCTGTGTTTGTGATTTTAATTTTACAAAGTTCCATCTGTTGCTTCTCCAAAAGGTCTCTCTTTGTTCAGTTAATTTCCTTTGATGTATTAACTACACCCTGGAGGGATCACAAATATACTCGTTATACTCTATGTATAGTTAAGTTTCTGCTTGTGACATCGTTGCAGGCTAAGCTTCCTTGTGCACAAGTCTCGTCTTATATTTGCGTGAATAAACTGCTTAAACTGAACAAAAAATTCTTTATGTTTCAACGTGGCTGGTCTTGCACCCTCTGCCCTTTCCGTACTCCCCATCCTCAAGATTTATGTATGGCAATTTGGTCTGCCAGTTACCCCTTCTGGTATACCCAAAATACAGACTCACTCTTCACCTGCACTCATTTGTTCCCTTTTTTTCCACTGTGAAACCTTCTTCCTCGATCTCTTCAATCTCATTCTTACTCCATGGCTTCCACATCCATCAACAATCATGATCTTTTCTAAACCATTTATCCACCCAATCCCACTCTTTCTTTTTTTTCCAGTCTCTCCTTCCACTTCTGTGATTGAGAGTTTGTGGCTGTATCCATGCTGTTCACACCCATGTCCTTCCTTACCATCATTCTTCTCCACATCCTTATTACTCCAAGTCTCCATCTATTTTGTCCTCAACACAATCAGAGTCACAAACTGCATACAACCGACCATGTGTGTTAAGCTCCACATAAGAACCATAAAAAGAAACAAACAAAAAGAACTGAAATATGGATTCAAATGGAGAAGATAACAAAACAGCAAAATAACAAAAAAAAAACAAATCCACAAATATCAAATGACCTACAACGACACAAAAAAAACGACAACACTTAGAGAAAAGCAATAATACAAATATTCAACGATAAATACACAAAAAAAGACAAAAAGACACAAAAACAAAAATATGCAAGTAAACAAAAAGAAAAGAACGTTGGTGTTTCCCCCCCCCTCCCTCCATCCCATATCTTTCTACTGTTCTTTTAGTTTCTGCTCCATCCTGACCCATTGTGTGTTCTAGCTCCTCCACGAGCCTCGACATTGCCTACAAAAGAAAATGCAAATGTTGTTTAATGTGTATTTCATTGGACCAGAAGATAATTTTGTTGTCAGGCATGAGGTTTTACAGTTCCTTACATCATGAACATCCATCCATCCATCACTCCATCCATCGGACCATACTCTGTGCAGAGCGTTGGCATTGCCTAAGCCATTCTGGCCTAATGGGCACAATCTATGACAGGTTGCCACTCCGACACAGGATACAGCAAACTGGTACTCATTTTGCCAACCTCAGAAGGATGACAGGCTGAGTCAACCCCACCTGGTGTTAATTCAATAGCCAAGCAGGATTTGAATTCAGGACCCAAGGATCCCAAGCCCACCACTCTAGCCATTAAGCTAACACCAGGCATACATAATGAACATGAGAAGTCATGATGTAGAGTATAACATTATTTGGTTCTTGGGGTGATATAATATTAAATTTTTAAAATTGTTTTCCACCAATCACAAATGCTGTGTCTGCATTTCTGCAGATTTATTCATACCGATTTTGAAGTGTTATCATGTATACATCTCATGCATAATATCATTTTGAGAATGCAGCCACGTTTGATCTGTGAGCAAAACACAACATGTGCTTAACAATCATCCAATAATTTCAGTGTAGTGGTAGACATCCAATAATTTAAGTGCCGTGTACGTATGTAGATAGTGCAACGACTGCCTTGATTCTCACAATCTTGATTCTGCCTTGCTAAAGGAGTCCAGGAGCTTGGTTGTGGCTTGGCTCCAATCTGACACAGAGGTTCGAAATTTGCAAATGCAGACAAAACTTGTCTCATGCTAAGCCTTGTACAAATATCAAGTGCAGGATAATTTGAAAGAAATGAATGTACGAGTACCTTACTTGAATTACGAGGACATTAGTACACATTGGATAAATCGCTACAGCAAAGTGGATTTGAATGTTTAATCCAAGTATTATGTATGACCTCTGATCTTATAGCACCACCAATACAAATGGAACAACCTATTGGATCTTTAACCACAACTTAAACTTCGACAACAACTGATGAATTACAACACTTCCACAGTCAATTTTGATTTTCATAAAGATATTAAACTTTTGCAATTAAAAAACGCACATCAATTTCTGACCAAGGCAAATCAAACCGAACAACTTTATGAACTGTGATAGCTCTTACTATAGCTCTGGCTTCTTCACGTAGGGCAGGCAATGACAAAAGGTTGTACAAGGCCCCATTGATATATTGCCAAAGCTGAAAAAGAAAAAGCACATTGTGTCCCACTGTGACATCATTAAACAATTTTGAATCACATTTTATCTTCCTTGTACAAGGCACCCATGATGAACAGTGAAAGCCAAAAAAGGCACATTGTGTACCGCTGTTATCAATCATTTTTTAATCATTCAAATTTTACTCCGTAAAACATCAGCAAAAATTGTGAGGCATAACTTGTCACTGCTCATGGCAGTTTCTTCAAAATCTCACAAAATTTTGTTCATTTGACTATCCTGTCCACAGAGCATAACACAACGGTCTCATAAATTTAGAGGGGTAACTATAATGGTGGGTCTTTTTAAAAATCAAATTAATTCACTTCACACCCACCATTCAACTACGATAATCTATAATAATAAATGTCAGTGTGTGTCATTCCGTCAGTCAGTCAGTCTCCACCATAACTCCAAAACCATGAAACCTCGTGACCCCAAACTTTGCATGCATACTAATGTCACTGAACTCCAAGGTAGTTTGTGAATGAAAATTGGGTGTTTGGGTTAATTTAAACACCCCTTTTTAAGATAATTCACGGCCTTATTTAATCAAATTTTTTCAAGTCGTCATCCTTGATCAGACCTTGAGTCAGCCTTCTCTATCAGCTTGCTGGGGTCTTAATTTGCCATTTTGTTTGGCATGCTCAACAATGCCTTTGATATAATTTATTTATTTTTATATACAATGTCCTGCTAACAAGGGGAGCAGGAGACAACAGGGATGGGAGAGGGAAGCACAAAACAGTTGGGAATAGACACATGAAGATATCTGAGGAAGGAAGAGGGATGGGGTGGGGTACACAGGGTAAACAAGATGGAGACTTCAGGGACTTTCAGGAAGGAAAGCAGGGAATATGAAGGAGGTGGGACTTGACTTGGAACAGGCCGCAACGGTTTCTTAACGATAAAGCACTCAAATTTATTTTTCACTTTCCTCACTCATATCATCGAATGCCTCATCTTCATACCTACGAAGCGCTGGGTACATCACAATGCTTAGAAACGCCTGGAGACGGCAGTATTCATGGCTTTATTTCATTTCCACACATGTGATAACCTCTAGAATCTCTTAACCTGAGTCAAATTTCCCAAATTTAAAAAACTTCTTATTTGACCTCAGCAGCAGTTCCGACTGCTAAAAAAACACAAAAGTGTTAATTTGTCCAATTCGGACACATGTTTTGACATTCTGGTGCGTCTGAGTATTCCTGGTTTTATTTAGTTTCTGCACATGTGATAACCTCGAGAATCTCTTCACCTGAGCCAGATTTCAAAATTAAAATGCGGAATTGACCTAAGCCAGCATTTCCTACTGCAAAAAAAGTGTTCATTCAATCAAATTTGCCCATTGTTTTACACTTCAGAGGTCTCCGGTTGTCTCCAGATGGTTGTTTAATATGAGCGCGCTGGCTTGGTAAGCGATTCGTGATCGGTTATAACAATCATCACCTGGAGATGCCCGGAATGTCAAAAATTAAGCAAATGAACACTTTTTTTTTTAGCAGTTAGAACTGATGCCAAGGTCAATTCTGCAGTTTAAATTTTGAAATTCACTCAGCGGTGAAGAATTCTAGAGCTTATAGCATTTCAAGCTGTAATGCTTATAAATGTCCAGAGAGTTGTATTCGCACATTATTTGATACTCTGGATGGTGGTTACCTCCGGACGTGTCCAGATGGTGGCTATTTCTGGACGGTTGGGATGGTTAGTTATGCCCAGATGTGTGTGTTTGCTCTGGACATGTCTGAATGGTAGTTATCTCGGACGTGTCCGGATCTCGTCTCTTTTTT
>CM068959.1:31138331-31149526 GCA_035128595.1 Eptatretus atami | reverse complement strand
TGTGCCAGGGGCCGCACTTTTGGCCACCAAGGGCTGCCAGTGTCTCGCAGGCTGCACAATGAAGAACAGGGCTCTAGACCCTGGAACCCCACAATGAATCTTATGGAGAGGCAGTTGCAGTCTTGGTTTCTCAGCAGCTTGGAAAGCTAACCTGACTATGGGTACCTTTAATTTATTCCATAAGGCTCGCAGCAAGTGTGAACAGTGGGAGAGGGGGGGGGAGAGGAGAGGGAGGGGGAGCAAAGAGAGGTGGGGCAATGAGGAGGGGAAGCGAGGAAGGATAGGGAGCTGGGGGGGTGAGGAGGAAGGGGGGAGCTATGAAGGAGGGAAGAGCGAGGAAGGGGAGGGGGTGGGGTAAGGAGAGTGACGCCTCACCAAACATCGCTATAACCTCGGAAGGGGTGGTGTGGGAGTGAAGAGGATGGGGAGAGAGGAAGAGTAGGGGTAGTAGGGAGAGGGAGGGGTTTGGGAACATGAGAGAAGGGGGTTCTGGACTTGTGTTTGGTATGGGGCTTCTGGAGAAGGTGGGGGTAGTTCAGGATTGAATGAAATGGGGTACGTTAAAATAGCATGTCAATACAGCATGCGGAGACTGCCAGAGATGTCCATGGTGGGTGGAGGGGGAAGGGGTTTTGGAGGAGTAAGCGAAGGGGAGGGTGAGGGAAGGCAGAATTGTGGAAGGGAAGCAGCATGTGGGAAGGGAAGGCAGCATTGTGGGAAGGGAAGGCAGCATGAGGGGAAGGGAAGGCAGCATGATGGGAAGGGAAGGCAGCAATAAGAGGAGGTGCAGGCGGTGGAGGGGAGGAAGGCAGCTGAGTGGAGAGGGAAGGCTGCATGAGGGGTGGTGAAGGGAAGGCAGTGTGATGGAGGGGAAGGGCAGGGCGATAAAACGTGCCCAAACAGGTGTTTTTTTAAACACCAGATTCTATATAAAACCGGGTGAGAGCATTTAAATCCACACTATCTACCTGGTAAAGGCCTACCTGCATGCATGCATGCTCGCACATGAAGCGACTTTGCACCTCTCTGGTCAGCTCACTTCAAACTGATTTGTACATGCTACACTCTGAGGAAGCCGTTTTAAATTCAAAACTAAACCGTCAGTCCTTAACAGTGCCCTTACCAGAGGGGGAGGGGTGGAGGAGGAGGTGGCAGGGAGAGGGGAGGGAGAGGAGGGAGAGAGAGAGAGTGGAGAAGGAAAGGGAGAGAGGAGGGAAGGGAGAGAGAAAGAGGAGAGGGGAAAAAGGAGGGAGGGGAGTGAGGGGAAGAGAGAAGGAAGAATGAGGAGGAAGGGGAAGAGGAGGGAGGAGAGAGGGAGGGAGAGAGGAGGAAGGGGAGGTGAGGGAGGAGTGAGGAGGGAGGGGAGTGAGGAGGGAGGGGAGTGAGTAGGGGTGGGGGAGCGAGGAGGGGGTGAGGAAGGAGGAGGCTCGAAAGGGAGGAAGAGCGAGAAGGCATGGTGGGGAGAGTGATTCCTCACTAAATGTCGCCTATACACTCCACGAGGAGGTGGTGGAGCAAGGAGGATGGGGGAGAGAGGAGAGGAGGAAGTGAGAAGTGGGGATGGGGTTTGGAAGGAGGTAAATGTGTGTGAGAGAGAGAGAGGGGGGTGGGAGAGAGATAAAGGGGGGGGGGAGGGGAGGAGATAGAGAGAGAGTGGGAGAGGGTTGGAGAGAGAGAGGGTGAGGGGTGGGAGAGGTATGGGAGAGAAGGAGAGGGGTGGGAGAGAGGGAGAGGGGGGTGGGAGAGAGGGAGAGGGGTGGGAGAGAGAGGGAGAGGGGTAAGGAGAGAGGGGTGGGGGGGGGGAGAGAGAGAGAGAGAGAGAGAGAGAGAGAGAGAGAGAGAGAGAGAGAGAGAGAGAGAGAGAGAGAGAGAGAGAGAGAGAGAGAGAATGGGGAGAGGAAGGGGGTGGGGTTCCAGCAGATGTGGCGTCCATTTAACATCCATCTGAGAAACAGCACACACAATGATGAATCCCCCTTCTTATGAACACCGGGATGATAGTTTATAGCAGGGTTGGGATTTAAATCCAGGCTCTACAGCTAGGGTGAAATGCGTACCTTCTTTGGCTATCTTGCCGTGATGTGGCAATTCATTTCTTTGGAACAACTGAAAACATTTTTTACTCATTGTAATGATCTAATATATTTTGCCATCGCAACTCTGGAGATGTCCCCACGGAGAACCACACCACAGTATAGCCATCAAAGCTTGAAGAGCACTCGCCAAGTGACTTGAGCACTCAAGCAAGCACTCCAATGACACGGTTGATAAGGAACGGCAGGCTTGGCAAGCGATTAGCAATCGCTGATTGGTCATACAAACACCATGCAGCCAGAGATGCCCGGAATGTCAAGCAATGTCCGAATTGGACAAATGGACACTTTTTTTTAGCAGTCTGAACTGGTGCTGAAGTCAATTATTAAGTTACATTTTTTAAATTCTGCTTAGATCAAGAGATTATGGAGGTTATGGCATGTGTGGAAGTGAAATAAAGCCATGAACGCTGGTCTCCAGGCGTTTATAAGCATCGCAATGTATCCAGCAATTCATAGGGATGATGAACAGAGATTGGATGAGATGGAGTGAAGAAAGTGAAAAAAAAATTTATTGTTCAGAAACAGTTGCGGCCTGTTCCAACTCAAGGCATTGTTGAGCATGCCAAAAAAAATGGCGAATTAAAACCCCAGTGAGGGACAGTGATGTGAGCAATGATGAGCCTTGCTAAAGGATAATTAAATAAAGCCATGAATTATCTTCAAAAGGGGTGTTTAAACGAACCCAAACAACCAATTTTCATTCCTGCACTACCTTGGAGTTCCTTTAGTATTCATGCAAAGTTTGGGGCTGCTAGGTTTCATGGTTTTGGAGTTATGGAGAAGATGGTCAGACTGACTGATTGACTGACACACACTGATATTTATAAGTATAGATCAGCAGCATGCACTCAAAATGAAATCGACTGCATCAGATTACAAGGACAGCCTCCATGGATATCAACTCTTGTATTTGCGATTGATATTCATCACTCACATCGGGAATGTCATGGCTCAAGAGGTCTGTCAAGATGCGCAAAACACTCCGAGCATTGTCGACACAGGCTCTTTTCCCTAAAAATGAAAAAAAAGATTATCAGCCTTTCTTTTTGTGAAAGTACAATTGTCTTCCAAATAATTACAGAATGGAGACAATAGGGGATTGTGTGCACCCTTGCCATAATTGGTGGCAGTAACATAATGGTATATCATTTCTAGAAGATTGGAAAAGATATATGGTGATATTTGTTATATTTTTCTCCAGGTGGAATGAGTCTCAATAAAAAAGATGCCAGCTATGAGCCTAAATGTGGTGGTCTAACAACATCCCAAAGGGATGTGATGATCTAGCACATTGTATTTATTTTTTTCCAGTTTCTCCAGTGCAGGTGAACCTGACATATTGGAGACAAAAATCTTTAGCTTGATCTTCTTAACTGAAAACCGAAAACTTACCTGATTGGGGGAAAGTGCAATGCAATGGGACATCCCTTCTTGCAGCTATTCTTGTCCAGTGGTATTAAGTGCCAACACATAAGCTCTTACATCATAAAATTGTAAGTTCGCGTGGTTGGCCTTCATATCATTAAGAACGCATTGGCCAAAAATCACTGCAAAAGGAAATGTCCCACTGCATCTCAGTGTCCCCTAATGTGGAATCACACATGGTCCACCATAATTCACAAACTCTGCAATGGGATGTTCGATATGAAAGGAGTGAATGTTATACTATTTGTCAGCATGCAGAGACTGTCAATACACTCTGCAGAAATACAGTAAAGTTCCACATACAGTACAGTAAAAAGTAAATATAGTACAGTAAACTTTATACTATGTTACTGTGTGTTCTTCAGAATAACTACTGCTCAGGCACAATAACAAGCATTTGCTGCAATCTGTCGTATTACGAAGTTCGACCAGGTATTGTATCCACTTTGTGTGTATTGTGCTGTGTATACCTGCGGTACACTTGCAGAGATTCATGAACAGGGAAGCTGCCACTTCCTGCATATACACAGACAGAGACTCGCTATCTGCATATATATGATGTAGAATATCTAGCAGCCAGTGCATTGTGTCGGCACCAATCAGGAATGACTGAATGCTGCGCCTGAGGCACAAACAACAATTGATGTCGACTGCATGATTGAAAGAGAACTCACACCTAAACGTGGAACTAACACTTTACTATTGTGGCACCAAAGGACCAAGTCAGCATTCGGTTAACAGAAATTTATCACAGAGACGAAGGTCTTACATCATGCTGAGCTTCTGGAGCACCCCAAGTGCAGGTTCCTGAATGAGTGCATCTTCTTCAGATTTAACAATTTTCACAATGGCACCAAGCAGAGCAGGACTACGTGCCAGATACCTCTGTCCTGTGAGGTTGGGTTGGAAGACAGGTAGACAAATCAATAATTTGAACATTACTTTTTCCCCTCATTCCTCACTACTTTTTTGCCTTAAAAGTTGGTACCATGCTCGTCATTAAGCTATTTCATCTGCACTGAATCACCAACAGGGACTACCAAAATAAAAACTACCAGCAAATTGAAGCACCTAAACCTACCCATGAAGATGTAAAGCCGACTATCGCTTATGCATTTATGGTGTGGATTTTAAAGATCCCGTCGTATATTTCAAAGTTATAGGCCGTTGTGTCTGGCCTAATTCCTTCCCTGGGATTAGTTGGCATGTTAGCACTCCGAGCAGTAGTTCGGAGTGCTGGGGTTGGATAAGAAGGGTCAAATGGCCTCATACTGTGTTCAAGTTTCATTGTAATTTCAATGTAAAAATAAAAAGTGAAATCATACACCAGAAAACTACTTGTAAGTAATTTTAACCAGGCAAAGAGATTCCCGAGGTGAAGACCCACCCAAATGCTGTGCTGCAATACTGTTGAAAAGTCGGATGGTAGCTTGCTGTGTCCTGGAACTCGAGCTTCCCAAAAAACCTTCCTGGCAAACACAAAAATAAATATTTTGCAAAGGTTGCCTGCAACAAATACGAGGGTCAGTACGAAAGTAATGCCTCTTATTTTTCAGTTAGTAACCAAAGCATCGTAGGAAAGCTACGCGAGATCAAAATGAAAGGTTTATATCTCCCGCCCATTTTAAGTTGTGCAGCACTGTGATCGGTCATGTGACAACATCACACCATGCTTCCAAAATGGCTTCCCCGCGAGATGTGCATGTGCATACGAGGCAGAGAACAGTTATTGAATTTCTTACTGCATTAGAGGTTCCTCCAGTGGCTATTCGTAGGTGTTTAAATTATGTGTATGGCGACTCTACCATTGATGCGAGTATTGTTATACGTTGGGAAAAGCACTTGAAGAGTGGGGAAACATATCGATGCCAAGCCTCAAAGTTGTTGGCCTGCAACTGCAGTGACCCCGGAAAACTGGAGTTGGATCGATGCGCTCCTTAAAGTGCATTGCATTCGATGGAAACTATGTGGAAAAATAACTTCATATTTGCCATATATGTACACATATTCCCTGTAATTACCTGTGCTACCAAAGGTAGATGGAGCTTATGTATTCACCCCTGTTTGTCTGTCTGTTAACACGATATCTCAAAAAGTTACGGATGGATTCAGACAAAACCTAGTGGATAGGTTGGGTGTTTGACAAGTTCGAATTGATTAGATTTTGGTGAAGATCGAGATCTGTATACGAGAAGTGATTATTCTGCGTTGAGAGATGGGACCAAAAACGATATATAGCGTGATGTTTTAAAAAGTTGTTGTTGAGTTATAACAAAACTTGGTGGATGAGTTGGATAGTTGACAAGAACAAGCTGATTAGATTTTGGTTAAGGGCCGGATGCAGATCTGACTAATCAGTGGGATACAAAAGGTAAACTGTTCAGCCTGGTGGATGTATGCACCCTTTCCAGTGCTGTTCTACTTTTCATTGTAATTGAAATTTTATTTCGTGAGAAATAAGATGAGGCATTACTTTCATACCGACCCTCATACGATCAATAAAAGAGCATCCATCGAAGTTGTAAATGGTGACCCCTGAGCTGCAAATTTAAGATTTAGCATTGCATATGCCCAAGGTAAAGTACAAGGTATCAAGATTAAAGCTTAGTGCAAGAAAAATATTCCTCTATAAACAAGTCACACTCAACCAATGCAACAAAAAAACGCAAAGTTTCACTGGAACAAAACTTGTAGAATAGAGCTAAAAAAAAAAATAGAAATGAGAAACAATAAAACTCGAACAAGAAAAATATTGTTACGGCCCAGGGTTCGAGGTTCACCATGAGAGGAAGCATTTGAGTTCCTCCCAAACTCCCGGTCCTGAGGTCACCAGCCACAGATAAATCTGCAGCCCAGTGGGTTGTTAAGCAACCATGAATGCCAATTGGTACTGCCAATCCTCGCAAGTGGTCACTACTACCTTTGGACGGCTATACCAGGTGAGTGGTGTGCCCTCAATGCACACCCGGATTATTGTCGAGCGATACAGTGAACATGCACTGGCTAACACGAGCAAATCACGTGGGGTAGAACTTCCTGGCTAATGCTATGTGTGGACTACACTGGACCAATGGAGGAAAAGACGCGACGAACCTGGGTACATTTACAATAATGAGCAACTTTATTTACAGCAAGGGCAAGGAAAGGTATGTGCAACAATAAGCAAAGGATTTATTACAGCAATATTTGTACAGTAGGGGAAAGCAGGGATTGGTGAGGTGTGGCAAAAGAAACGCAAACACAAGAGACACAGCTCAGGGTTGTTCTGATCATAAAACTTCTACAATCTTAATTATGCAAATAAAACAGGCGCTGTCAGAATCATTCCCTGAAGAAGTTAGGGAGTCCAGAAAGAGAGTGAGAGAGAGAGAGAGGGAGAGAGAGAGGGAGAGAGAGAGTACGAGGCATGTGTGCGGCACCTCCAGTGGTGTGCGGACCATTACCAGGTTGTTGGCCCCACCCATGTGATGGTTCGGCAGTGGAAAGAGCCCCAGTTGCTCCACACTCTGCCATGCGATCCATCTCTGAGGTTAACATGGCGGTGCGCATTCGGTCATGCGCCTCGGCCGTGAAAATGTGCCGAATACCCAATGGAGGTCATATTTGAGTGGAAGGAACGGTGGGGCGATCCATATGATGTCGAACGGAGCCTAGCACACATTTGTGCCTCAAGTTACATGCCAGAGCATCACGATCCGAGTATCTACTTTGGTGCATCAGGCTCCCACATCTACTGCCAATCCAAAGGGCTGTGGTGAACATCGGTGGTGATGGTGGCTGTGGTGTAGCATATCAGTTGTAGTGTGGTGATTCATGATGGAAGTGGTTGGTCATTTGTTGTGGCTATTAATGGCAAAGGTAAGCGAGCTGAGGTTGTGGTCCAATGGTGTGGTGAATTTTATAAAGGTATTGTGGTGGAGTGTGAAATTCTGCAATGTTCGAGTCTGGTGAAGTCTGCGGTGTAACATCTGTTGGATAATGGCACGCAATTTGAAGGGGTTTTGGCATGCGAATGCAAATGAATTGCCCCTGTTGTTATAGTCTGTGATGTGCATGCATGTGTGAAGGATGGTCCTGTACAGCAAAGCAAAATAATGTGAAGAATGAAAGATGGGTAAAGAATGGAAGGAAAAACACTACCTAGAGCCCAGGCAACGCATATTGTCCCATAAACACACAACACATAAGGGAAGGCCTATCTAAAATAAATACTAATGAAATTAGTCTCAGGACCGTGATATGTTGTGAGCCATTGTCTTGGGGGAGTGCCAGTTTTGGATAACCGTCACAATATAAATTGCCAGGATCTTGCATACTGCCTCCACGTTTCTTTGTTTAAAGACCGCTGTTACCCACCATAAAGGAAACCTCAAGATTGCAGTCCAGAAGATCATGGAAGATATATTCGTGAAGAACAGAATCACGAGGTTGGCCAAACTTTGCTCGCAGCAAGCGCTGCAAAACATTCCACTTTAACGTTCAATAAATGACCAACACTTCCAAGTCAAAAATAAAACACGAAAATTCACTGCAGAGTGAAAACTTAGCAAGATACTTTTGCAATATTATACGGTGTACAAAGTTAATATTTTGAAGAAACATCATATAACAACCATAACATTTATTTCCTATAGCCAGCCATGAGAAGAGGTTCGGTCTCTTGAAATTCTAGGCCTCACCATTAGCCATGATTTCTCCTATGCTGAGCATATGAAATGGAATGAAATGTATTTGTTGACCAAAAAAAATGAAAAATTACACTGTCAAACAAAGTTCACAATCTCTTAGGATAAAATAAAACATTGTAAAATTTATTTCCAAATGTAATTAAAATAATAAATGAGAACAAAAACAAAAGCATTAGTACAACAAAACCCACTATCAAACCACCAGAATTTCAGAAAGAGAACAATTCATCTGACAGCAAAGCTAGCCTTCAAAGCCAGCCAAAGAATGGGTGTCGTCTGTCGTTCCAAGTCCTTCCTTGAAAAATCAATATGACTCACAGCCATCAAAGCCTTTGTTCATCGTTCAATGGAGTACTGCTCTCTCCAATGGGTTGGAGCCCCAGTATCATATCTGCCTCTCCTAGATTTTGTGGCATTTAAAGCACTCAACATGACTGGCATTTCCTGCTCTGAAGCTGAAGCACAAAATATGTTGCTTACACATTGCAAGCAAGTCCGTGGACTCATTTTGAACCATCTCTTGGTCAGCTTGTCGGCGACTAAACAGTCTCCCCCACCAGATTTCCTGGTGAGGAGGGTGTATGGATATGGAACCCAGCAGGATTAAAAACAAAACCTCCACTCGTGGTCGCACAACCTCCTCTCCTGTCGCAGGCAATGTGTGGCCCTTAATGGAGTTCTTCATCTCTGCTTCCTGTCCAGCTGGAGTTCATCAAGGCAGTGTTAGGGCAGTGTTCTTTTTCTGGTTTTCATCAATGATCTCTCTGATTCTCTGGAAAATCCTCCTTACCTCTTTGCTGATGACCCCACCCTCTGCCGGACCATCTGTCATCCCTCAGAACGGAAAGCAGCAGCTTCTTCGCACTCTGCAGATCTGGATAAAATCACAAACTGGTCCAACACGTGTAACATGTCTTTCAACCCTGACAAATCTCACGCTCTCATTCTGTCTCTCCGAAAGGACCATCTGGAACCCCCCCCCCCATCTACTTTCTCAACAATCCTCGTGAAGGGTTTCCTTTCACTCAAGCTTCTGGTCTTACTATCTGCCATGATCTTTCCTGGAAAGCCACATTTCCAAGCTAGCCTCCAAAGCCAGTCAGGATATGCACCCCGGCCACTGTAAACCACTTCATTCTGCAAATCCATAAACACAAAGAAAACTGAAAAACCCACTCCATCAGAGTGCTGCTGCCCTTCACAGGGCAACTCACCAGATGACAGGATTGGGGCAAAGCCTTCGGGACCCCATTCTTTATAGGAAGAAAGCACAGGGTAAACTTCCTGGGTCAGATTGCGGTCGTGTGTGGAGGACTGGTGCTGAGTGTCGTCCACCAGATGGCGGTTTCCTGGGTTAACCTAAGGCGGTCCCTTCAGGTGGGTGCCTGGAATGTCCTATCCTAAGAGAGGATGATCACCTGTCTCTGTTATCATCTGAGCTCCAGTGTTGAACATCGGCATTGCAGCACTCTCTGAGGTTCAGAGACCGGATAGTGGAGAGATCATGGAGGTGGTTAAACCTACAACTGGTCTGGTCGCTTTGATGGTTACCATTCCCAAGGAGTTGCTGTAGCTGTGTCCAATGATATATAATTGAGGAAACACCGGTCAATGTGCGTATTATGAGACGAAGAATTTGTCACTTCTTGGGGGTCGTTTACCCTGTCTCTCCATGTGCTACGACTGAGGCGAGTGATCTCACCGTGAAGGATGCATTCTAACCACGCTTGAGTCTGTGGTTGATCAGTGCCCTGGCGAGATACTCTTTTTGGCTTGGGACTTCAGTGCATCAACTGGCACTGAGAGGATGTTTATGAGACATGTGTTTGTCCCATGGGTCTGGAACTGTGAACCAGAATAGCACTAAGTTCCTTGACTTTGCAAGAAGTCATGGAATTTAGGTGGGTGGTTCATGGTTTTCAGTGCCCATAAGCTCATCGCTGGACTTAGTATTCCAATGTTGGTGATGTGGCAAAGGAGAATGACCATGTCCTCGTTGATGGTCCTGGAGAATGATGCAGAATTGCAGGGTCGACTGGAGTGCTCAGTTCTCAATAACGACCACAGGCTTGTGGTCATTCCTCCAAAAGGAGGTCTTTGTGGTCGTTCCATTGCGTTCCTCAAACCGTCCCTTGGTGTACTGCAGTTAGTGCGGAGGGTGGTGGGCTCTTTACAGAGGAGTCCGAAGTGAAGGCCCACTGGGCTGGTTACATTGGGCGGCTGTACCAAGCCGACCCACCAGCCCTTCAGTTGGATATCAGCGGTGTCACTATTCCTATTGCTGACCCTCCAATCAACTGTGATCCACCTTTGTTTGTGGAAACACAGGCTGCGGTGAACCGGTCAAAATGGGGTAAAGCACGAGGGATCTGTGGCAGCCATGCTAAACTTCTCAAGGTTGATGGAAATGCTGTACTTGTGTCGTTGCACCACAGTTGTGCTCTCTGCCTGGAACACAGGCATCATCCAACAGACTGGAAGAGGGGCCTTGTTTCCCTCTCTGGGAAGGGAAGGTGCTCGTCAGGACTGCAACAACTACTGAGGGTGTGACGCTGCTCGCAGTGCCGGGCAAGGTCTTTGCTCGGATCATTCTTGAGAGTGGTTCACCACCATCTGCTTGAGCACCAGCGTCCAGAGCAGTTAGACGTCAGACCAAAGAGGTCAATGATTGACGGTATCCTTGCTCTCGGGTACTCACCGAATGTGGATGAGAGTTTCAGCAGAGGCTGCTTGCAGCCTATGTTGATCTCCGCAAAGGTTTGATTCAGTGAATCGGTTTGCCCTCTGTAGGATTCTCGGTCTTCATGGGGTGCCACCAAAACTGATCAATCTGATGTCTGAATGATTACTCTGCGTACTGAGAGTGCTGTGAGATGTGGTGGTTCCATCTTTGACTTATTTCCAGTTGTTACTGGAGTTCATCAGTTTCAGTTTTGTACACTTTTCAGTTTTGTACCCCCACACTTTTCAGCACTTGTACGGACTG